>SAYR01002092.1:483269-556531 GCA_004382745.1 Argopecten irradians irradians
TAATACTATGTCAGCATTGCCCCATATCTGATGTGAACTACTGTGAGCTGTGTATTACTATGTCAGCATTGCCCCATATCTGATGTGAACTACTGTGAGCTGTGTAATACTATGTCAGCATTGCCCCATATCTGATGTGAACTACTGTGAGCTGTGTAATACTATGTCAGCATTGCCCCATATCTGATGTGAACTACTGTGAGCTGTGTAATACTATGTCAGCATTGCCCCATATCTGATGTGAACTACTGTGAGCTGTGTAATACTATGTCAGCATTGCCCCATATCTGATGTGAACTACTGTGAGCTGTGTAATACTATGTCAGCATTGCCCCATATCTGATGTGAACTACTGTGAGCTGTGTAATACTATGTCAGCATTGCCCCATATCTGATGTGAACTACTGTGAGCTGTGTAATACTATGTCAGCATTGCCCCATATCTGATGTGAACTACTGTGAGCTGTGTAATACTATGTCAGCATTGCCCCATATCTGATGTGAACTACTGTGAGCTGTGTAATACTATGTCAGCATTGCCCCATATCTGATGTGAACTACTGTGAGCTGTGTAATACTATGTCAGCATTGCCCCATATCTGATGTGAACTACTGTGAGCTGTGTAATACTATGTCAGCATTGCCCCATATCTGATGTGAACTACTGTGAGCTGTGTAATACTATGTCAGCATTGCCCCATATCTGATGTGAACTACTGTGAGCTGTGTAATACTATGTCAGCATTGCCCCATATCTGATGTGAACTACTGTGAGCTGTGTAATACTATGTCAGCATTGCCCCATATCTGATGTGAACTACTGTGAGCTGTGTAATACTATGTCAGCATTGCCCCATATCTGATGTGAACTACTGTGAGCTGTGTAATACTATGTCAGCATTGCCCCATATCTGATGTGAACTACTGTGAGCTGTGTAATACTATGTCAGCATTGCCCCATATCTGATGTGAACTACTGTGAGCTGTGTAATACTATGTCAGCATTGCCCCATATCTGATGTGAACTACTGTGAGCTGTGTAATACTATGTCAGCATTGCCCCATATCTGATGTGAACTACTGTGAGCTGTGTAATACTATGTCAGCATTGCCCCATATCTGATGTGAACTACTGTGAGCTGTGTAATACTATGTCAGCATTGCCCCATATCTGATGTGAACTACTGTGAGCTGTGTAATACTATGTCAGCATTGCCCCATATCTGATGTGAACTACTGTGAGCTGTGTAATACTATGTCAGCATTGCCCCATATCTGATGTGAACTACTGTGAGCTGTGTAATACTATGTCAGCATTGCCCCATATCTGATGTGAACTACTGTGAGCTGTGTAATACTATGTCAGCATTGCCCCATATCTGATGTGAACTACTGTGAGCTGTGTAATACTATGTCAGCATTGCCCCATATCTGATGTGAACTACTGTGAGCTGTGTAATACTATGTCAGCATTGCCCCATATCTGATGTGAACTACTGTGAGCTGTGTAATACTATGTCAGCATTGCCCCATATCTGATGTGAACTACTGTGAGCTGTGTAATACTATGTCAGCATTGCCCCATATCTGATGTGAACTACTGTGAGCTGTGTAATACTATGTCAGCATTGCCCCATATCTGATGTGAACTACTGTGAGCTGTGTAATACTATGTCAGCATTGCCCCATATCTGATGTGAACTACTGTGAGCTGTGTAATACTATGTCAGCATTGCCCCATATCTGATGTGAACTACTGTGAGCTGTGTAATACTATGTCAGCATTGCCCCATATCTGATGTGAACTACTGTGAGCTGTGTAATACTATGTCAGCATTGCCCCATATCTGATGTGAACTACTGTGAGCTGTGTAATACTATGTCAGCATTGCCCCATATCTGATGTGAACTACTGTGAGCTGTGTAATACTATGTCAGCATTGCCCCATATCTGATGTGAACTACTGTGAGCTGTGTAATACTATGTCAGCATTGCCCCATATCTGATGTGAACTACTGTGAGCTGTGTAATACTATGTCAGCATTGCCCCATATCTGATGTGAACTACTGTGAGCTGTGTAATACTATGTCAGCATTGCCCCATATCTGATGTGAACTACTGTGAGCTGTGTAATACTATGTCAGCATTGCCCCATATCTGATGTGAACTACTGTGAGCTGTGTAATACTATGTCAGCATTGCCCCATATCTGATGTGAACTACTGTGAGCTATGTAATACTATGTCAGCATTGCCCCATATCTGATGTGAACTACTACTGTGAGCTGTGTAATACTATGTCAGCATTGCCCCATATCTGATGTGAACTACTTGTATACACAACGTTATGTTAGATGATTGTCACTTCTATCTTATATCGACAATTATAGACTGATACATACTAGCAAAGACAAAAGATAAAAACAAGAAAATATTAGAACTAATAATTGTTTAATTCAAAACATAATTATAACTCTAATCAAACAATGGTGAACAATCAACTTCCATTATCTTTGTTTATAGCTATAAACATTGGTACAAAACCGTGAAAGTACACCTCAACAGACAGGGAAAATTCATTGTGTCAGTATTTAACTTTCTGCCACAATAGAAGTACATTTTCTCTGTATTAGATCCACTGCAAAACCAACATATTGCTGTATTTCATATTTACCGTCTCAGTAGTTCAAATTGTGATAAACTTTAAAACAACATTGATGAAATTTTTATTTCTCTTTTTTTTTCCAAAAGCAATGATCATATTGTCAAGTCGAAAAAGAATGGAATATCAAATAATTCTATACAATAAATGAAAAAAAAATCTTTCAACTCGAAATCATTTTATCTTAATTTGAAATTTGTCATTTAATGCTATTTCAGCATTCATTTAATACTACTACTCGCCTACAGAACAACAGAGTCCTGCTCTAAGGGATATATGACTTACTGTTTACATACATGATTAGGTCTGATAACGTAAGCTTGGACAACTCTGTTTCATTATTGGTTTGACGCTACCATCATATATAACTGATTCGATACAGATCAATTTACTAGACGGGATTATCAATGGTTGACAAGGTTCTACTCAGTTACATTAAATGTTTGCACTGTCTGTAATAACACTAGACATTCGATTATCGACATGCAAATATCTAGAGGCAACTTTCCATGGGTCATCACCCGATTTTACCCCATCAAGGGTTGGCAATACTGGGCAAGTCAACATTGACATTAAAGAATCGCTGTCATATTTAGCTTAGTGAAAACAAAGACAGATCTATAACAGTTGTTTTTGTTATGCTGATTATGGATAAAGTACTTTATTTTTTTCTATTTACCATAAGATATCGCCATGTCAACGACATTAGATTAAAATTCAAAATGAAAAATGATATCAACTAAATAAGAGACAAGTATCAAATATCTCAAAGGAGAATAAAATTCGAAATGTATCAAATCAGATTAAGTTTTAACTCTATTGCATACAACATTGCAATGAGCATATAACTTTTGCTCTGGAATGGAAGAGTAATGTTCCTGCTTATCAATAAAAAAAATTCTACAAATAAAGATAATTCAAAATCAAGCGAGAGCAAAAAACTAGTGTTTGATTAATATATCTAAGAAAGACGTTTCTAAATACAACGTTTTCTTACGGCTACGGTTCTTTGTTACGGTTACGGTTCTTTGTTACGGTTACGGTTCTTTGTTACGGTGCTCCTTCCGGTTTTGTTTGTCCGTATGTTTTCTTCATTCTTCATTAAGTAATCAAACTTCTATGCATATCTTTCAAATGATAGTTCGTCAACCTGGCATACATTATTTTTCTCATTTCCCGCAATATACGGCAAATATGGCGAAAATAATTCTCCATCTCTCCGTTTGAAAATGGTTAATTTCTATAAAGTTAACTTATATATAATCACAAAAAATTGGTTAAATCCCTTCAACTACTAAGGAAGTGTAGGATTTTTAGTACCTCTGTGACAATGAGTCGGCCTTTATATCAAATATGATTGTCTGCATAAACGATCATTCTCCGGAGTGACAGTTTGTATGTAGAGTACTAGTGACAAGAAGAGATCATTCTCCGGAGTGACAGTTTGTATGTAGAGTACTAGTGACCAGAAGAGATCATTCTCCGGAGTGACAGTTTGTATGTAGAGTACCAGTGACCAGAAGAGATCATTCTCCGGAGTGACAGTTTGTATGTAGAGTACTAGTGACCAGAAGAGATCATTCTCCGGAGTGACAGTTTGTGTGTAGAGTACCAGTGACCAGAAGAGATCATTCTCCGGAGTGACAGTTTGTATGTAGAGTACTAGTGACCAGAAGAGATCATTCTCCGGAGTGACAGTTTGTATGTAGAGTACCAGTGACCAGAAGAGATCATTCTCGGGAGTGACAGTTTGTATGTAGAGTACCAGTGACCAGAAGAGATCATTCTCCGGAGTGACAGTTTGTATGTAGAGTACTAGTGACCAGAAGAGATCATTCTCCGGAGTGACAGTTTGTATGTAGAGTACTAGTGACCAGAAGAGATCATTCTCCGGAGTGACAGTTTGTATGTAGAGTACTAGTGACCAGAAGAGATCATTCTCCGGAGTGACAGTTAGTATGTAGAGTACTAGTGACCAGAAGAGATCATACTCCGGAGTGACAGTTTGTATGCAGAGTACTAGTGACCAGAAGAGATCATTCTCCGGAGTGACAGTTTGTATGTAGAGTACTAGTGACCAGAAGAGATCATTCTCCGGAGTGACAGTTTGTATGTAGAGTACTAGTGACCAGAAGAGATCATTCTCCGGAGTGACAGTTTGTATGTAGAGTACTAGTGACCAGAAGAGATCATTCTCTGGAGTGACAGTTTGTATGTAGAGTACTAGTGACCAGAAGAGATCATTCTCCGGAGTGACAGTTTGTATGTAGAGTACTAGTGACCAGAAGAGATCATTCTCCGGAGTGACAGTTTGTATGTAGAGTACTAGTGAACAGAAGAGATCATTCTCCGGAGTGACAGTTTGTATGTAGAGTACTAGTGACCAGAAGAGATCATTCTCCGGAGTGACAGTTTGTATGTACAGTACCAGTGACCAGAAGAGATCATTCTCCGGAGTGACAGTTTGTATGAACAGTACTAGTGACCAGAAGAGATCATTCGATAAGCGTATTTATGCAAAGTCACAAAACATTCGTATTTAAATGTGGTTTTAAATCATTGTTATCATGTGATACCGGTCTATAAATAAAACAATAGCAATAGGACAACGTAATTGATGTAAAGATATATATATATGCATCGAATAATATGCACCGCTATAACACAGAGTACACTGTAAGATGAGTGTGACACGTTACGCCTCGTGACACAACAGATAAGAAATGTAAACACTACTAGACACTTTAACACATTATCTTGTGTGAACTCTGAACTAAGTTCGTAAGGTGTTAAAAAATGACGGTATTATGCATACAAACATATTCGTATAGGTCCAGTCACAAAAATCAATTTAAGACTTACCTATAAACATGACTGTATATTATTGTGTGTATGAATAAAAATATATAGGCTACATGTATTATAAGTTTACTTACTCTTGCGCCACGTTGGAGTAACGCCCCCGCAAAAGCTTTTCCGAGTCCTTTCCCGGACCCAGTAACTAAGGCAACTTTGTTTGCAACCTGCATTTTACATCTAGTAGAGTTTACTTGAGAAATCGGATGATGTTTCTCACTCAGTGAAATAACATAATCACATACGGTGAGTAGAGGTCAACATTTGATAAATATCGCCGATTTGTAGTCACGCCGTGTAACCTTATACACATAATATTGATATTTTCACCTCGCTACGCCTCAATGAAACAAGTAAACTCTGAGCACTTCATTTCGTATTTGAAATACTGTATAAAGTGATAGTGTCAGTACTATGTAGATACTTGAAACTTGATGAGTTAGAATAATACGCATACTTTGATGAAACGCCGACTTTAGGCTCATGCTGAACATACCCATTTCGCCATGCGATCTAACGCGAATCATTACAACAATGTATACGGTGACACTGCTATTTCCAATTTTAAGAGTTTTTTGTGATTACAACTGAAAAAAAAACCCACACAGATGAGCGAAATACGTATATCGTATATATATATATATGAATTAAGAAGGCCTTAAGCTCAAAGATTTAGTTTATTTCCTTATAAACATCATGAACATGGTTACGTTTGAGTCACATCAGATTGGGCGTCATAACTCACTGTATGACGTGTAATAGTTGATTACCTTAGATTGGAACTTAGATTAGATCAGACCCAACAATGTCACAGAAGAGGCAAAAATTATTAATACTAGTGATGATCTTAATATTCTAAAGACTTATGGCGATTCAAGTCTGCATGTCAATGTAGTAGAACGCTAAATCCACAGTAATGAATTTGACTTGAGTCTCCCGGTATCTCAATCTGGCCATCAGATGATAATAGTAATCTCCCTAATGGAGAGTTTACAGGTAAATTAAAGGAAAATGAGATGTTGCGGTACAGCAGGGCCTCCGTCGGGGGACCTGACTGATTTTAGAGAGATGAACCACATGTCTGCTATGATGTATAGATATTTCACCTCAGTATGGGACTCGATCCGTTATTTATCCTAAGTCACACAGCGTGACCACTACAAATTATACAGTATTAACACGTTTTTATTTTCTCTTCAATGGTCCCGACGTCTACATAGATTTATATTAGATTCTGTACATGACTTTTTACCCTATCCACGGTTCTCTTTGTTACCCTCTGACACATGTTACACCATTGTTTGCATTCATCCCATGACATGGTAAAATTACACTCGATGAATATCTTATCAGATCCAGTGCTCCCGCTAAGATGAGTACACGAGTAAAATACCCATTGAAAATCTGTCAATTACCCATAAACATTAAATGAATGTGTACAAATTACTCCTACAACTACATGTATATTTGTTTTACTCAACCCAACTAGTATGAGCGCTTACATCCAGAAATAAAATAAGAAGAAATTTTGTGAAATCAGATGAATTCCAGTCATTTTTAAGAGCTGCATTAACTGTGCTCTTGTTTCAGTTAGATATTTGCACAATTGCTAATTTATCATTGATGACATATAAAACTATAACCACATAACTTTTATCGAAATATCTCTGTTAAGTTTTGCTTCTCACAGAAGTCAAAGTTGTACCACTCTTCTCCAAAAGTGTGAGTACAATTATACACCCCTCCAAGAATTATCTGGAGCACTGGATCATATGAATTGATGTTTTTCGAAAAAAAAAGGTTTTTCGCAACATAAAGTCTCCTTGTGTCGAAACACACAGGCCTTTTTAATGTTTTTCAGTCATGTAAATTATCGTTAATATGATTAATTTTACAACAATTATGAAAAGTTTAATAAGTGAATCACTTAACGGGATCGAATAGAACTTACGTAAAAAAAAAACAAAAAAAAAAACACAATATCATGCAGATGACCTCATTCTTCGTCACATCGGGGAACTGAACTCCGGCCATCTTGATTAAAAACTGGTACGCCAGCCGACCACTATAACTATCTTGGCATCGCGCAATTAAAATAAAACGAAGTTACATTCTATAACTATACAGTAGAAATCCTTACAGAGCCGCAGATTTAGATCAGGCCGTGGCATAGATAAACATTTCAGTCTCCACCTGATATTTGCCAAATTAAATTGATAGCTGACACAAATAAATAATGTATATGGTCCTACTATATCATATTGTAATCTACCTTACTGCGAATGATGTGTAACGACATCCTTAGGTTATACAGATAGTATATAGTAGATTTTACCTTGGGATTACGTACATGTATTACATATTGACATGGAAAATACCGGAATATAAATAGCATATTGTGTCTATCCTCTGCACTGGATGGGTGTTATTGCCCTAATAAATACCACAAGACTACTTATTGGCCTGATATTTTTGTGTGTTTTCATTAACAAGAATTAATGGCTTAAATTTATTATAAATATATATATTTATATATTATGCCACTTCAAATGCAAAACGAGCAGCGCAGTGCTGGCAGTGCGGTGAATGTATAACCCGTTTGCTCGGTTGAGCAGGGGTCCGATTTCGAAAAAATGACGAATTGTGAAAATGCCAAACGGTTATGTATTAACTAAACCTGGTGTGAATCCCAAACCCTTCTATGCGATGCAGTCTGATATAATAGTGCTTTCGGAGTTCAATAAAATGTGTTTAATGTGGGATCAAACGAAGATCATTGGAAGACGTGTGTGTTGTTCATGAAATGTGATACATTCTGTGTCAGTTGGAGTTTTGGGATTAGCACTCTGAATACAATAAGCAGAGAAACGTTTGCGGTTTCATGAAATCTATCTTTTCTACATGTACAACACAAACTAAAACTGAAGCCATGTAAAACAGGTCACGATGTTAACAATGTCAAAGTGTATTATCATTCCGGTCAGATGTCAGCGCGTGAACAAGCATCGTCAACGGGAAATGAAGTGATCAGAGTTTTCTACTTTCATATGAGGCGGAGCGAATTGAATATTGACTCCAGACTATTACGTATGCTAGCGAAGGTCCTCACATCATAGGAGATTTAATTACTGCATAATTATACAAGCTACCCTTATTGACATAGAAAAAATAACATAAAATATAAAATATTAAATAATAAAAAAATATTTAAAAACAAGATCGAATATGGATTCTTCAATTTCTCCCAGTGTTCATTGTGGTCCCCACATTTATCTCTGTAAACGGCTCACGAACTGGCTGTCTGTTGACCTCGGGTCACAGAATATTACGTCATGACCATTGTTTAATGCATTGCGCCCCCTGTATGTTTGACGTCATAATGATTGTTTTTGAAACGGCGGACGTCGTATGCTAATCATGACTATTTACTTACAAGTAAATCTAGTGTATCCGCAAAATAATCAATTATTGTTTGGTTTGCTATTGAATGGTCAAATTATATTATGTAAGAACTGACAGTCGTTCACAGGAAAATGCTACAAAAGGAAACTTACAATATATATTAAAGAATCTAGTATGAGTCCGAAATACGTTTTGCAAGAATCTTGAAATTTTGCTGGGCCGTTTACAGAGGTGAAATTGTGGGGACCGCAATGCACCGTGGGAGAGATTGTAGATTCCTGGGATGCCCCTTTCGTGAACTGCCCACAGTCACTGGTATTGGACCCCAGACTTATTCTCTGGACTATGGGGCTGAAATAGTAGACTGGCAACAAGCTCCAAAGCTATTTTCTACTGTATTACTAGATTATCAACCTTTAGTTTGAAACTTATAATAATAAATTCTGCAGATAAAACATATCTTTCAGTGATGTTTTTAATATTCTAGAGACTGGTGTCTAGTCTACTGAAATAGCTACAAGGTCGATGAGTGGACGGCCAAGTTTTTGAGCATGCACCGTTCATATACCAACAGTCCATGAGGTAGGCATTCGAAGATCTGGACAAGTCCATCAACATGACACCATCATACTTGTTGTCGTCCGACGTAAGAGGCCAGTCCTCACGGACCCTAAGCCCTTGCTGGAAGGGAGACAAAAAGGGTTTTAAATATTCTAAAGAGGAGGGAGTTTGTTGTATAAAACGCTTCTCACAAATCAAAGACATAGCTAGTAGAATAGATTACCCCCTATATTTCATTTTTCCACTATACAAGAAGGCATAACACGAACATACCGCAGTCTACCAAAATTTGTGATTGAAATGGGTATTTAAAAGACCATTGAATTTGAAAACGTCCATCGTAGCGGAAGATTTACAAGAGGCCATGCACGTCCTATTGTGGCGAGATTTTTACACTACCATCACCTTCAGATAGTCAAGCGCAACTCATTCAGACTCAAGGGGACCCCTTTCATAGTGAAGGAACAATATCCGGCCAAATATAAGGAGCGTAGAAAGCAGCCGTATTCAGTCACGATAGCGATACCATGTTCGTCTCGTCAGAGATAGTCTATACGGCCAGTTGTACCCAAACGATGAGACAACTCGGAACCATCTGTAACCATCCAACAACGGCGTACAGAAAATCCGAATGGAAACCGGACATCTCAGTCATACCATCCTAACACACTCAGGAACAACACGAACCCAAGGATATCCTCAAACCATCCCATTATCAAAATAAAAGAATGCGAAGAGAGTGATTTCCTCAGGATTGTCTCATGGAACATTGGCAAATAAATGTTGAACAAACTTGATGAACACGAATTTTTATTGTAGATTAGTAAAAAAGATATCATATATCATTTAAATACTGTACATTTTATATGTTCGACCACATGTGAGAAGAGTCTTTGACTCAATGTGCAATCGAATGAAAATAAAGTCAATTATTATTATTATTATTATAAAAAAATTATATTATTATATGCCTGTCTGAATGTTGGATCACAGATGAAGACGTTTTCGACACTCCGGGTTATAGAAACCACAGAACCAAATGATTTCCCATAGACGACAATGTTAACGTTTGCCATTATCCAGGTAAAATGAAGTTTTCAAGTCTGGTCACCCGTCACTAATTTTGAAGAAGGTCATCGCACAAACCCCTGTGAATAAAGATAAATCAGATCTACCCCCTATAAGAAACAGACTTGACAGAATTTAAAAATATCTTTACATATTTTGCATTATCATGTAATGTCCAACCCACACATTAAACATTTGAAACTGATGCGCCCTAAATACCCAATCACCAGGCTCCGAAACAGTCACCACTCTATGAAATCTTGTCCCCTTGTGGGGACTTCCAGAATTCTATTTTTGGTTTGATTCTGCGTTCCCTTTAATAAATTATCTTTTTCGAGGGAAACCAAAGGTGGTGGTATGGTGATTTTCTTCAGACAATCTTAAAATAACTATATATATCTGGAATATCATGTGCATAATAGTATTATAGTGCTAAAATTTTGAAAAGAAAATGTTAACAATTTTTTCATATTATTTTTTAATTTCGGACCAGAAAATAGTGTTTTTTATCAAAACGAAAAAGATGTGGATTTGTTCATGTTGTTAGAGTAAGTGCTTTCTGAATACCAAAGAAAAAGATTTTGTGAGCGGAGACTTCAACTCTCGCACTTGTTGGAAAGTGAGGTGATAGTAAATGATGGTTTAAATGATTCTGTTTTGAACAAAGTGGAATGTTAAATTATACAAATGACATAGAAATAACTAAACGCAAAAACAGCGATACACACTTTAACAGTTTTGGCAGGAAATTGATATCAATGTGCATTGCCTCTGGATTTCGAATTGTCAATGGGCGATGGAATGAGTAACATTGATTATCTTCTAATAGAACATCATAAAATATCTTTATGACTTTAATGTAGGCCAATTCACTACACTATCTGACCATGCCCCATTTTGCTTTTGTATTCACTATTATTCCAAGGTGAAAACACGAAATTCTGTACCAAGAGTTAGAGATGATTCAGTCAAATGGATGACGAAAATATCCGACTAATTAGAGCAAAGTTTTTAGAATATAAAGCTACGCTGGAACAAATTCGTAAAGTGAATGCAGAGACGCAATGGGAGATCAACCGTTTGGTCAATACATTTTGCTCTGTTTTAAATCATATAGTGATGCCTTTTTAGTCATGTATTAATTCTGGGCATTTTGATGAAAATGATACAACTGAGAACAATTCTCATCCAGTTTAGGAAGAACTAGATAAAACAACTGAAGACTGAAGGTGAAGTATAAGCTACAAGATTTAAATCATGTGGTGAAGACAAAATCCTTATCGCATTGTGACAGTTGAGGAAATGAGAGGAGCAGTGGAAAGTGCCACACAAGTATTTGCAGCCATTCTAGATGTGCGGCGAGCTGAGTGTTCCCTGGCTGGGATCATCCCAGTCGGCGTACTTCTGCAGATTGTAGTGGACAGTGCTGAAACAATCACGGGAGGAGGATCCACCTGATGACAGGATAATGTGCATGCGTAATATTATTATCGTATTTTATTATGGAAAAAAAGAATATTCCAATAAAATATGTACCATATTTGGGTTCTTGTTTTAATTATAGCATGATCTTATTGGACATTATGAAATTAATGTATTCCAATATATAGGGTTATTCCGTGTCATACTGTGAGGTGGAGTTGCGAAAAACGTATTTTATTCAGTTTACTATCAATTGAGTTTTGCTCGCTTCCTTTCACCGGTTCCAAAATCTCAATTTACCAGAGTTACTTACGATCATTATATAACATGTGGAATTTAAACAATATAGCCAATGCCAAAATTTAATATAAAATCTGATAATCATAAATCAAAATAGAACGATGAGAAAGTTTGATCGAAAAGGGAGGCTCTGTTTTGAAGATATGAACTAAAGTATCCGGTTTTTTTTTCAATTTTAAATGGGGAAAGTACTTTGCCATTTCGAGGCTTATATGAAGTACTAAACGCATTTGAATTATTTTATAACGGAACGCAAAGTTGCCTGAACTTTCTATTTTCATTAAAGGGGATAAAAACGAAAAAAACTGTTTGATCTGAAAACGCTGTTACACTTCGGGTTCATGTAAATACAGTCATGCGAATAAAAGATTGTCATTCATGGCATTCATTGATTTAGCATGTCTAATGGTATAATTATTATATATTATATATTAATATTTGCAATTATCATACATTGGGCTTAGTAGCAACATAAGGGGACTTACTGAGCAGTGGTAATATAATTTTTATACATATCACACATTGGGCTTAGTAGCAACATAAGGGGACTTACTGAGCAGTGGTAATATAAATGTTTATACATATCATACATTTGGCTTAGTAGCAACATAAGGGGACTTACTGAGCAGTGGTAATATAAATATTTATACATATCATACATTGAGCTTAGTAGCAACATAAGGGGACTTACTGAGCAGTGGTAATATAAATTTTTATACATATCATACGTTGGGCTTAGTAGCAACATAAGGGGACTTACTGAGCGGTGGTAATATAAATTTTTATACATATCATACATTGAGCTTAGTAACAACATAAGGTGACTTACTGAGCAGTGGTAATATAATTTTTATACATATCATACATTGAGCTTAGTAGCAACATAAGGGGACTTACTGAGCAGTGGCAATATAAATATTCATGCATATCATACATTGAGCTTAGCAGCAACATAAGGGGACTTACTGAGCAGTGGTAATATAAATATTCATACATATCATACATTGAGCTTAGTAGCAACATGAGGGGACTTACTGAGCAGTGGTAATATAAATATTCATACATATCATACATTGAGCTTAGCAGCAACATAAGGGGACTTACTGAGCAGTGGTAATATAATTTTTTATACATATCATACATTGAGCTTAGTAGCAACATAAGGGGAAATACTGAGCAGTGGTAATATAAATTTTTATACATATCATACATTGAGCTTAGTAACAACATCAGGGGACTTACTGAGCAGTGGTAATATAAATATTTATACATATCATACATTGAGCTTAGTAGCAACATAAGGTGACTTACTGAGCAGTGGTAATATAATTTTTCTACATATCATACATTGAGCTTAGTAGCAACATAAGGGGAAATACTGAGCAGTGGTAATATAAATATTTATACATATCATACATTGAGCTTAGTAACAACATAAGGGGACTTACTGAGCAGTGGTAATATAAATATTTATACATATCATACATTGAGCGTAGTAGCAACACAAGGGAACTTACTGAGCAGTGGTAATATAAATGTTTATACATATCATACATTGGGCTTAGTAGCAACATAAAGATACTTTCTGAGCAGTGACAATATAAATATTTATACATATCATTCACTAATCAGTACGACCGATTTATGCATCTACAGTGAGTTCCAATGTATTACTACGCGCCTTGTCATTCACCGACCTGTGTACGTTTTGCTGAAAAGGCAACTAGAAGATAATTCAATTATGGACTTGCCCGATAAGGTGGTGGTCATCACTGGAGCAGCCAAGGGTATTGGTAAAGCGTTAGCTAGAGGTGTCCTGGAGAAAGGAGCAAAGGTAAATCCTTTCTCAGATAAAACATCACGGTCTATTGTTTGTTCAATACATATATGGAGATAAATGGTTTGCTGCCATTTATCTCCATATCTGTATTGAACACTACATTTTGTATTTAGTTGGGTGAGTAAATGAAGTTCCTATATTATATTTTAAGCATATATATAACAGTAAACAAAGTCATTTAGATATATAGAGATACTGTGACTATTCGCATGGAACGATGTATCGAAGTGTGCTTAAATAAGATAATACGTAAATGTAAGGACTTTATTATGTGCCTAACAGATTGGGGAAGAATTGTGGTCGTATTAATCTTAGAGTGCAATAAGGATGTGTCGGTGTAAGTCGTGGCTTTGTCTGTCAGTAGCTTGGAACCATCGTTATATAACATATAGGATTTGATACTGAAACTAATTTGTTACTAACACGACTAGTATTCATGCTTTGTTTTAGACATGGCCGATAGTGTTACCGTGTCACTTGTTTGTTATATATTATCGAGCGCCTAATATGTAATCGCCAGTGATATCATAGTCAGACGTTGTACTGTGTACACAGGTCACCCTATTTTATAGATTAGCTGACTCCTTAATTCAATGTGGCCTTGATATTGCAATGCTTTCCATCTACAAAGAGTATTTGATTTTACTATTTCCAGAAATTTAGAAGATTTTTGAAGTTTTAGCCTATTTGACTCTTTCTAGCCCCGCCCTCTGCCCCCAGGGGTCCGCCAGGACCAATATGGATATGATATTGATATTGAAATGATATCTCAGGCTAATAATTGTAACCAAGTTTGACTCATTTCCTATGAAAATTGAGCAAAAATTCTCATTAATGTGTTTTTCCTGTATAAACTATAGTAAACTTGACCCCCTCCCCAAGGGGAAACATGAGACCCAAGGGTCATATAATTTACCATTTTTTAAAACACTCTTTAAGACCTTTTCATTTATAAAGTGTATTTGATTCTACCATTTCCAGAATTTTAGAAGAATATTTTTGAAGTTTTAGCCTATTTGACCCTTTTTTAGCCCCGCCCCTCTGCCCCCAGGGAGTCAGCCTGGACCAATATGGATATGATGCTAAAATGCTATATCAGGCTAATGATTTTAACCAAGTTTGACTCGTTTCCAATGAAAATTGAGCAAAAAATGCTCATAAATGTGTTTTCCCTATATAAACTATAGTAACCTTGACCCCCTCCCCAGGGGGAAATGTGAGACCCCAGGGTCATATAATTTACCATTTTTGTAAAGGACCTTAAGACCTTTCTATCTATGAAAAGTATTTGATTCTACCATTTCCAGAATTTTCAGAAGAAGATTTTTGAAGTTTTAGCCTATTTGACCCCTTTTGACCCCGCCCCTAAGGCCCTTGGGGGTCAGTCATAGAAAATTTGTTAATAGGGTTTAATGACCATCTCATACTGATAATTCTGACAACATTTGACTTATTTCCTATTACAAATGACCAAATAATGCTCATAAATGTGTTTTCGCTATATAAACTATAGTAAACTTAACTCCCTCCCCAGGGGGAAACGAGAGACCCTTTGCAGGTAAATATAATTCACAATTTTTATAAAGGACCTTAAGACCTTTCTATCTATGAAGAGTATTTGATTCTACCACATCTGTGAGTAGAGAAGATTTTTGAAATTTTAGTCAATTTTGTCCCTTTTGGCCCCTCCCACAGCCCCCTGGGGGATGGGGACCGTATAATTCACAACTTTAATAGGCCTTATGTCTGAGAAGGTTTGTGCAAAATTTCATTGAAATTGCTTCAACAGTTTTGGAGGAGAAGTGGAAAATGTAAATTGTTTACGGACATACAATGTACGACCGACGACGGACAAAAGGCGATTGGAATAGGTCACCTCATGTGACCTAAAACAGGTGACCTAAAAATTGTGTACAATTTTCTCCAATGTCAGGCTAAAAATCAGGATATTTTGTAAATTTTCAGGATTTTTTTGTTGTTATCATGGTATTCACATGCATAAATAAGTGCAGAAAATGGCCAAATCTTTATCATAAATATGTTATTTTAATTGCTAATGTTGCGCAAAATAATTATATGTATACTTTTGTACAGGTTTTTTTTTACAGTTAAATGACTATATCTATATTTCTAAGGCATGTGCCTTATTTTCATAAATTGTCAAAATCCGCTGTTTTCTGCCACCTATACAGGGAGGGGATTATCATGAGTTTATATGAAATCAAAATTATTACAGTGATATATGGGATGTTTATTGCTACCGTCCTGGGATGGTAACAATTATAATCGGTTGCTTTGCCTGCAGTATTGTTGGGATTCCACCTGGTTATAACTAATCTGTTCGTTTTGATTGAAAGCGATTTATATGTGTTGATTGGTTGCTTGCGTTGAAGATGTCACGTGTGTAAGGGGTACCAGTGGGGAAATTATTACAAACAATTTATCATTAGATAAACCTAGAGAAGTCCAAATGTTTTTTTCTGGTTTTCGGGCATTATTTTCAGAAATCATGCAAGGCAGCGCTACACGTACTGGATAGAAGAAAAGCGTAAGCCTAGAGTCTCAATGGTTCGATGATATTCGTGTGGAGTTTTGTTTAACATATTGGGGAGCGCGCTAAAGTACAGTTTTAGCCAAAATGTTAGGTTTCGTCAACTTGTCAATGTGTATCAGTACTTGTGTATTAGATGGAAAACCTATCAGCATCAGCAAAAGATTTGCTATACATTTACCTATCCTAAATGGAAATGTAAAACGAAATTAATAATTTGTAGAGAGGCAAAAGTTAATGGCTTACCGTTAATACTAGACCTATCATCACCTTCTGTACAATTTTATTAAAATAAACATAACTTAATTTTCATAAGATGTTTGCCGTGGTCGTCCTGATTAACAAACGGTAGTTGGCTATCACTGCATCAAACTGTAAAGCAGCTGCTGTACATGGATCTTCACTGTTTATATATATATAGGTGTTAATATGAAGTGTTTAAACCTTGATCATCTAGGTCATCGTTATCAATTTTATTATGTTAAACTTGTTTTAAAGATATGTTGTTTTTTTATTTTTGTTTCGGAAAATATCGGCCCTTTAATAAATGTCATAAAGTTATAAAGTTATCTTTTACATTGATTGTGAAAGCATTTAAATGATGTTTCTAAAACGGAACAAAACTTTTCTATATATGCCTGCTAATAAATTATGCTGTATGGTTGTTTTTTTTTTAGCTTTTTGGGAATAAGTATTAGCTTCACTTTTAACTTTGTACTTCCTATATATCCGTCTTGCCGCAGGAAATTAAAGATTTTGCACTCAATCAAATGTCGAATTGGTGCATCCTTACAATGTAAACAATGTAAAATATCAAAAAACATTTTGCACTGAGATATGTATACTAATGGTGACTATTTAAACAGGGTTGTAGTATCAATTGATAATTTTACATTCCAGGTCTGTTTTTCCAACATCAATGAAGAGTTGGGAGCGATAACCAGGCGTGATCTGGCCACATCGTACGGCGAGGATAGAGTGGCGTTCGTTCATTGTGACGTCAGGGATGACGAGCAGTTTAAAAGTATGTCATCAACACGTGACGTTGTGGATGTGTTAAAACAAACATAATAGGGCTTTAATAGACTGGTTCATTTTAATTAATATACAGGACAGTTTATTCAGAAGCGTTCTTCATTACGTTTTGTTAATAACTAATGAAATACTAAAATCAAATACAATACAATAATTTCCATCGGTGACTGATTTATCGAATTTGTATAGAGTCCGTCGCAACAACCTAAACGTTATTTAATCAGTAGTATGATATAATTCACTAAATACGCCTTATTCCTTAATCGATGCATTTATGTTTTCAACATTCAAATGGAAACGTTTGTACTTGCAGGATGAAATTTCATTAACTTTATAACGATGTTTAATTTTGGTAGTTTTGTTGTTTTGTGCGGAAATAAGACATCTTTAATTATATCTGTTCAACACATATAGTGTACGTAGCACGATAGAATGGCTTGTTAAGAGTGACTGATTTGTTTCCCTGTTCTTTTTTCATGAATTAATAAAATATCATAGCACGAGACCTGATTTGATAAAATATTAGACGGCGCGACTTGATTTAATCAAATACTAGAGGGCGAGACATGATTAAATAAAACAATAGAGGGCGAGACATGATTTAACAAAATACTAGAGGGCGAGACCGGATTTAATAAAATACTAGAGGGCGAGACATGATTTAACAAAATACTAGAGGGCGAGACATGATTTAATAAAATACTAGAGGGCAAGACATGATTTAATAAAATACTAGAGGGCGAGACATGATATAATAGAATAAGAGAGGGCGAGACCTGATTTAATAAAATACTAGAGGGCGAAACCTGGTTTAATAAAAAACTAGAGGGCGAGACCTGATTTAACAAAATACTAGAGGGCGATACATGATTTAATTAAATACTAGAGGGCGAGACCTGATTTAATAAAATACTAGAGGGCGATACATGATTTAACAAAATACTAGAGGGCGATACATGATTTAATAAAATAATAGAGCGCGAGACATGATTTAACAAAATACTAGAGGGCGAGACCGGATTTAATTAAATACTAGAGGGCGAGACCTGTTTTAACAAAATACTAGAGGGCGATACATGATTTGATAAAATACTAGAGGGCGAGACATGATATAATAGAATAAGAGAGGGCGAGACCGGATTTAATAAAATTTAGTAAGATTTTCAAATTTCTTATGAGATGTGGTATGACTGTACCATATGAAATGTAGATTTTATGGCTTTTATAAAATTTCATACTTTTGCCGGCATCAAATGTTAATAAGATATGAAATGTGCACCTGTGTCTGAGGTCATTGTAACATAAGGATGGTTTTTAATTTATAAACATAAGGATGGTTTTTAATTTATCCTTTAACTTGTTAGGTATATAGATGTGTTTCAGGTAACCAAGGACAAATTCAAACAAGTGGATATCGTGGTGAACAATGCTGGAGTGTGTGATGAGGAAGACTGGGAGAAAACGGTCGCTGTTAACCTGGTAAATATCTATAATTATAACGAAACCCCATGGGGCAGCATGCAATTAAGCCGTATGCCTTGATGATTTCGACTTCCCACTTTGTTTTCAATTTTGAATTGTGACAAATGTTCCATATATTAACATTTCTCAGTCGTGTTGATAATACGACCTTATCATTAATTCAATCCTGTTTTGTTCTTTGAATGAAAGTTTGATTGGTTCCAATTGATGCATAAAAATCCTCATCGTTACTGATGAGGTTTACCAGACAAGGTCATACTACAAACAAGTATCATATCCTACGTTACCCTGTGTGTACTATACTCGATTTCAACGTCATATTTGCATCTTAATTATGCCGCCATCATGATAATTATATTCTTAATGGTCTTTCTTGCAATCCCAACAACTAATTTAATCCTTTTAAATTGTGTTCAATACACAATTTATTCTTGGATAATTAAAATGGATAAAACATTTAAGGCTATCAAAGATTTACATTCATGAATAATACCAATTGAAAATGTACTTAATTAACAATTTTAATTGTTGAATTTAAGCATATCAATATCCACTGACACTGACGTCTGAGAACAGCATTGTGCGTGGAGATTATATTACCATGGTAACATGATTTTATGAAATAGCTTTATATTTTCCCGGGGGTTTTAGAAAACCACAAAAGAATTTTATGAGTTTATCTTGTCGTGAATCAGAACCAAAACATTTTAAATATACTTTTCAAAAATCTAAGTAGTAACCTTCTCATAGTATCCTTCTCAACATTTGATTGTCGTGCTACTGATAATTGATGATTTATCGGTTAATGAAGTAGCTACGGATATCACTTGTTTACGATGTAGATACACTCCGCACATCATCTGGTGACCCATCCCCCCACCCCCCACCCCCAACCCCCACCCCCACCTTGACATGGCTTGTGATAGCGGCCCAAAGTAATCGCGACATTTCTAGCAACACTTGGGAATTTTCATTCCAATCTCTTCACACTAAACGCGATTGGTTGATTGAAATCATGTCGTGGTATTTCACGCTTCGCTGGTGCTACCGTAGGCCCCAGTGGATAGATAATGATGATTTTAGTACCAGTACTAATGCTCATCCTGAATATGGCAATGTAATGTACAAGTTCTAGGAATATCCGACCTTATTTGTGGAGCTGGACTTCCTTGTTGATGATAAATAGTGTGAGACAAGAGAGAGCGTCTCTTCGTTCAAATAGATTGTTTCCCCATCCAGTCTGCTTTGATTGCGCAGCCATCTTTTAACCTTATATTTTCTTCTTTTCACATTCTCTGCTAATGTTGATATAACAATAGAAAACTAATAATTGATGTATGTTGAAATAAATAAAAAAGAAAACAGTTGAAAATTAAGCAGGTATTTTTGGTCCTTATACAGACAGAATTTTCGAACCTGAAATTGATTTTCATAGCTCACGAAGAATATTTTGGATCTAACTTGGACTTGTCATTATTTTTTATCGCTATCGATATATACTGAATACTATAAGTAATACACACAGGCAGAATTTCCTCCTTTGAATTTCATGTAAAAACATCGTCACATGAAATTAACCTGAACCATTGCAAATAGTCTTGAAATCTCGATCGGAGATAAGGAAAAACTCTTGAAATCCAAAATTTAGTTAAAAAAATAATCAAAACCAACTTAATGTTATGTAAACCAACTTCCGTTGGATGTACTTCCGTGATAAAAGAAAATGGGCGAAAGTTTATATCTGCGAATTAACATCGGCCTGACTTTTATTAAAACGTATTTCAATTCAATTTTCAAATCCGTGAAAGTTATAAACACGAGTCTGAAATCGAAATCCGTGAAAGTTATAAGCACGAGCGTGAAACCGAAATCCGTTGAAATTATATTAACACGTGTCTGAATCCAAAATATATTAAAGTTATTTTGTCAATTATTTTGATTCCCGTCATAGTCAATAGTCAATAGTCATAAGAAATATAGATATAAATGATATAGAATTTTCTTTATGATAGGGCCTAATGTTCAATATTGAATTTGAAATTTGATTAAAACCCTGATATAACTTTATCTGTCCAATACACATATATACATACAAATGTCTATTTGAAACAAAATACAGTATTACTAAAGCATGGACAAATTTACCGCGAGCTGACGTGTGGAAGTGACACGTTAATTAAGAACCAGAACTGATATATAAAAGGTATAATAACTGTTTGTTTTATTTGGAAACAGACTGGATGTATAAGGGGAACCATACTTGGAGCAGAGGCACTGAGGACGGACCTCGGAGGCAATGGCGGCGTGGTGGTCAACATGTGCTCTGTATTTGGTAAGATTCGCAGTGTGACGTATAGTAGTTATGGTGACCGTTTACGTAGACAGTCAACTGTTTCGAAATCGACCAAGATTGATGCAGAGGGGTCGTCTATGGAGAAGTAGATGCTTAATCATTGTATTCCATCGTTAGTTTCCTGAAACCGTCATGCATGACTAGATTGTATTGGTGTTCCTCAGTTTTCTACTGATTCCCACCTGCTTTTACATGTTTGTTCATTTACGAAAAAGTGTTAAATCGTTAAAAATGTGTAAGATAAAACATCAATTTGAATAATGTAACAATTCAAAATGAAAAAAAAAATGAATATTCATTCCATTCACTTTATCCATAGTATTCCAAACGTTACTATATAGGGATATTTTTCCCCAGACCAATTTGTTTTGTATTACTTAATGTCACCCGAAACGAGTTTCCATTTATTCATTGACCTAATGCTCTTCCGTATTAAAACAGTTATTTGTATCTGCCTTATATATTTTTTTCTTTGTAAGGGTTTCCATCGAGTGAGAGATGTGTAAGGGTTTCCATCGAGTGAGAGATGTGTAAGGGTTTCCATCGAGTGAGAGATGTGTAAGGCTTTCCGTCGAGTGAGAGATGTTTTGGGCTCAGAAAGCCTCATTAACGATAAAGAGTAGACAGTAGCAAATATGCTACAATTCTAAATACCGCAATTGTTTATTATCTTATAAAATTGGCATATCATGTTCTAAATAAACAAAAACATTGAGTGTTTAATTATTAATCTTATGAAATTTATTTCAATTGTAAAGGTTACCAGCCAAGCGCCTTCCTTCCAGTCTATGCGGCGACCAAGTACGGAGTTTTCGGAATCACGAAATCGTATGCAGTATGTGTTCAGTACATGTACATGTTAAAGTCCCATTATGTTTTTATGAATGCTCTACAAACTAAACATTGATGATCCTTATGAAATTAACTTTACTTAATTTTTTACTAATATGTACAGTTTCGACAAAAATGCATATTAAAAATATAATAAATAGCACACGTAAATGTGTATGTCTGAAAATAGCCTATGTGCCTGTACGTACCCGGACGATCACCAGGTAAATCCAAGCGACACCATGGGGAAATTTAGAACATGTTTAGATTTATCCAATGTTTTTATAATGTTCATCCGTATAAAGCTGGTTCTTCTTTCAAAAGAAACCCAACAATATTTCAGTAGAACTAAATACTCTATTCTGACGACTTTAAACACATACTTGTACTCTAAAAACTACAAAAGAGCGAAGTATTACTAAGTTTAAAATAACCCTCAGTTACCTCTTAATCGAGCGCGTGTACCCGCTTCGCTCTTACCTGTGTAGAATGCATTGTATGGTCTCGTGCAAAACTGTTTGTTTGCTTTCGCAAGTAATTGACTTTCCATGGTTAATTGTTTTCAAATGACCAATCTCTGATAATAGTTTTTAAAGGATTTGAATATTTTAAGTAGGATTTAAATTAATGTTTGAAGAGATTTATTTATAAAAACGACGAAAATAAGATGACAATGCATTAGCATCGTTTATCAACATTTATCAGTTGACAAACATACCTTGGGTCAAAGGTTATACAAAGCGGTTCCCATGCGTGATGTTTACCCACGTGTGGACTGTGGCACCAACAGAGCGTAACAACGGGATCCCCTGGTATTTCCCCATCATTGCCACAATCTGGATTAACTTCGATATTTTTAATTAAGAAATATCGCCATAAGTATATCAACTCTATCATTTGGCGAAATTTTGTGTTTTTTTTTACGAATAAATATATTAATTACTTTTGTAACATAATAGGTAGCTATGTGCGTGACGACACATGGTTGTCATGTGGTAGATCGAATATCAGGATAATAGGTAGCTATGTGCGTGACGACACATGGTTGTCATGTGGTAGATGGAATATCAGGATAATAGGTAGCTATGTGCGTGACGACACATGGTTGCCATGTGGTAGATCGAATATCGGGTTTTAGGATAACTTACTTTGGGAAAACTAATAATACAATACAAAAAGTCATTATTTAACGACATCTTCAGCTCACTACATCAAAATGGTACTGTATCAATCAAGTTACTGACATTACATTGATATCAATATCGTACAGTGTTACCTTAATTAGTAATTACCAATAGTATGGGACGATAAGGCATCAGTGGTATTGGAAATCAAAGTCGGTATTATAAATGGTGTATCTGATCTGAATCTTATTTTCCGACAGGCCAAACCAGAGATGAAGGAAAACGGAGTAAAATTCACCTGCCTCTGCCCCGGGGCTGTAGCAACGGATCTGATAACTGAGGAGATACAACAGGTCCGACAGAAGCTACTAAACACCACTTCTCTAATGAGGTAGGCTTATGTATTTCATCTATCATCTATTGGTGTGTGATAATGTGGAATCTAAGGTACAGCGAATTACAACTTTTAATCAGCAATGCTCGACAAAGTGTGTTTAAATACAAACAAAAGAAGGAAAATATTGAAGCGGTTATAACTTGATCACTTCATTGTGACAAAAAATGGCCCGCAAAATAAAACGGTTTCTGGCAGCCGCCATATTGGTTTTCAAAATGGCAGACAAGAAGAAGGAAGTTGGGAATGTGTCGATACGTTCTGATAAATTTCGACAATAAATATTACTCCTGTTTTAATTTTGATCTAACTTGTTTTCCAGTACGGATGTGATCGTGGAGGCGCTGTTCAAGCTTCTGATTGACACTGATAACAATGGCGGGGCTCTTATTGTTAACGATCTAGATCCGGATCATCATATGAAATATGTAGGAAATATATTGTGAATAATTTATGTATTAACTCATGAATTGTTTCTGTTCAATGATTAACAGGTATGTATTAACATTTGAGTGATATCTGTCCATATGTGTACGTATTAAAGAGTGGTCAGGCCCTTCTGTTTCATGTATGAAGATATGAAGATAATCTATCAGAAGAATTTTAACAATAAAATACATTGAAAATGTTTTTTTCTGACATTGTTTTTTGTAATAAGATTGAATATATTTTACAACATGATTTTGATCATGTTTTTCTCATCATTTAGCGACAAAAGTATTTTAATTTCTACATTTTAATACCATACAATCTGTTGAAATATCATTATGTAGTCTGGTTATGTATTATCTACTTTAAAGATATGTGTGCCATACTTGTCATGTGCACGACTCAAGATAAACTTTTGACATGTTACTCTACTCACATGATAAAGTCGAGAAGTCAAGCTGTGATCTACAACCTTATTTCAAATCTTTCACTGTATTATCAATAATCGTAAAGTGACCTTTTCGACTTTTCTCATCTTGTCATACTTAAAGGCTCGGTACTTATGAAGGCTTTACTAGACAGACATTGAAATATCCATATAGAAGTTAATATGATCAGCTTGCACTGCTCAAGATGTTGTTATTATGTACCTGTAACGGATAGCCCTGTGTTAATGTAAAGCCCTATGGGACCATAACATGTCATATTAGTCCTTAATTGAGGATCCCAGACGAAGCACTTATTGAATCATTATGGTGTTTTTATATAGCTATGGAACGTCCAAGGTCTGGCTGGTACTGTATATGTAGTTATCGTACATAAGTTGTGTTTCGCAAGGCTTGATTTATTGCTTATTTACAAATAGGCGTATACATTGTGGTACAATATGCCCGCATCTGGATGACATATAATGCGTCTTTCAGCTTTCTTCCGGTAAGACCATAGTGTAATAATCAAGTCATGTTTCTGCTCTGATGCTGAATTAATATAGATAATTCTTGGAACCTCCGTCACAAATGTGTCAGTTCTACAGATCGCTTAAATTTATTGCACGTGGATTAAGTCAGCAAAAAGTGGGGCCGCTGTGGCCATTTGGTTAAGATGTCTCGAAATAATACCACAAGCCCTACACCACTGGGTTCGAATCCCATGTGGAGCAGTTGCCAGGTACTGACCGCTGGTCGGTGGTTCTCCGGGTACTCCGGCTTTCCTCCACCAACAAACCTGGTACGTCCTTACATGACCCTGGCTGTTAAAAGGATGTTAAACTAATAAAATCAACAATCCAGTCAGCAAATGCGTTTCGGAACCAAAGTGTCAACGAAGAGAGCAATTTGGCAACAGCATTGAAACACATTAATAAAGTGCACAGACAAATTGACATTAAAACTCGTTTCCTTTAAGCAATCACAATACTGTAATCTAAAAGAGGGAAAGGACATCAAAATGTCCAGTTTACGAAGCAAGGACTGAAATAATTTCACATGTGCATAGAACCAAAAGAAAATTTCAATGCAGAATGTTTGTAATGAAAAATATGACATTCGCATACAGCCATTTTACTTATATTCCTAATTTTGATTCGCGATCCATCCAAAATCATCTTTGTATGCTCTGTGAATGAGTGAGGGTTTGTTGTATTATAGGCACTGACGACTAAGACATCAAGCACAGACGAGTCTAATGTGTAGCGCTCTTACTTAATTGCTTAGGTTGATGATTGACTGAAACATATTAATGTCACCGCAATTGTATACATAATAAAAACATTTCCATAACTCCTTGATTCTAGGAAAGCTATTCTTGTTAGCGAGACCAGTCTGGAGTAAGACTTACGAAGCCAGGTTTCCTACCAAAAACGTCGTCGCCAATGTTAAGATAGCCTAGCTAGTGGTTTGCCATTTTGGATGATATAACCATGCCAAATAATCCATTTCCCAAGTCCTTCTTCAATTCATTTTGGCTACCGATCTGATACCACATTGAGAACCAACATTAAACAATTTGAATTCGAAATTGACAAGGGCTGTTAGCACCAGTGAATGTTACTGTTTATAGGTGTAATGTAAGTATATCCGTTCTTGGGACACCGTATGACTACATGCTCGCCACCTAGAGCACCAAACGAATACTGGAACCGTAATTTAACTGTGAAGTAACTTAACTACAATGTAAATATTGCAACTGTTCGGATTCAGAAGTATGAATATCACCACAAGCATCCCGAATGATACTGTCTACAAACTGGAAATCATTCATCATTGTGTGGTAGCCATCTCTTGTAACCAAGTAAAGCAATTGCAAATTTCATTGTTTTTATTGTTATCAAGAGTCTCGAACAGTTTGGCTGCATCAATAGACATGTTTTAATGGCAAGCACCATTAATTGATCATCTCTTTACACATAACACATACTACGATGGGCCCTATTAATACAAGGTCTTCTAGGTATCATTTTAGTTTAGTGCTTGCCAACCTTGTATTGTAACAGTATTCATAACGTTGTAGATCTTTATATTCCGTATTTTTATCGTGATTTTACGTAGTTTACCGTTATCATCCTTGCAATCCTGGTTGTTACTTATCAATTACGTAGCTGAACCGCATTAACACGTAGTTTACCGTAACAGACCGTTGAATACTTTATAGATTAGGATAAATACGGTTGTGATAGGGAGTAACACGTATTAGTACATTCCAAAACGTTTACATAGGGACACACTACGGTTGTTTGAACCGTAGCCAAATTTCGAATATGTTCAAAATTTGCCGCGGATCTAAAAATACTTCCAAGTGTAACTACGGAAGACAATGGCTACTATACGGAAATCTGCGGACTATAACAGAATGCCACGAATCATGTCGGATTGTATCCGTAGTTTTTTCAGCGAGGTGATCCGTGAATGTGTGACCGGGGCTTTATATCAGACAATATTATCAAAATATGCGACGTCATCATATAAAATGATTATAATAAAAGTTGGCCCATAAATCAATTTCAAGTATATCGCTTATAATATCTATCAGAGTTTGAAATATTTTTCAAAGTGGGTTTGTAAGAACACTCTCAAATGAATATTATACAAAGTA
This sequence comes from Argopecten irradians irradians, assembly GCA_004382745.1. NCBI lineage: Eukaryota > Metazoa > Mollusca > Bivalvia > Pectinida > Pectinidae > Argopecten > Argopecten irradians. The sequence continues at coordinate 510,671 of SAYR01002092.1, forward strand.
CATTAAACAGACGGTAAAAGGAAAAGCTTACTTTGTCATTTTTTTTTAAATTTGTTTTTCAAATACAAGTTATCAATTACAATTAACAGAGGTACGTAATTAATATATTTGATTAATTGAATAATTATTAGTTAACTTCCTGACCATTGGTTATCACTTACCCACGTGATCCTTGTTAGTTGTAACCAGTTGATTGATTTTAGATAATTACTGCATCTGCCCAAAGACCAGTAGCACCGGGCCTGCACGCGCCAGACCTGACGCACGCGACCATTTGGGCATTGTGACGTATGTGTGTAGGACGAGTTTGTAATCCAAAGGGAACTCTCCCAGATTTGATACACAATTAATTTATAATCTGTTTATATATGGAATAGAAATGGGAATTAAATATCTTCTCATGTTAATGTGACAATTCACATTTCGTGATTAAAGATTTCGCATTGCTTTTATCCTACTGTTATAACACGTGGGAAAACTTAATAAAGTTTATCAAGTTAAATTTACAAATTTATATAATTTGATTTAAAAAGTGTATCATATATATGTTTTTATGATGCGGTGGCGTCTGCCTATAAAGCATTAAAATCACTAAATCACTTGTTAAATGTCTTCATCACAAGGGATTGAAGTATCCATTGAAATACATCATTCATGAGAATACACAGAATACACTAAAACAAGCTTATTTCGCTTTTTCAAACCAAACGGGATTTTCAAAATGATTTTGCTACCCCTATTGTATGATCGTAAAAGGGCGACTAAATTTAGGATCTTATCTTTTCTCCTATGACTTTAAACATTCCTAACGTCTCCCTTGACATCTCCTCACTTTTGGCCTTTGGTGGAGCGTTCGCCCATGTGAGGTAGGCTCTGGGTTCTGTCCCCTGGCCGAGACACACCAAAGTCTATAAAAGTGATATTTTATGCTTCTGCGTAGCGCTCAACAGACAGGGAGTGAGACGACTGGTTCTCCCGTTGTCAGTATAATGTGACCGGGTGGGATGTGTTGCTTGGTGTCTTCGGCGGCATGCTTCAGTGATATAGCACTATAAAAGGGCAACAGTTCCACTATACAAGAAGACACAACATAAATATACCGCAGTCTCCCAAAACACGCACCTTGCACTACATACACGCTATACTCCGCATACATGGGAGGCCGTCCTTACGTGACCTTGGCTGTTGATAGGACATTAATTAATCAAACAAACGAACAAACAAAACTATGGCATTCTGTCCCCATTGTATGATGTCGTAAAAGGCGCCTAAATGGAAGTCTATCTTTTCTCCTTACCTACTTTCTTCATTCTGTCCTCGTGGAACGTCATAGTCAATACAATAAGTAGTTTCAGCTCCTTCTCAAAATGCTCGTTGTCAGTATAATGTGACCGGATGGGGTGTGATGTGATGCCTTCAACGACAACATTTTGAATTAGTACATTATGTATTTGGAAGGTTACTGACCTTGACTATGGGAACGTTTAGGGGGCTTTAAATCGGCCACCCTTTACAATTGTCACTTAATAGATTAATGTGCATATCAAAATATTTAAGTCAGAAAAATGGCTCTATTCTGAATCTTCAATCTTCCTTTGAACTGTCTCCTGGTGGGAACCTTCAATCTTCGCCATCTGTTTTAGGCCCTGGGAATTCGTATTCAATTCACATGCAGTTTTATTAGACCTTTTCCTGGTGACTGCGTCGTTCACAGCTAATGACAGGTGTTTTACCGTTGGTCTCCGTTTTTATGTTTTAAGAGTTAATACATTGATGAATTTGACATCACAAGAGTCTGAGTGGTGTGCTTCTATAGTACAACACATGCCAACTTCACTTTACCTTACTTATTTGTCACTCTGTTACAATTGTTACAATATATATTTAAGCATACTTTGCGCTTCAAGTAAACATGTACTAGTAGAAATCTGGTTTACGATTTTCCGATTCAGGGGTATTCAATAAAGTAAAACACAGCAGTTGTGGCACTGCCATTTTGTGTAGATCATGAACAGTCGGACCATCAAGCAGAATTAATGATTCATGATTGAATTGAATATTATGTTTCTTACTCATATTCCTATATGATACGATAAATACGATATACTGCTGACAGGAAAGGTTTACAAGATCCAAAATTGAAAATCTATACATTGAAAATGGGAAGTATTAAGTGAAGGAAGAGATAAGAATAAATTGATTCACTTTTTAAATACATCCCTGATTAACCGTTTGATTTAGTAGCTCCAAGTATGGCGAATGTTCATGTAGCTATGGTACTAGGCAAGGAAATGACTTATTTGGTATCAGGTGCTCGACGATATTTTACAGAAAATATTCTTTTAATGCGTATCCTTGTCCTCCCACATTTATAAGTATTATAATATTGGATCTAGATCTCGTCAAATATAGCTCATTAATGCCTTAAATGTGTATAGAAGAATCTTATAATAGTCCATTGTGTTAGTGTGGTAGTTTTACAGAAGACAATCATGACAATTCCCCCTATTTGTTGTACTACTTAAATCCTACTGTCGCACGCCAAAACGAATATATGAAAAGCTCCAGAATATTGTACAAACTCATCTGTTCAATATTTTTCAGTATTTCCAGGTTTAAGAATTCGTGTTTTTAAGCTACTGGCTCACGATTGCGCATATCTATCAGAAATAGGACCCTCCTTCGGGCCTTTGCCGAGGTAATTTACTCTACCTATTTAACACTTTTTTTTTTACATCATATGCTATCTAAAACAGGTATAGATATTTACCATTGTTGTGAATTATGATACGTATTCCTGAAACGAGTTAAATCGCCCACGAATGGTTTTTTTATCTTTTAAAAGGCGGATATGGAGGATTTATATTTTCCTTGGTAAGAAAAGTTAATTACCTTACTTTTTGCCAACGCTGTAAAGTTTGATCTTCTAATTTTACTTCAGAATAAAAGTATTTATAATTGCACCTCGAAATATTCCATAACACCCTGCCCTATATGGAAGCAGGTACTGATTGCGCAGATAATAAAAGCAAAACTAATTAATCTATATTTGTAATGATGAGACGTATAAATTATGTACACGATTAAACACATTATTGTCCGAATGATAAAAAGTGTTTATGCTGTCCTACTTGAATTCGAACTATCGATCAAATCTTTATTATCAATAACGTTACTATTGATTAATTCATCAATTAAACATAATCGCTTGCATTTTATTCTTTGTTTCATTCTTATTCATTGAAAATACCAAATTACAATGCATTTTTTATTTGACATAAAGAATCAATGTTCTCTGTTATATGGAATGGAACCTAAGTACACTGTACATGCATGTTTAATTTGGTAAATTTCGGATTGCAAAATTAAAAGATGAAAATTAATTATATAAATCAATAAATGATTAACTCATATTTAGATGCGTGATATTTGAACTCGGTGTATATTCCTACACGTGCTACACCTACGCAAACATATCAGAACTAGTCTGCCCACAAGTGTGTATTGTTTACTTGGTATCGGTAAATGTTAGGGTAGAGAGTATGCCGTGGTGGGGATGGAAGTCCTGATCTATATTTATTGGAAGTCTTGGAATAGTTATTGATATAATCAGAAATAAACTAATCAAACATCACGTACAAATTATGGAAACACGACAGTATATCGAGACTCTTGAACCATCTTCTTTTTTAAATAAACTATCTTAACAGAACTGTCAGTAATCACTGAGAGCCTGAATGGCTATCCTGTTTTACAAGGATTGGCCACGTCCATTCTGACAGAATCAACGCAGAATTCAAATGTAACGTGGTTCTGTTTTAATGGAAATGAAACGTGACAGCAATCCAAAAGGGAGACCTTTCAAACAGATATGTTTAGCAGTCTCGTGATCTTACTTTCCTCCACGCATCATCGGGGATAATGCGTCAATGCTCAAATTTGTATGATCGACAATGAAAAGAAATTCATAAATCCAAAAATATTAAATTTCAAAGTGTTATTTTCTTGAAGTTCAAAGATAAACCATGCGTTTCCCAGTTGAGATAAGATATCAGCTTATAAGATTCAACATTTATGTCACATCAGGTTCATCAGACTTTCGGATTGAGTCCCAGGTCGACGCTGCTCCGTCAAAGTAAAGAGATTTAAACCCTTTTGCGTTGCCTTTAATGTGTAGCCATATCATGTATGGTTAGATCGAAAAAAATCTTTGAAAATAATCTCTAATTCTTCCTTTGAAAATGTCTTACAAATTCAAGCAAACATTTACCAGATGCCGACCTAAATTGCAGTTTATCGATCGGCTAAAGGCAAAGTGGAGACACGAAATTGAAGGTTGGAGATAAGTTAGTCTTTGAAAAACAGTAGAGGATGTAAATAGTTTTATAGAATCGCAATTCAAAGACATGTGTCTTTTCAGTCAGCAATATAGATAAGCGTGACAAATTAAGACCATAGACAGTTCTACACATTACTCGCCCACAAACACTGTTAAGACCGGGAATGACGATGGGAATTGTCAATCGAGAGGTTCGAGGATCCGTCCAGAGAACAAATCAACATGACCGTACATACAAGGAGACACTACATAGAAAAATACAATGACATATAATTGTTCATATCGATGGATTATGCAAAAACAGTTAAGTTAATATCTCTAAAAACATATTGAAGTGTAAGAGCAAAAACATCACCAATCAAGGCCACATGTACCTGGTCCAGGATAACAAACTTCCTTTAACTTATTTTTCATATGGCAACGTTACAGATGATAAGAACAACATTCACTTTACCTATTGTTATCTTTACTTCTGTTGTGCTTTCATGTAAAGATGCTAATTATTTTACGCCATTACCTTCATTGCAAAGTTTAAAGGGACAATTCAGTCTCATAAAATCATTAGAACATTAAAATTTGTACATATTTCGGAAAAAACCAGTTCTAATGGAAATCAGATTATTCGGTTTTACTGTGATATGCCTGAAAAGCCCATGGTTGTGACATGTGTGTAGATGTTCAAACTCGCTCGCTGTCCGCCATTACACATTGTGGTCGAACTTCTTGTATGCCGAACCCTGTCCCTTGCTCGTAGAGTAACGCAACTTCTGTCTAGAACTGCTCAAATCACTCTGACAGTAGTGTGTTTACCTTATTAGGTGAATTGTCTTGCCTAAAAACCATTTCATCAAATTCTCAGTGGTTATGTAGTTTCTTTGCTTAACGTGCGTGACTTTATCTCATGCATGGGTACAGCGGCCATATTGTACCTACTTAATCGTATTGATCAACGTTTTGATATTTCAGCGATATTAATTGAAATACTAAACAATGACGTGGAATTTGTCAATATTTTATGTTATATGTTTCATAAGAAATGTAGAACAATACATTTATGCCATATTTTGCTTCTTGGTTATGTAAAAGAATTAGCCTGAGCGAATTGTCCCTTTAAGCTCCTAATTTTTCTTCAAGATAAAAATATCAGGATTAAAATTATTGTATCCCTAAAACATTCCGCGGCACTATGTCTTATATGGAATGAAATACCCATTGCGCATGCGCAAAAAGCAAATCAAATTATTTTATATAATTTTTTTGTGTTAATTAGACCTATATATATATATATACATAAAAAGAAAACACAACTATAAAACAGTTTTTTCCTCCCTAGCGCTTTCTCGGCTCATGCCGGTCTTCAGGGGTTTGAATTCTTTTATTTGTAAAACATGACGTCATAGTACAATGACGTCATAGTAAGATTACGTCATGACATGGTACATAAAGATATTGTGAATGGTTCTGGAAGAAACTAACAAAAACATGAGGACAAAATAAAAACTAATATGAAGTTCCTTTGTCCCGTTCTGAATTTAACACAGGTTTCATAAGTTGAAATGTCATGACGTAATCTTACTATGACGTCATTGTACTATGACGTCATGTTTTACAAATAAAAGAATTCAAACCCCTGAAGACCGACATGAGCCGAGAAAGCGCTAGGGAGGAAAAAACTGTTTTATAGTTGTGTTTTCTTTTTATGTATATGGAAACCATCACATGGACACGGTTCTTTTTTACTTATATATATATATATGTATATATACACGATAAAACACTAATCATTGTTCAAATAATGAATATCTTTTAGCTCTGTCGGCGGTGGAACATCTCTAAAAAATAAGGACTTCCTGAACTAATCATACCAAGTTATTTTAAACAATAATTCCTATAATATCCGCCTACAGCTGGAAATGATGTCTAAGATTACTAAATAGCCTCAATGCCAAACTAAAGATCTTTAGTGTTTTGCTCATTCTCAGAGGCATACCGTGTAACAACCGTCAGCTGGCTACTTCATCAAAAATACCAGAAATTGTGAAACTTAATGCGACAATGGCCGAGTCGTAAATTCCCGACGGTGGACACATGCGCGTCAATAATGTCCGGTCGATTCTAGCTCTAGGTCGAGTTGCACGCAAGTGACATCTCCAGGCATGCCTTTCTGTTTACACACGTAGATGACGTCCGATGATCAGTCCACTTCAGCGATAACCACAAAACAATGCCTGATGAACGTGAAGCCAATAAATGATGTTTATTTTCATAACAAAGGGAGTGTTCAATGTATTGCCGGATATGATAGGCTGTCTAATAGAGTAGGCCTCCCCACCCAGTCTCACGTCACAAAGTTTAAATGTGTAAATTCAAAGAAAAAGTCCGTGCCATAACTCTTACCTAATATCGTTATTGACATCATAAAGTTATAATAGACAACTACCACAACTGATCATGAACCCAGGCCACTTATCGTCATGCAAAAATGCTATAATAATTTCCACTTCGTCCAAATGTTATTTTCCCTTTTTATCGAGTTCACTTCCTGTTTACTATTACACACTTGTTTGTTGTTTGAACGTCTGGTAGCTTTATAGCTTAACACATGCATCACAAAGATCTAATTCAAACATAGGGTCAAAAGTCAGTTTACAATGCATCATGTTTTGAAAAGTCGCTCCAGGTACTGTAAAAAATACATCTTTCAGCGTTTAAATATGATCGCACAGAACTTTTGCTGTACTAAGCACTTTTAAAAATTGTACTGCACTGTGGTCAAAACGTTCACTTAGGGAAAGACGTAAAGGGAAAGAAAAGTGACTAAAACTTACTAAATTATTGTAACAGTATGTGGGCGTAAACAGAAAGTTGTGATTTGTTTAAATCCTTAGAAAATTAGATACAGTGATGCGGTATTACTAGTCGGTATTGATACCGGGAATTTTAGATATTAAACTGATATAGGTTGATTACGATTCGTCCCTCCTCCAAAGAATCATGACGTCAAAAACCTCACGTAACAATAAACATCAGGTGAGGTGTTAGTCATCGACAGTAATCGTACTCTACCAACGTCATATTGGTATTACGAAACAGAAGTATAAACTTTGAATGCTAATAAGAAACTCCTCAGATGACGTAAACAATGTATGAAAACACACAAGGGAAAACTGATCTTATTTTGGCTTCAAGTTTCCAACCCAACCTATGTTTTTGAAAGAAAAAAAATGACCAGAAAAATCAATTTATGTCAAAAGTGTTTAGCCGTTTTGTTTCCAAATATCTTTCTCAGATATGTCATTCCATTTTTTATTTCAACAAACATATTATACCATATTATTTGATTTGCACTTTAATTTATCTGAAAATTAACCTACTATAGCTAGTATGGACACACTATACATTGTATGCGACCAACTTAATACAGATAATTATATTGCACTGCTGTCACGATTTTCTAAACCTTATAAAACCTGACACTCCAAACCACGGCGAAACCGATCAAACTATCATCCTCTGTAGCATCGTGTGATAAACACGAAGTTTACAGCTTGATAAACAATAACAGGATAATGTCATAATATCTACTAAAACAATCATTCCTTCAAATATAATTACGTTGTTTACAAATATTACCAAGACACATTGTCAAGTTCTTTTTAATAAATCAGAAGGCGTAGTAAAGAAAACAACTTTCCTTCATGTTAATTTTAGTTTTATTTACATTATGGCAGTGTTACGGTATAGCAAGACAATGTTGCTACCTTGTAAGCGAAGAGGTGGCGGTTGATATCATAGTGTTAATCGACTGGCGTTACATAATTCCATGAAATGCTAATTGTATTACAATGATAATAGTTTTGTATTATTCTTGTGTCGGCTTACACCAAGTTTATAAATACTTAGAATTGATGAAACGTAAGTACTGTACCTCAACACTTTTTCGTGTCTTACATCTTTTTTTCAACTTATAGGAATATTCTTCCCGAAACTGTAACCTTTACGTTCTCAGCATCTTGGTTTCCAAAAGAGCGTTTTTACAGATACCGTTACGTAAAGTCTGACGTCATAATGAGATAACATAGTTGCAGTCTGCCAAAATGATACAGATTGAACTAGAGTACCGGTATCTCAACAACGTTATGATAGCAAACGTAAAACGTTACGACGACCAGCTGGTCCGGACCAGTCACATGTTGATTCCACTAGCGCCAGACAACAATATTGAAATAGCCTTGTTATCGTCGATCAACTTTTCTATACAAGTTAACTAGCTTGTATGCTGACTTATTGTTTAGGGACTAAGTGGCTGATTCAGAAGACTTATTGTTTAGGGACTAAGTGGCTGATTCAGGAGACTTATTGTTTAGGGACTAAGCGGCTGATTCAGGAGACTCGATAGCGTTGGTACCATAGGGTATACTTTCCGAACCGAAATGGCTGGCAATAAATTGGTATTAAAAGACATTCCATAATTATTGCGCCTGTTACTAAAAATCGAAATACTTTGTAGTTATTCTGTTGTATTAGATTATGTTCGGACTCGTTTGAATACACAATTCAGCTTATCAGCTGACCATAGTGCTGTTAGAAGATATTGACATAACTCAACTTATGATGGTGTCGTCTAGAAATAAGTCAAACATACATTTGTGTAGGTATCTCACAGACAGTATTCTGAGTAGATAACGATTAATTACAGATTGCTTAAAGTGATATTTGCCGAATTGGGCGAAATTGTTGACATATTATATTTCTTCAGTAATATCTTCAGGTTTGATTAAGCTGTGGAAATCATTCAAATGGACACATAAACAAATGTGATTGGTTACAACACAGAATTAATGCTCAGAAAAATTCTGCAGAATCAATTACTTTACAATGTGAAAATGTGAAACGATATTGTAGACCACAACTTGGGTTTTTTGTCTGACCATCTGTACTGATTTCACTGTAGTGTAGATGTGAAATATAATTTTGGCAGCTCTTATTTCATACTCGAAAATTAAATCGTATGCATTGTAAGTATTGCAATTCTCATAATGTTGGTAAGTCTTGGTATTGAATTAAATATCAAAAGTTTTTTCTTCATTCCTGAGTATGAAATATATAACACAACATATAACTCAACTTTTGAATGAGGTCTCCTTTAACATGGAAGTAACACACAATATAGATTGTGTAAAATGCTCATCGTTATTGCCCCTGATATTAACTTAGGTAAAGTGCCATCATATCTAAATTAACAAATTGAACAATACTTTGTTGACTTTAACGATAATCGATATTACTTGAGAAATGAAAGAATGTTTACTATTTCATTCTGTCGAACAAACAATTATGCAAAGAATTTTTTCTTACAAAACTCCAAGACCATTTATGTGAATCACTTTTATGCTCTTGTGTTAATACTCAAGAATCACAACAACATTACTTCTTTGTCCTAATAACACTGAGAGTCGCATTGTTTTAAAAACAAAACTATATGATTTACGCCACAACCATTATGTTTTAAATACATTGTTAAATGTCTGTAACGAGTTAAATGACAATTTCAACGTGTTTGTTTTTCAAACCACTGTTGAATACATCAGAGCTACGAATCGATTATATTTTAATTTTGTATATTAGTTTGTAGATGTAAAATGGCAATTCCAAAACCGAACAACACCCATCCCACCCCACCCCACCTTTTGGACGTGAACTATTTCGAAATTGTTTAATTTTATGAACAATGCACTGCTTGTATTCTAAGGTATCATTTTGTATTAATTATCAATTGGACAACTTCAGCAAAAATATAGAAATTTAAATTGAATTATTTGGCAAAAAATCTTGTTCATATGTGTTTGACTCCTGAAACTCATGGATGGATGGCCTGTGATCGTTATTTGCGGATGGACTTTTTGTTCTGTATGAGTGGAAGGAGGAACTTTCAGATACACAATTTTCAATTAAAAAAACCGGATATCGAATTATACATCATCTTATTTACAAACTATGATTATCTACTCATCTTATATAAGTTGTTCAGATACAATAAATATATATTTATAATGGTATATTTTGTAAATTACATGTATATAATATTAAATGCACTGTGTTACCTGGGAGAGAGCCTGTATAGGCTTAGCCTGTTGTTCGACCCCTTTTCATATTGTTTTTATGAAATGTGAAAATTGAAACAAGCAATCCTTTATATGTATGTATGATTGTTGTCTGATTGGAACTCCGAGTATCTATCCTAACCAGAGTCTATCATAATGATGTACACCGTACTTCAAAAGGAAATCTCTGTTTTGGTAGGAAACAAAATTATCTTCTCTTAGAATAATTGAATGGCGTATTGAAAAAAGTAGTGACAGGTTTTGACGTTGTTGAGCCAATGGACCTTTGTAGTGTTACCATAACTTGGTGATGAAATGTCTCCTTTCCATCAGAAATAATGGAAATATGAAGACGTTTCTCTACGATACTTGGTAAACACGTGTTGCTCTTATCAATTTCAACCTGTTATGAAGAAGACAAGAATTGCAAGTGTCATTAATGTGTTTTAGATATAACATTGACCATATATTGTGGTAACTATAGATATGAATTGATATTTACCCGTTTGTAAAGTGTAAAGGAATGATTGACAGTTGTACACTGACGGACACTACATTATCCTCCTATTGATCTGTAGGATAGAACTACTACGTACTCCGTTCACGCTCTGCATGGACGCTGCACGCACACACGGCGATTGGGATTGGTCGAGCAAAATAGACCGTCAAATCATTGAAAATTAGTCCGATTGACTGAAATATGGCCGCGCAGTTTGCAGGCGTAACCCTACATATAGGTGGCTGTGTACGAGTATAGTACCATTGGGTGTCTGTGCATGTATTGGTACTGCCAGTGTTAGACGGAGTTTAAACATTACAACCAAGTGAGTATTACCACTATGTATCTTATTTAAGGTGTATATCTGTCCTTATATGGACATAATAGTACATGGAAAGATAAGCTTATCAGCGAAATTCAATTTTGAATACATTTTTTCTATGGCTTTACATAATCCACATTGTGTTTACTTTCCAAAAGATTATAGATTATAATCTCTATTTGCCGGTTTTTAATGATAAAAAAAAACAATTGAGATTTTAATTAAATAGAAATCATTTTACGCAAGTTCAAATATATTTTAAATTACTTATGTAATTTGTTCTAACGAACGATGTAAATATAATGTAATATGTAAAACATGTAACTGAAGTTTTCAATGTTGTTAAGACGTCAATCGTAGGCATAACCTAATTGTATCAATGACCTGATCAGACATTATAATACGTGACAAATACTACCAAGATTGTGTTAATAAAACAAATCCATACACGATGTCGGATTGAGCTGCTCTCCGTGAGAGAATTAAATATGTAAAATTCAATAATTCGGTTGCAATTGTTTCATTTGACGTAAATGATACGTGTGTAAATTGTTTAACAATGATACCACAAGAGTTATTATATCATTTGAGGCTATTAAAGTATTTAAAAATGTATCTCAATATTCCATTAAATGCCGTCCTCGTTATAGGTTATTTGGAATAGACAATTGTTACACGCATTTTAAAATCAAAATACCAAATACCGTGAGATATCTTGTAATATCACGTCAGAGCCTGGCCAGCATGAAACTAATGGTTATGTCACGTCCAAGTTAATTTGAATTAACGATATGGATGAAAATGTTAACATCCCCATTTTAGAACAAAATACACTAAAATGTGAGATGTGGAGTAGGTTTGACGAGGATAGTTTGTATTGTATTATGGGGTGGTGTAAACATTGAGAATCAAAGATAATATTAGCAGTGCTATGGAACTTTACTGAACTATGACGCATTAAAGAACAGAAAATAACATCTGTTGATTTGTGGTAGATGCAAAATTATTTTTGACATTGACAAAAGACAAATGGCAAGAAAACGTCATGTAGATTAAGGTTAATTTCCATTTATGATTATATAGCTGTTGATAGTAGCCAAGAGAAAAATACCATCCTTATCCCAATAAAAGGTCTCCAGGAAAGGTCATGGAACATTACATAAACTATAGATACCAGTTCTAAAGGAGTGTCACAAAAAAGACAATAGAAATCAAAGACAATTTACAAATTGCTGCAATTTCTACATATCATCTTTATTAACATAAACTATTTCCAAGAATCGCTTAAGACATTCAAAGGAAAGTTTAAATCATTAAATTACTAATTATCAAATGATTGTCAAATACATTTATATACAGAAAGATATACAGAAGAACTTGGTGAAGTGTTATCACATTTTGTACCTACGATTAGTTCTGCAATGACGTGAGGTATGACATCGCCGACAAACGTGGCAGTTATTGTTCTCAACCTACGGCAAGTTAGCTTCTCGAAATCCGCGTTTTACCGACACTTTGACTTTTAAAGCATGATAATGGGAGAAAGTAATTATCATTTGTTGAATGTAAGAACTAATCAGCCTTATAAGATAACACTGACGTGTTATTGCCCTAATATACCGTATCAATATACTCAATACCGACATTATAACAAAAACAACATCCAAAAGAGGACAAGGTATGAGAAAACATCCAAACCATGGACAATAGATGATAATAGTTCTCATAATCTCCGTCGAGGTAGATCAGGGATGTAACCTTATTGAGTGTGTCCTAAAGCCATATTTTATAGATTTCATAGACATTGTCGTGAATTCTGTATTGTGAATTCCAATATCTGTGAATATGTAATCCTTAATGAGCAAGCGTATAAGGTGATTAACATTTAACATTTTTATCTTGTTTCCATCACATCATGCCATTATAACATTTATATAACTTATCTATTGTGTACGCCATGCATGTCGGCTGCAGTGTGAAGGGTACTAAAGGTAGGAAATAATAGAAAACACAGCAAAGGTCATGTCTTGTTAGTCTGAACGCACATCAGAATGGATTACTCGGCTTTTATTTCCCTCAAGGGAAACATCTGATGAATATTTTCGACTCTCGACCTTTGTAGCCATAAACATGAATACTTATTCTGGTTATTAGTGTTCTTATCCCTTATCTGCCATTATAAAATGTTAAAGTGGTAGTGCTTATAGTTTGTATATTTGCAAATGAAATGAATTAAAAAAAAAAACCCAGAGGTACAGTGATGTATCCAACTAGCCTACCGATCTACATCGTTTTACTTGGTGCAGTGACTAGAATGCACTTTCTCTGTGTGTTAGAGCTCTATACAATGAAATTCCATTCCAGGTTAACCTAATAATACAATTTGATCTCTTGAGGTTCTAAATCTCTTTAAGGACTAGAAAATGAGTACGCTGTTGTTTGTTTAAGTCAATACTAGACGACGTTTCAAATAGTGGCGTCTTTTTACTTGAAATGAAAACATAAATAGTTCAATTATTGGATTCTCTCCATACAGGGTTTAATGATAAATGAATGATATAATTTAGACATCATGAAATATTTGGAATTTTTATTATTGAAGCAGCCACCCTTTATTATTATTCCTGCTTGTTAAACATTATCTTCAGCCATTTAGATAATGACAGATTAGTTGATGTCAATAAATGCATAAACCATAAAACACTCATATATATATATAATTCAAATTTCAGGACTACTCCACAATCAACGAAATTCTTATCAGCGTGCTTGTTCTTTTTATTTTTCGTAGTTTGCGCAATTAATGATGAAAGATGATTTTTTTTGTAAATCTCCATAGATTAAAATGATGGACATTGACCTCTTTACAGTTTAGATTGATAGCGGTAATTATGCGTGTGCACATCTTTGGCGATTTTGGTAGCACCACAATAGCAACCAGACAAACACATATCAGTCCGAACCACGGAATGCCCTTGAATGTATGATAATGTCCTCGATAAGGCTTCAATATTTGTACGGAGTAGAGGAATACTGAACGAAACTCTAACCATTTGGCGTTAGTAAGTATAACAACTGCTAGCAACGCACAATGCCATCTTACAGTTGAAATCAGTAGCAATGTGTGATATAGAACAACCAAATGTTTACTTCCGAATCCAATACTATTTTTTCAATATATCCCGTTTACGATGAATTATTGCTGCTGTACAAAGATATGCCAACAGATACTTTCTAATGAATGTCAATATGAAATGAGTTCCCCCTTTCGGCCCTGTTTATTATTGTTTTACAACAGCTATGGTAAATGTTATACCAGTAAACTACCTCTTAATTTCTTATGATAAGAACGTTATTGATATGGATTGGTAAAGGACATGTTTAATGCTGTTTTAAATTATATTTAATCATATATTTCATTATCAAAAGTCTATACAAACGGATGGGCAGTGAAATTGTATACTAATTCAAAGGTTCATTAATAATGGCAGCCAATTTTGAGTTCAGGAAATCTGGAACAAGTGAAACATTGTTCGTCATATCTATTGCATTATATATATGGTATCATCTATTTATGGGATCTTAGCGGATATTTGTTGTATGTGATGTCTGCGACTTGAACTGCCCCACAGATATAGCCATATGTCTAGTCTACTACCAATACCTTTTACACAGGTGACACTGACATGAATATCCCATTAGCAACATTACAGTATGATACAATAGAAAGCACTCCTGTTTTCCTAGCTATATCGAATTACTCGGCTATATAATACTGGTTGGATTACAGTGAGTTACTTCCCTCGGTATGTGTATTAAGTAGCTTTCTTCCTTTATCTGTAAATGGCTTCCTGGTTTCACTGAAAAACTCCGTACTACTTCTCTATGACATTGCTCTTCTTTTCTTTCTAATTTTAGTTGACGCATTAGCTGATTACTACGACAATTGATTTCAATAGCATGTCAAAGAGCATTACCTTAGTGCTGGATGTCTCATAAACAATCAGTATGATATATCACTAGAGAGCAGACGTCATGGATCCAGACATATCATATATTCTGACAAATAGAACACTGAAGCGTTCATCACAAGTACCCTTAGGAACCACACTAGAAGTGTCTAGACTTTGATCAGAAAACAATTACTGACATCTGCTCACAGCAAAATGGTGGAATATGAGTGATCTGCACCGTTAGGTTTTTCGGTTAAAAATAGGATTAGGGCTATCTTTACTTATATATATATATAATATACAATTTTTTTTTTTGATTGATTTGCTATTCGTTCAGAAAGCTTAGTTGTACACGTAGTTTCCAAGCAATTATATAAAACTTATTGACCGATATATATGTAGGTAGTTGTTTTATAACTTCTGAAAGTCGTCTTTGTGCTATAAAATACCATATCTTTATGGTAACATATACCTCAGACATACTAATAGGAGAGAACGCATTGTATGACGTTATTTTGGCCTAGAACTCATGGTATATGGTACCAAATCGCCGAAATAAAAACTACAGCTCATACCACTGCGTCACACACATATCCTCGTCTTCTTTATATTAACACATCTATATGGATATGTCTGCCTGGGGAAGTCCATCAGGAGCTGTCAGTATCAGACTTGAAAAGAGAATTACGATAATGACAGTCACAGATATGATATATAATGGAGTCTGTTAACGAGGAGTAGATATGTAAGTATAGATCTAAGAAACTGTGACGTCAAAGCATGAGAATATACCACTGCTGTGTGTACAAACGTCCTACCGATACTTGTCTGGGATGAGTATTACGAAGGAACAAAGAGGTTAGAAGAGAGACATGGGTTTCTCTGAGGTACACAATAACTATACATGTACTTAGGTAATTGTGACAAAAGAGAATGATATATCCGTCAATACCAGGTATACTGTCACCAATCTGGTGTAGACACGTCCGGGGATTCCACACTCTCCAGTTCTATGGTTTCTGTGTCGGGAGAAACCATGGACGATTGTCATCTTATCATGTACAGGTGTATGGTATTGACAAACATGTATTGTGGTGACAAGTATACAAATAGTAGGGCGATATCTCCTTTATCAAGTACAGGCAACCAGTCCATTGAGATATAGTGCAGGCATCAGTAGGTTAATATTATAAACAATTTCAGTGTTCAAAAGATTATCAATAGAGATGTATAAAACAGCAGTGAAGTAGGCTAATATCATATTGAAAAGTGTAGAAAAAAAAAAAGATTATCATTATTTAGTTTTGGGAGAAATTCCTCTGCAAGAAGATAAAATAAAGAAAAAAACAAATTAGGCATCTTTTAAGGTAGCACAAGTAAATTGACATAATGTGCCAAACATTAAATTGGAGTATTTAATTTGTTTTTAAAATACTGCTATATCGAGCGTGTTGTATATGCCAATGTTTATGCTCATGTTTTTTTGGTGTTCTGGAGTTTTTAAACTTTAAACTTCCATTGTGTAACTTATTGAGAATGGCATTGGTAATTTGGTAACGTTATTTCTCCTACCGGCGTTAGTATAAAACTGATATTGACGACAATTGACTAACTTATTTAGGATGACATTGGTAATTTGGTAATTTTAGTTCTCCTACCGGCGTTAGTATAAAACTGATATTGACGACAATTGACTAACTTATTTAGGATGACATTGGTAATTTGGTAATTTTAGTTCTCCTACCGGCGTTAGTCTAAAACTGATATTGACGACAATTGACTAACGTATTTAGGATGGCATTGGTAATTTGGTAATTTTAGTTCTCCTACCGGAACGTATTTAGGATGGCATTGGTAATTTGGTAATTTTAGTTCTCCTACCGGCGTTAGTCTAAAATAATGACGTCATTATCGTTGAACAATTGACGGCCTCATTGATAGGACTAGACTAGTTACTCAGGTCAGAGGTTTACATATGTATGAATGATAAACATTACATCCTAATAGAACAGAGTATCCATATCTATAAAACACTTCTATCAAATAAACGAAAGTAAATCAGAAACACGGACAGACAGTTAATTGTTTCAGGAGAGAGAATTTGCATTAATTATCTGTCAGGATGATATAAAAAAAACTCCTTTCTTAGATTAATGTCAATCGTGGTCTGGCGTGGCCACTAATATCCCTTTTGTATTCTAGTCATGGCGCGATGAACTCCCTTCCCACCGTTATTCCGATCGTAAATATAGATCGTCTCTCGAACCTTCTATCTTCTAATTTGTTGTCAAGTGACAGCCTTGCAACAAGTAAATAACAAATCGCACACTACTTGAATGGTAGGTAGTATATTATTGGTCTTGATATGCGTGGTGGTGGTACTTGTAGGAAGAACTTAGTAATAACCTTAAAAACACTTCTTGTATAATTAAAAATGTTTACGGTCATTCATTGTTTGATTGTGTTAAATCACAAAATTGGTTTCTTTGATCTCTGTTGAAGGCGAAAAATGTTTATATATTTATGACTGAAATATCATAACAAATCAATCAATCAGAACGACATGATAGAGTACATAAAAGTCCACAAGCCAGTGGTGTATTAAATGTGTTAATGTTTCCTTAATATATCTTTTCAGATTAAATCAAAATATTCAGCCAGCATGCTCAACATACAGAATCTTCTCTCCAGTTTGGCGATGAGTCTAATCCTTGCCAGCGTCATGTGCCTGGACCTGGATGACTTGTACAGAAACGATGGACTAGACAGCAGAGATTCGGGATTGTCCGCTTGTGATCGCTGCTATCTGTTTGTGGATAAAAATGCTTGTGAGCTCTGTGATCTGGAAACAGAAGAAATAACGGAAACGGAAATACCAAAAGTACCAGCTAGTGCTTTCGGGAATTTGAATAAAAGAGCAGGTTACATCCGCACCACCCGTCTTTTCTCCTGTCAATGTTGCGCTATATCAAGAAATAGGCATTTCAATTGCTGCTCGAAATGCGCAGCTTACAACGGCAAGTGATTTCCAATAGCGAATGATCACTGACCGGAAGTTGTATGTTTTTGATAGGAGAAACATGGAGGACGTATGTCGGTGTGTTTATAGACGCCACTCGTGTTGTTAATGCGCCTAATTGGAGAGGTGAACAGATGACAAGAATTACCATTCAAACAAACAACAATTTTCATTTCCTCTGGATTTCTGCCTTTTTATATATCGCTGACGTATTGTAAATCAAACCAATTCAAAGAGTGTTTCTTTCTTTCCGACATAAAAACATTTGAATTATGATTGTATGCTTTAATTTCTCTAGTTACAACTTCCCTTTTAATTTGTACCTCGCCTTCGAGTGAGACTTTTATGGAATTTCCATTCCTAATATATCAATTTTTTTAGTTGTTAAGATCTTATGTACACACTACATAAATATTTGACTTCCAGCTCAAATTTTGATTGCTATTTTTTAATTACTGAAATTCGATATTTGCTAAAACAAAATTAATGTCATACGCGTAGAATTGCAGAAAAATAAGACCTTCTACCAGCAATTGTATTTCCACCTACGTACATGTAAATGTGTTTGTCTATGTATCCTATTTCTGAACTTTTCTCTCACAGTTACCGACTACAAACCATTCTATTACAAAACTGACAATCATTTTTCTATAGCATTTTCTATAATTTTGTGTGTTTTTGAAATTTAAGCGACGTTCTTTTTCGGATCGTTGGTTTGAGCAATTATCAGTATTGTTGCTTTGAGAAGTAATGCAAGCCTATTCCGTTTGAATTATGTATATTTCCATGTTATAATGTACATAGTCTGTAATGTATTAAGGTATACATTTTGTTTTATAACGTACATATAATTATGTTCCATGGAAAATTACACACTTATCTCACTAAATCAGTTTTCTATATTTATGTTCTGTTACATAAAATTACCCCCTAAATAACTGTTAAGAACATGATTAACATGCTCTTGTCAAACTCTTAACCAATACACTGTCATCCCCTACCTTTCGTTTTCTTTGACAGTACTTTCATTTTCTGCACATCTGGGTGTTGCAGATAAATCAACTTTAATTACATTCCCATCCATTTCGATTTTGTAAGTTTGTTGAAATGTTTATGTTAAAATGTTCACTTTAATGTTATATATTCAAATGTGTGATTTTAAATAAATTATTTTCTCAACAAAATGTGTTGTTAATTCTCTGTGTACGGAACAGTTATTTGGACAATGACTTGTATCGTCCAAACCCTAAACCGACGCCCTGTGATACGCTCCACCATTGGAACGCTGGACACAGCCATCATAGTTTGGCTGATGGTTTATATTTGATTTCCGTCAGGTCCATATGCTGTATGTAGCCTACGATATTGTTATGCCATCACCCTATTACCGTCTGAATAAAACAGATATTCGTACCTACTAATGACGTGCCAATCTTACAGGTAAATAACATCATTAGAACTTTGTCGGCTTTTAGTTTTGTTCGTTTGGTATTTTCCACAAAAGCGAATTAATAAATATGATCGATAACCATGGTCGGACTTAATGTGTAGAAGGATGATTAGACCAGATGTTCCGAAAGGACAGCGTCTTGTGTTTCTATAATAAGACTGGATAGTTAAGGTCTAACAAACAAAAGTTAAAAGTCTAGAGCATATACGTTCTAGCTTTCGTCTATATTCTCTCCCATTTGCAGGTGAGGTATAGTTGCCTTAAAATAAAAACAAAACATTAGGGATATTGATGTTACCTGTTGCTCCCAATAATATCCGGAGTGGTTATCTGTTTACTGTTAAATAGAATAGTTCAGAATGGATTTACCAGTGATTGGCGTGGCTTTCTCCCTGAATTGGATATCAACGTCGTCCATCAACACACATTTAGACAATCAATCTTCGCTGATAAGGTCTGATGTCACAGGACTACCATCTAAAACTGTAAAAACAAGGATTATTTGGTAGAAGAGCGACTGTGGTTACTACACGAATAATAAAGATACAGTAGCTCATGTTAATGAAGATCTTATATACTTAATCATTGTAATATTTATATAACTTTATATCACAACAAGATATGATCGATCTTGTTGACACGAATGAAACAGTTCAAGTGACCTTACTCTGAAAGGAAACATCGGGGACGTCATACATGTACCTATTAATCTTTAACCCCGGAGGTTTTAGTGAAAGTGTCTTGAATGCCAACCAACAACTCGATCATTATTTCGTATTTACGTTTACTATTCCGTATAGAAACAAAACACTGGCGTTACATTCATTACCGAATTAATCTTCAGTATGCGCTGATCGTCTTCATCTCTTTAACATAATTACTAAATCAACCATGTAATTCCGTGATTTTTCTTTTCTGAAAAGTGACAGTCAAACCCGATTCTAGGAGTTTCTATGTCGAAGGTAATTCTAAAAGGTAAAAGGGTAAATGTTTATATTATCATGATCTCTACAATTTACCTTCATTTTACTTTGCTTTCCATTGTTTTCATCCTACCTCCGTTTTAAATTGTGCACTGGCCTGAATTTTACCTACATTTATTTAGCGAGTGTCACTTTAATTGGTCTCCAAGCAAATCGTATTTTTTACATTCTGCCGTTTTTAAATCGATTTTAAGTTTGTATAACACGTTTGTCCCCTTGTTGGTATTCATTATTTCCCCGGTAGTGTATCATTTCAAGACAATATATTAGGCGTGATCTATGTAACATATTTAAAAAAAGATGAAATATCAGGCAGAGATACACGTAAATTGAAGGTTTCACAAAAAAGAGTAATGTCGTGGCGTTTTCTGTGATAAGATTTAACGAGGAGTCGACCAGACATTGCGCCATTCCCTCCAGTTGCCAGATACTCCAATTTTTCATGTAAACAAATGGTCGAGGTCTAATCTACGATCTCCCTTGGCGTGTGCATGCAGACTGCCAATACATCTATACAGCAGACATATTTATGAGAGCTTTAACATTTTGACAGAAGAATGGCAAAATGGTACGTTATACTGCAAAATTCAAAACTGTCTGCGTATAGACAAGGTAATATTCCAAAGTCATAAATGTCTTATTTCAGCGCATGCAGGAGAGGTCACGCCATCTAAGACTGGGGGACCGTGATTACAGCTTGTAGATAAGTTGTCTCGGGTCATGAAGACGAATTCAAGCTCTCAAATTTCCCCCCTCGTCCGTCTTGCTTAAAGACAAAGGTGTGGACAGTCACTGGTTCATTATATGGCATGTATTTGATACTACAATTACCAGTTTCTATTCATAACGTTTACAAGTATGGAAAATCAGATGACATTTCAAATATGATATTGCTTCGTTTTTATAATATTTTTGTTGTTGTTTATTGGTTTGGAAAGTATGCAAATATTTTTAATGGCATGTGTTAACACATCGTGAAATATATGTGAAATCAGTTTCCACAATATTAACATAAGCAACAATAGAAACAACCTCTCATGAAAAGTTTTTTGAATTATACGAATTATTGAATTTTGAATGAATGAGAACATATAGAATTAGCTTGTATCTGATTGTATCTCGACACAACCAGCCGATTAGGATTTTGTGAAAACTTAATGATGATGATGGTGATGATGATGATGATGACGATGATTTTGCATGATGATGGTGATAATTTGATAATTATGATATGATAATGAGATATAGAAAAATAAGGATGGAAACAATATTTTCAAACGTGATTGGAAGAATACCAGTAAATTTCTCTTATCTAAATTTAGAATGTGCTCCTCTGGGAAGTCAAAAGAAATACATGTCCGTCTGCTCGTTTTTTCTTAACTATTGTCACTCAAGCATACCTAAGTAACAAAATATTGGATTTTATGATAATTTTGTCGTTTTTACCATATCTTTTTATGTTTGCAGAATTTATTATACAGTGGTCTTTAAAAATATAACAGTTATGATCAATTTGACTCATATCTTTTCTCAGAATAAAAACACATGCTACCCCTACCTCTTAATTTTGAGCTACGAAATGCCCTATTTCAGCCATTTTTGCCAAATTAAACCCTTTTTAGAAAAAGTTTTGGCATTGAAGTTTTGTCAATATTTTGCATTTGAATAGGGAATATGTTGCTCTTTCTGAATACGGCAGAAAAATAAGGTGTCCAAGTGCTTAATTTTTTGCCTCATTTAAATTTTGAATATTTTAGAGTAAAAAATAAAAGTGCTCAAATTACCATAAAATATATAAAATAAAGTGACAAAAGTATATAATTTCACTCATAAATGCTCAATATTTTCATTTCCACAAACCCAGTAAAGATTTAAAGCAAAAATTAGCTCGATACAGATAAAAATGCTGGCGCAGTGTTGATTTAAGTAGGACTAAAAACAGTTTAAGTAAAAGAAGGTAAAACTTTGTCTCTACTCAAAGCTAAAAAAGACGCATTTTCAAAATTGCCGCCAAATGGGCAATTTCTTAAAATCTCTGTATAAAAAGTCTACTAAGAATAGAATTCGATTTTTTGGCAAATTTTGCAAATGACAACTTGCTACATTTATTGATAAAATGTATTTGAAAATCTCCTCTTTTATCTATATCGAAACGAGAATTCAACGGGACTGAAACCTCAGAAGAAAGCATCCCTAATGTGTATGTTTATGTAGATAGATAGTCATTGGATTAATTTTTTTTAAATAAATCACAACATATGTGAACATACTAAAATGAAAACCACAATTGTCACATTTTATTTACCTATATGTGTATATACAGGTGATCTGTATACGATTCAATGATACGCCGGCAGAGAAGAGTACATTTATTCAGGTGCCAGAAAAACATAGACGACCAAAACGGACATATGGCAAAATTTTATTTAAAATTAATATATTGCGTCTCTTTTTCGTAAGCTTGGTTTGCTTGTTAATTGTTTGTTCTATGTCCTATTAATAGCCAGGGTCATGTAGTGTGTAGCGTGTATGTAGTGTGTAGTGCGCGTTTAGGGAGACAGCGGTATGTCCATGTATTGTCTTCTTTTATAGTGCTATATCACTGAAGCGTGACACCGAAGACACATTTAACCCGGTCACGTTATACATTGTACTGACGACGCGCGAACCAGTCGTCCTAGGCTGGGTGTTAAGCAGGATCAGAAACTACCACTTTTGTGGACTTTGGCGGGACCTCCAAAGCATTTAATGTTGTGCCATAGTTTAATGTTACTTAATGTCTTATCAACAGATACGGTCAAATTATATCTCACAGATACCTAACAACTTTCGGTCAGATAGCTTGGTGGACTAGGTTAACGTCCTACAACTGTTACGGCTATATTCTAGTATCATCCCACTAATTACAGAACAGCAGCTGGTAAACAACATTCTCTAACTAATATCAACACATGTCGTCCTATTTCGTTTACTCAAAGTCCGTGTAAAGACAAAAAAGTGTTTTATCAACTACCGTAAGAAAGATCGCATTTTTTCCGAAACCTCCATTAGCCAGCGTTTGATTCGGAGTAAAAGGTAAGGTGGCAATGGAGACTTGGGAAGATAAAAATAAAATCATTAAGGGAGAAGAGAAAAGATACGATACTGATTAGATTAACCTTTTAGGAACGTCCTACATATGTATAGGGCATATTGAGCTATAGAGAACAGTAGCACACCACATGCATGGTATCAAAGAGAACACGAGACAACCCGGGGTCTAAAGTAGTAGCGAAACTCTTTGTCTACCTTACAGTGCTGCCAAACTAAAGTACACTGTCATCATCACCGACCACCGCCCTGTATCTACCCAGAGAACCATATAATGCCACACACTAGAAGTACCAACTCCGACATGATAAAACAATCAGCATTTAATGGACGACACACACCGTTAGTCTTTGTTGAATATATGTTTGTATGTAACGTCATTTAATGACCTTAGCTGTTAATGGGACGTTAATCCTATCAACCTTACAACTTTTGGTGAGTTTCGACCAATGGCTAGATCCCGAAGAACAAAGACAATAGGGAGTGATAGATAGGAAGTAGGAGATATTATCGCTTTTTACCACCGTTTCATCGGGCACAACAGGGAGCGATGCTTACCATTCAGCATAACTCTGGTTTGCCTATTGTCAGTATAATGTGTGACCGGATGGTGTGCGTTGCTAGGTGTCTTCGGCGGCATACTTTAGTGAGATAACACTATCAAAGGGTAAGAGTTCCACTATCACAAGGAGACACAACATAGATTTACCACAGCCGTGCAACACATTGGGACATCCACACATTGTAACAACAAAAGGGAGGCCACTCTTTATTAACCCTGGCTGTTAATATCACGTCAGTATTGTAAACCAAATTAAACCACTGTGAAAAGAAGTAAGGTAAATGAAGGGAAACACTTTTCCGAGTTGTGTCTCCTTTTACTATCGTGTCATCGGGATGATGACGATTACCAATATAGATTTTCCTAAATGATATAATACACGTCATATCTTACGTACACAGACGATGTTTTAGAAAGCTACATCATTTTTATTGGCTTAGTCAAAATTGAAGTCCAGGACTTTTTTGTGACCCGGAAATCATTTCAAATGACCACAGTCCATTCGTTGTGAAATGAAGCAACTAACCGCTTGTTTAATCATTTTACGTGAACATACAGAGAGTGATTAAGGTAATGCATCACTAATTGTGATTTATGATCAATCGATCTGGAGTAATGGCGACTGACGCGAGGCCACTTGGTCTGATTGCTGATGTTATAATCGATTGTTTAATCATATAACAGCCTGAACGATTACGTGAAGGGGAATCAAGAGGTCATGATATAATAACTATGCCTCACCCGGTTACGCTGATTAGATATCGACTCAGACGTCTTCCGAAGATTAAATGGAATATCATGTCGTATTATTTTTTCAACATTTCAGATACCTAATTATACAGACTTAAATAAATTTGAAGGTTTGCGGTGTATTCTGGGAAATGTTTTTCATTAATTTTATGATAATAGCAATGTTTACAAAAGTTGCTTAGGATAAGGTTTGTATTCAATACAATTTAGAAATGATGATTGTTGAAATTCAATAATTGAATAACACTTATAAAATGTTTCAATAATCAGATAAATAATACGTACCCTGGGGTACCTAACTAGAAAACCCACCCGCCAAGTGGGAAGACAAATACCATACAGATGTTCACTAAGTACGATTAAATAGTTCATGCTGCTGCGCTTATTTTCGCTCGATTACTTTGATCAATAGACATAAATGATACACCTGATACACACATCAGTTATGTGTGACGTGATCCATTGAGCATGTATATCAGTAACATGGACGTTCTGCCTCCCATGGCCTCCCGACATAAAGAGCTTACTGCCAAATGTTTACGACGTATGGCACAGAAAACACGACCCTGAATATAGAATACCATTAGGGTATAGAATGTAACGGGCCAATAGGTGGAGGATGGCGAATCTGATTTGAAGATGTTTCGACGGAATATGTCTGACAGGGCATTTTTACATGGTCAATCATATCAAACAGGAAATAGGGGCAGCGGTCCTGTGGAGACCTTGGTGTCACTCGCCTTTCTGTAAATAAACTGTAGAGCTGCAATTTCCTGTTCCTCCATGACGCACAAACCGCGTTCTCAGCGCAAATGTATCTTCGACAGCACGTGCGTCTGTTTTGTCTTACTATGGGGGTGCTCTACATATTTATTCTTCAAAAGATGATAATTCAACGAGAAATGTCTCCTTTCATACAATACAAGTGTTCGTTGGCGTTATTGTCACGGTGGACGTAAGAAGTTATACTTTTTCTCATTTGACATTTTGACCAAAAGCCTATGCTGTATGCCACGTGTCGTTAAACCATAAGAGAGCTGTAGACGGAGAAGCATTGTTCTGAGATAAGACTATTTTGTCAATTATTAAAAAGATGTATTAAGCTATAACAGATTTGCATCAAGCAAATATGACGATGACATTTAAGTAGCTGGTAGAAGTAGTCTACAAGAAGAATTAAAAGGACAATTTCAATACAATTCGGCGTACAGTCTCCTCTGGTTCTCTTGCACCAAACTTCGTTATGATTTCTTGAAACACATGTAGGAGATAGACCCATAGAGCAACATTGTATATAAAATCGTTGTTCTATTGAAATATTTGACCTTGGGATCGTACCTCGACCTTGCCCGTGATTCCAAAATAAACTATAATCTAATGAATTAACACAATTAGCAGTTTTATATTTGATTCAAATGAATGTAAATTGGCACAAGGCGGTATTTAAAGAAATCTTTCGCTGATTATATTAAGTATGGCCAATTGCCATTAATGGACCCAGATTTCCATGGAGACGTATATCTTCTTCTGATCTATTTCGCCTATCCTTTCAGCACGTACTTGTGTTTCCTTGGATACATTAAATGTTGCCTTCTTGCCATGCAGTCATCTGAAACATCAACATACAGTACATAACGTGTGACACATAAATTGCACGCTAAATATAAGCCCTAATTTATACACAACAATCACCCTCAAGATAGTGCAATGCAGTGTGTAAATTCGACTAATTAGAAATACTGTTGTTGCAAGTTATATCCAAATTTAGTGAGATTTACTTCTTTTATTTAATCTTCCAATTTGCATCACTTGTTGGGTCAATGGTCGACATGAACTAGATCCAAATAAATATTTAAACCTAGTCAATAAACTTAAAATAAAACAATGGTCTTAATCTATTAAGTGTCATAGGGTCATTCCGTGCAGATGACCAGTGACAATGTGAAATGTCATTGTTTTTATCACCATTGATAGAGCATTTTAAGAGACCACTGTAGAAGTCGGTTTCATGTGTTGTTTCAGATAATTACCAATAAAGAAGCGAAGTGAGGATTGAGTCGACCATAGGAGACCCATTATGTAGGTGATGACCATGAAAGTCATTTCATTTACCGATACAATCCACAATAGTTCCTGTGTGAAAATCTTATTTATTCCGCTGGTAGTGCCAATAAACTGACCAATTACGGAGGGCTGGAGGTATAGATTTAGCTGTGAGGACATCACATACACACAAAAAGACTAAAAAAAACGGGACTTGAAAATTAATTCGACTCAACCGGAATTTCGAGACAAGCAATTTTGAGATAACGAGTTTCGAATGTAGTATAGAAATTGCCGATATTGAACCAGGGTGTTGCTCGAGTTACGAATACATAGAGAAATATTATGATAAAATAGTATATGCAATATTGAAATCTTCTAAAGAAAATATTCCATTCTAAAAGTATAAATCTTATTTAAAACCTGTAAAATCTGTTTTTCGGTTATCGGTTATGGTGTGAGCTTTTAACTATACATGGAATCGGTTTTTACGTATACTAACATTCCTATTCAGAGTTCCAATTATTTCATACACTTATAGGTGGTAAAATAATGTATGATTTGAACAGATTAGTCATAATAGAATTTCTCCACGTTTCTGTCAGATATGTTTAAAAAAATGTTAAATAAATTTTTCAAATAACTATCACGTCTAATTATGAACATTCTTACTACTTGTATTTATAGTAAATTGATGGGGTTCATTGTGTATATATACATACTGAATTGTTAATTTTTTCCCCTGTATTTTTTTTATTCTATTTTTTTTTATTAATGTATTATCATTATTGTCTCTTAATTATTTTGCACCACTATAATGCACTAAAGAAAGGACTAAAATCGTTATATGTACATGTACTCAACTAGTTGTCACATCATTTATTCTTGATACAAATTATGTCATGTTAAGTATTGTATTACATGTATGATTTATATTTATGAAATCTTCAAAATGGAGGAAATTAGGAGAATAATAAGGAATTAGTTTAAATGATACAAAATAATCCATCGTAGAACCATAAGTTTCTAAAACCCTTTTCATCACTTATTCATTAGAGTTATAAAACCCTACAGGTAGTTGTGTATATAAAACTATAATTACAGATACTGTACCCAATTTTCCCAGATGGAAGCGACAGCAAGGAGGAATTGGCAAAAAGATGAACCTTTTTGTGATCATTTTAAAGTGAAGTATTTAGCGCAGGGTAACACCAATGTTGTTGTTGTTTTTTTTTTTTTTTTTTTTTTTTTTTTGGAAATAATATTTATGGCGGAGTCTACTCGTAAATGTCCCAGACTACGAATCCATAATGCATATTGTATGGCTCTCTCCTAACAGTCTAAACAGTATGTACGCATCACATATCTTCTCGATATATGTGGCATGTCAATAAAACTTCAGGATGAAGCTGACATTACACCAGATAGTATCACGTTATCCTCGAAAATTATAGTTCTTTTGACTTTATCATTCACTCGGCCGACTCAAGGTTGGCATAGATACGAACTTATATTATAAAAACTATTGGCATAGATTATGACGAACTAGTTTTATAATAATCATTGACATAGATAATAATGGACTAATATTATAGAAAACATTGGCTTAGATATTAACGAACTTACATTATAGAAATCATTGGCTTAGATATTAACGAACTTACATTATAGAAACCAATGGCTTAGATCAAAGAGACCTAAAATTATAAAAATCCTTGACAAAAATAATAAATAAGACAGCAATAGTGGATTTGTGGTTAAAGTTATCAGATGACACTCTGTGGACGTGAAGACAGGAATAGTGGATTTGTGGTTACAGTTATCAGATGACACTCAGTGGACATGAAGACAGGAAAAGTGGATTTGTGGTTACAGTTATCAGATGACACTCTGTGGACATGAAGACAGGAATAGTGGATTTGTGGTTACAGTTATCAGATGACACTCTGTGGACATGAAGACAGGAATAGTGGATTTATGGTTACAGTTATCAGATGACACTCTGTGGACATGAAGACAGGAAAAGTGGATTTGTGGTTACAGTTATCAGATGACACTCTGTTGACATGAAGACAGGAAAAGTGGATTTGTGATTACAGTTATCAGATGACACTCTGTGGATATGAAGACAGGAAAAGTGGATTTGTGGTTACAGTTATCAGATGACACTCTGTGGACATGAAGACAGGAAAAGTGGATTTGTGGTTACAGTTATCAGATGACACTCAGTGGACATGAAGACAGGAAAAGTGGATTTGTGGTTACAGTTATCAGATGACACTCTGTGGACATGAAGACAGGAAAAGTGGATTTGTGGTTACAGTTATCAGATGACACTCTGTGGACATGAAGACAGGAAAAGTGGATTTGTGGTTACAGTTATCAGATGACACTCTGTGGACATGAAGACAGGAAAAGTGGATTTGTGGTTACAGTTATCAGATGACACTCTGTGGACATGAAGACAGGAAAAGTGGATTTGTGGTTACAGTTATCAGATGACACTCTGTGGACATGAAGACAGGAAAAGTGGATTTGTGGTTACAGTTATCAGATGACACTCTGTGGACATGAAGACAGGAAAAGTGGATTTGTGGTTACAGTTATCAGATGACACTCTGTGGACATGAAGACAGGAAAAGTGGATTTGTGGTTACAGTTATCAGATGACACTCTGTGGACATGAAGACAGGAAAAGTGGATTTGTGGTTACAGTTATCAGATGACACTCTGTGGACATGAAGACAGGAAAAGTGGATTTGTGGTTACAGTTATCAGATGACACTCTGTGGACATGAAGACAGGAAAAGTGGATTTGTGGTTACAGTTATCAGATGACACTCTGTGGACATGAAGACAGGAAAAGTGGATTTGTGGTTACAGTTATCAGATGACACTCTGTGGACATGAAGACAGGAAAAGTGGATTTGTGGTTACAGTTATCAGATGACACTCTGTGGACATGAAGACAGGAAAAGTGGATTTGTGGTTACAGTTATCAGATGACACTCTGTGGACATGAAGACAGGAAAAGTGGATTTGTGGTTACAGTTATCAGATGACACTCTGTGGACATGAAGACAGGAATAGTGGATTTATGGTTACAGTTATCAGATGACACTCTGTGGACATGAAGACAGGAAAAGTGGATTTGTGGTTACAGTTATCAGATGACACTCTGTGGACATGAAGACAGGAATAGTGGATTTATGGTTACAGTTATCAGATGACACTCTGTGGACATGAAGACAGGAAAAGTGGATTTGTGGTTACAGTTATCAGATGACACTCTGTGGACATGAAGACAGGAATAGTGGATTTATGGTTACAGTTATCAGATGACACTCTGTGGACGTGAAGACAGGAATAGTGGATTTGTGGTTACAGTTATCAGATGACACTCTGTGGACATGAAGACAGGAATAGTGGATTTATGGTTACAGTTAAACACTTCTCGCCTGCTCCTTCGTTGTATTCTAAGAAACGTACCGCACTTGTTCTGATCCATATTTACTTAGGTAAATGCTGAGAGGCAGTATGTAAAACCTCATCTTTCTGATTTTAGTCAACCACATAAATTGTATGAATTCAACAATAATTGTGAACACCGTGTTAAAATGCAAGTGGAACATTGAATGATAACACTGTATAACAATACCACTCATTAGACGCTAATATAACCACACAATGACGCCATTTACTAATAGTTTAATGACTTCGGCTGACCCAGGATTCATAACGATAGCAGATGTCAACACAAAATGACAACAACACCAGAATCAATAGAAAGGTTGGCGAACGCGATTCATGCATATTGTGCCTTGAAAGGTTACGTGATCTCATCATTCAACTCCCGTAATTCAATTGTCTTACCGGTCACTGAACACTCCACAAAATGCGATAGATTCCAGTCTCATCGGTCCCAACAACAATAGGAAGCCTTAAACGGTTTGTTATGAAATATACAGTATTATTTGCATTAACGTTTAAACGTTTGATAGTACAATGTGATTACTATACCTATATGTGTATGATATGTTGTTATCCTACACTGATGTGTATTTGGCGTTTGAAGGGAGTCCCATTTTGTTCATTGACCACGTCCATAGTGTCCACTAATCTGACGCTGAATATATTTTTTGTTATATGGGAACGAAAGGGTAAGCTTTTATCGTCCTCTTGTAGTTCCAGTGTGTCTAATTGGAGTATCCTCTTGTTCCAGATTACACATGTCCTCGCTACTGACAAAAGCTATTTTGTTTATAATGTTGAATGTCTCGATCTTGTCCGCCCTGTCTGTAGTTACGTGTTGGGATACCGAAAACCAACGTTCAGTCTGGATGCGATAGGTGTTTAGGATTTGTGAGATCACTGTTACTGCCGTATGAATTATTAAAATCATTTTTGTACAACCACCATTCATCTGAAAGTCTATAACTGCACATTTATAGCTACTTTATATACAACTAAGCAAGAATCCGCGCATTATGAACCGTCCAATGTTTTGTACAATACTACCATGAACTATCCAATGTTTTGTACAGTATCACCATGAACCGTCCAATGTTTTGTACAGTACTACCATAAACCGTCCAATTGTGTGTACAGTACTACCATGAACCGTCCAATGTTTTGTACAATACTACCATGAACTATCTAATGTTTTGTACAATACTACCATGAACTATCCAATGTTTTGTACAGTACTACCATGAACTATCCAATGTTTTGTACAGTATCACCATGAACCGTCCAATGTTTTGTACAGTACTACCATAAACCGTCCAATGGTGTGTACAGTACTACCATGAACCGTCCAATGTTTTGTACAATACTACCATGAACTATCCAATTTTTTGTACAGTATCACCATGAACCGTCCAATGTTTTGTACAGTACTACCATGAACCGTCCAATGGTGTGTACAGTACTACCATGAACCGTCCAATGGTGTGTACAGTACTACCATGAACCGTCCAATGGTGTTACAGTACTACCATGAACCGTCCAATGTTTTGTACAGTACTACCATGAACCGTCCAATGTTTTGTACAATACTACCATGAACTATCCAATGTTTTGTACAGTATCACCATGAACCGTCCAATGTTTTGTACAGTACTACCATGAACCGTCCAATGGTGTGTACAGTACTACCATGAACCGTCCAATGGTGTGTACAGTACTACCATGAACCCAATGGTGTGTACAGTACTACAATGAACCGTCCAATGGTGTGTACAGTACTACCATAAACCGTCCAATGGTGTGTACAGTACTACCATGAACCGTCCAATGGTGTGTACACTACTACCATGAACCGTCCAATGTTTTGTACAATACTACCATGAACAGTCCAATGTTTTGTACAGTACTACCATGAACCGTCCAATGGTGTGTACAGTATCACCATGAACCGTCCAATGTTTTGTACAGTACCACCATAAACCGTCCAATGGTGTGTACAGTACTACCATAAACCGTCCAATGGTGTGTACAGTACTACCATGAACCGTCAATGGGAAATGTTTGATCCTAATACCAAAGAAGAAATCGGAAATTAAGATCTCGTCAAAGAGATACAATCTCAATCAGATAACACGACGATCTATTTGATGTCAACCCCGGACATAAAAGGAAAGTGCCAGTACGTGGTTTATCCGGCATCTCATAAAGAACAAAAGAGAGTTTATAGGTGTACCAGAGCTGAGAGTGGTGAAAAGGAGCAATGTAAGCAGTATGTGACGATTTGGTTTGTTGTAGGGATCATACTGAGCCTTAAGAGTACAGATCCCCCGCTCACTACTGTGACAGCTACATACATCGAATACATCAACTTCCAAGCAGTGTCGTAAACGATATGGTGGTACAGCACAATGATGTGAGCGTGGACGAGGAATTTATACAAAGTTTAATTCCCACGCGATGGAAAAGCCGCACCGAAAAATGTCAAGCGAGACTCTCGATGATATGTGACCGTAAGGAGATCACATTGTTGGTTGTCGCGGGAGCGATAAGTAAATACATAATACAGGAACATGGAGGATAATAACGAGGGTATCGGCATCATGGACATACGGAACTGTCTATGTACTCTAAATGAAACATGGAAAAGAGAAACAGAACTTATACAAAAAATCGACCAAATAAGCAAAGCTGTTAGGCGAAAATACATTATTATCAGGGGTCCGCTGTGGCCGAATGGTGAAGGTGTCTCGACAATTACCACACTCCCTCCACCTCTGGGTCGCAAGTTCGAATCCCATGTGGTGCAGTTGCCAGGTACTGACCGCTGCTCGGTGTATTTTCTCCGGATACCCCGGCTTTCCTCCACCATCAAACATGGCACGTCCTCAAATGACCCTGGCTGTTGATAGGATGTATAACAACAACA
Organism: Argopecten irradians irradians; assembly: GCA_004382745.1. Lineage (NCBI taxonomy): Eukaryota > Metazoa > Mollusca > Bivalvia > Pectinida > Pectinidae > Argopecten > Argopecten irradians. Next base: position 544,179 of record SAYR01002092.1, read on the forward strand.
AGCATTATTATCATGAGGTACATGATATTAAAATGACATCCTATGATATTACGTGTAGGATGATGATAAAGCGGTAGATTGAAAACACCTGAACATCTTATATCATACGACTTATCAAACGAACAGCTTCAACTTGTTTCGAATTGGTGTAGGTTGAATGGACATAAGCTTGTTTTCCAAATCGACTTTGATGATGATACATAAACTGGTCTACAACCTTATATTGAAAAAGAGGCGATACATTCTAAAGGTAAACTGTTAATTCATATTTAATCTCACAGAAACCTTTCGTTACATCGGTAATGAAGCTGACGGTGACAACAATTAACCTATAGACAATGTAGAAACTCTTATCCATTAACGAGATGATAATGAAGTATATTTCCAAAAGACATCTACAAGAGTCCATCAATCGCAGCCTCCAAAAACATACAGACATTCCTACAGCAACACATTGTGTACAAGAAACGAGGTTCTTAAGTAAAGACGTTAACAGTTAAGCCCAATATAAACCAACCAGCCAGCAGCCTATCTGGTCACACTGATAGCAAGTGTAGTGAGCCCAATATAAACCAACCAGCCAACAGCCTATCTGATAGCAAGTGTAGAGGTAAAAACAGGCAGAACTTTATTGCGGGAGGCAGGTGGATGACAGCACAACTTATTTTCAATCATCATTAAACTCGTCAAACAAATCTGTATATTGTCATCTATCTGCACCTCTGTAGACTTTTATTAGAATGACATTGTACACACGAGGCTGTAGAATTAACTTGTTGAAAATGTATTAAACCTATAAAGGACACAAAATAAGATAAAAGAGATTTTATGCTTTTTATACAAACATCTGTTTACATGTAAAATGTTGCAAATATTAGAAAATATCTGGTTACAGAATCATGCTTTCAGTTTTTCTTCAAATGCTTTGAGCAAATATCCATTGTCGAGGACATTTTGTTGAAAATGTAGCAGTTTTATTCATCAAAATGGTCATAATGATGATGATGATGATGATCAAATGCAAGTCATTAGGTCATGTATACATTAAAGTGAAAAACGCCTAAACTGCATGTACTTTACGCATTTACAACTCAGCAAGTGCTACGAATTAATTAAATATAAGAAAGTCCTGTTACAGACTCATGCTGTCAGTGTTTCTTCAAATACAGAAATTCACCTAGAACGATAGACATTAATACCTGATGTTGTTTTCCTTGTCGTTGGAGGAGTTTGTTGTGACCACGTATTGAAATTGTATGGCAATATTATTCATCAAACTTTAACTCTAGAGGACACAGCTATTACGATGATGATCAAATGTTATCAGGTCATGTAAACAATAAAGAAGTGTGAATAACTGTTGTAAATATCCTATTTACAGGAGTTTACATATAATTGATGTAATTGTCAGCACCTGTTTAATCTATGTCAGAAACTGATTTATCAATGTCCTGTTTATACACGACCAGAGAAGGGACTGACTGGTAGCGCTGATCTTGACCTATCTGAACTGAACAGTATCTTTATCTTTCTGAACCTTCTTTACTTTGAAATCAACACTTAGAGGAGATACTGATATGTGAACAGCAGTTTTTGCCTTCTTTCGCTTTATTATAATCCATTACATATGTAAAATACCTCCTAAACTTATTGTTATTGTCCGCAACTGATTCTTTATATCATCATTAGTTATGACTTCATGGAAAGCTATATTGGAAAAATGAAAAAAATGAAACACAATTTGTGCTTAAGAAAAAATACCATGATCGAAAATTGTCATTCCTAGAAATGTAATCTATGTAAAATGTAAAATATTGTGGCCTTTCAGTTGCTAGCACATATGTATATGACAGACTGCCAGGGGCGACTCTCCGATCAAACGTAAACAGTATATGGGGATTTAGTCGATTACTGGTCGTATTAAGACTTCGGCGTCTTAATGCTCCCCCATGTGGTACAAGAAGCGAAATTAGAGTACTCTTTTCAGCAAAGTTATGTTACAAGTGATGTTAATCATCATTACTTCACTGAAAAGAAAGCAGATCAGATTTACTTATTGGTTTGTCCAGCAATTATGACGACTTTGACTTGTTTCCAATGGCAAATATATTCTTTACTAGTTAGCTGGAATTTGTAGTTCGATTGCTCACGTATTTTACCTCTTTGTTAAATAACTTTGTTTATGGCTATAAATGAAAGTTCAACACCGCCACTTTCTTACTAATTTGATGACAGTTATGATAAAAGGTAGTGAAATATGTTCGTCGCGGAATTCTAGCTGAAATCGATTTCATGCTGATTATTTAAAAATTGAAAATTAAAAGCTATACCTACTTTGAAGATGTACGATACAAAACTTGCTGGCGTACAGCGCGTACTACTACTAGACTACCCACATTGTGTAAATTATGGCTTTCTAAACACCTTTGTCTTTACCTGTGTCCTTTCCACAATACCGGCGATATTTGAACCCAATTCAATGTTTTATGTGTTTTTGTGAGTAAATGCATTTTGTATCCAGATTTCGATTTTTCGCTACTTTTATGATGATAACAAACAGTTCCCATGGGAAACAGGCAGATCTTTAACGGGAAGCTGCGTAAAGGTCACATCGAATAAGTACATCGGAGAACTTGTGTGTTTTTTCAAAAGGATATGTAGAATTTGGTAGAGGACTGTTTTGTTTCTATCGATCACATTATTTGAGATATAATTGAATTTCAATTCAATGGCATCATAGAATGAAGTATTATAATAATATTGACATTTCTAAGGTTAGCCCTAGGCCTAACCCTCTTTGCGATATTAGACTTTTCGGAAGCCAATATACCCTGTAAGTTCTGCTGTCATCCCCAAATTATTTATATTTTACTGCTCTTAGATTTGACACAAAAAAGTTTTATTAATGTTTTAATGTGTGTTTGTACCGTTAAGACATATGACCTAGCCTATGGTGTCAATGATTACAACACACATCCAAGCATGCATCACACCGCTGTCAGACTCTACGGCAATCAGTATCAACAAGGTGTTTGTATTACACCAGCCGTTAACATGGCGCTCTGTAGGGAGCCCCGACCTCTCCGTATGACGTGGATATTTAATCAAAAATGTAGCTCAAACATCATCTGATTAATTTCCTGTCAGTTCATGTCAAACCTGATTCTTCATATTACCCCTTAAGGGCCTATTAATTGACTCTAATGTGCGTAATATATCATATCGAACGAATCTGAAAATGATTACTGTTAAAATATTCTAAACTAAAAGTTTTTGTGTATTGTACATGTATTTAAGATAAACACATTCAATTGTCTTTGGTAAATGTCGCTTTTAGCAAATACATGACTCTAGCAAGGACAAAGATATAAGTTTAAAGTGTATGATCAACATTTTTGTCTGGTAAATATATCATATGTATGGTGAACTAACGTTTTCATGAGCACATTCCAACCTCGTTTCAGTGCATGAACTAGCAATCATTTGCTAGCGGGTTTTTCAATGCCTTACATTCGTGACAGAAAATAAAAGACAAGATTTCTGTGTTGGTCTTTTGTAAGATCTCAATCGATACAGTGGCGTCACTAAAACATCACCCTGAAGGTAAAGTAATTATGGATTAACGTGTAATTTCTACAAATTGGTGTAACTCCAGTTGGTTTCTGACTCCCTTCAGTGAAAGGCTAATGTGTTCTTCAGGCCATATATGTTAAGTGAATAGAGTTACTACCAAATAACAATGATTTATTATATCAAATATAATCAAAAGCTTATCGTTATAATTTTGGAAAACTTTCAAATACTCAATTAAAACTGAGATGTGTTTAAGCTTTACAGTTATGAAATTAAAACCTTTACCATAAAATCACCACAATTATGCTATGACGTCGTCATGACTACCATTTATTTACTTCACAGCAGACCCAATAAAGGATAAAACAGAAATTCACTCATCACACTACAAATAGGGCAATAACAGATTCCATATTTTGTTACAATTTTACCGTCTACTAGAGACCTTCACCAATAAGTGAAGAGGAGATGCCTTCTGCCCCTGTAATCACTCCCATGATATAAGGCCTGTATAGCAACCTTTATATTCGCCACATTTTCTACATTGCTAGTTTTCGATATATGTATTGATAATCAATTTTAGTCTCGATACATGTATGTCAGAATCTGAAAACTTGACGTCTTATTACTTATTAACGATTGGTGATGTTATGGTCCATATTGATTGATGAATATCCGATAGCCCCAATATGGCATGGACTAGCGCCGCGTGATCGGTGACCGGCCTCGGTCCTGTCACCCGACGGGTACAAATCGAGTTGGCCTCTACTCCCTGGTGCCCACCTCGAGCATGTTAATTCCTGTGCCGAAGCTCTAATGAGGCCGTGGCAATGTTAACCTCATACCAAGGGAGGTTTATTGGTGTCGGATGGCACTCTGGTCACATCACCGTGCATATCAGTAGTCAAATCATGTACGACTTATTGTATAGTACTGTACCACGACGACAGGTCAAAGATTATCGTCTAGTATCACAGATATTATCAATATAAAATATCATGAACGTGGATTTCCATCTTAGTGGTGCATAATTAGCCCTGGTCATGAGTGAGACTGAAAAGCGGTTGAGTTTAAGTAGAATCGATAGATTAGATAAGTAATAAAACTGGACTGACATTTTTACTGCATTTTATTGTGTGCAAGCAAAAATTAAAACTTCGAGACAAGTTTCATATGAAATGATAACACGAATTTAAGTCAACGTCAATATTTGTTGAAATAATCGAGTGGAGGCCGCCATTTTGTACCGACATCCTCGAATCCTGATGTCATTGTTTACTGACACAATAATTAATTCACAGCCAATAATATTAGCTTCAGGTCATATTACACTAGTGATATACATATATTAAAAAATATGAAATGGACGAAATAATTGGATATTGAGCAGATTATGTGATAAAAGCATTTTGCGCTTTTAATATCAAACCATGTTATATCGTGAAGGAATTAAGTTTCCTCATTCACTTGGCTGCTGCTCTTTCCATTGCATGTCTATAAAGCGGCTATGTTCTGTCTTGTAATGTCTTCTTTTCACTTCCCTATTCTTTCCGATGCGTTAAGCGTTTGTCCCAATAAGCCAGGCCATTGGATGGTTGCCGGTACTCTCGCGTGATATATAATCATAAATTGGATTAAAATGGAAATGTTATACAGATCCATCCCAAAAGCAGTATAAAACACCGTTTTTATTTCCGAGACCTTTCATGATGACCAAAACGACATTTTCTAATTTCAGATAAAATTGCGCCCTTTTGGAACATAGTGCCGAATGGGTCTTATTGGTTGCTTAACGACAGTCAAAACTTTAATCAATCTTAGTTACAAATCACTAGCCTACGGATGAGTCTGATAACAGTGGTCATTTCAAGCTCGTTGGGCATCTTGATGATCTTGTGATGGACGTTTGTGAGAAATAAAAGATTTATTGAAATTATATTGGCTTCAAATTGCCCGTTAAATAGCCGCTGCAAATCCATATAAATGATGTCCCAAGAAACATTGTGATCAACTGTAAATAACATTATCGATATGCTAAGAATTTCAGAATAGCAAGATATAATAAGTCATTCACATGTCAACAAAGAGCAAGCATAAAGAGTAGTATTGGGATTCGACAAGACTGCTGAGTTCTGCTATGCAGTCAATGTGACCATAATACATTCTGCATAAAGGAAAAAACAAATTTTGTTATCAGCCGTCGACGACCATGTAACTGCAGCACACAGCGGCCACAAGTGGTGAATTCCCAAGATCGTCAAAGGAATTCGGCCAATAACCAGTTGTGTGAAAGCCTAGTACATGTAGATTTCTGCTGTATATTGTCTATCAGTGACCACGAATGTGTCATTACTCCTTTAGGCAATCTCGCATACAGAAATACAGTAAAATCGTAACAACGCTAGGATTTTTGTGTTGTTGATATACGTTTTGAGAGGCTGCGGTATACTTGTGTTATGTTAAAACTTTGGCCTATCTTATAGTGCTTTCTCACTGAAGCATATCGCGGAAGACCTCGATCACAAACAAGCTCAAACCACTGGGTCATAATATACTGACAACAGGCAAACCATTTGTCCCCTTATGCTGAGCGCTAAGCAACAGTAGTACGTAGTAAAATATTGAAAATGGGCCAAACTGGAAAAATTAATGAAATTATTTTAACTGATTCAGTGCCAATCGAGCAACAATAAAAAATAAACATAACCTTATCAATAATTAGTAATTACATGAAAGTAATACATATAAGGCCAATTAGCAATATTTATAAGAACATTCTGTATACAAACCCAGTAATTGAACGTGAACAAAGACCGAAAAACCCACCTGAGCATCATAGATAGATACAATAGGCAGTTCTCTCATTAGCGTTATAAAGTATGATAATGTGTGTTGATCGAGGACCCTTGTGTCGTGTCAAGTGGCTATGGTAATGGTCTCGCCATGTTTTGGTACTGTAGTCGGGACCTGATTTAGCCATATCGTTCTAATCCATTCTAGACAACAGAATTGGGATGCAGAAAGTACAGCTAAATAACCTTATCATACTTTAAATTTGTAATTAACATTATGTTTTAGCATCATTTTCTATATACAGTGTATAAACATACAGGTGAGATAAGGTCAAACAAATCTAGGTCATACAAATTTAGGTCAAATGATACCCTGTCTGATGACAACTATGCTGTTAATCGATTTCCCTGGTGTTAATCTCTTCTATTAACAATACTAAATAATAACGTCAACCTGTCATAATTAAACATACATTTAATATCTCTCTCATGTCAACCCGTGTGGCATTTTATCATTGACGAATATTTATCGGAAACAGACAATTTTTACCTTTCATTTCCCGCCTTTTTGTGTTTCCTGTAGTGAAGCTCTGTTGTATTCCTCCTGTGTTTGGTCAACATGTCTACATTTGGTCGCTGATTTCTGAAATTACATAAAATATGTTTTTATTGTTGAGTCATCAAGGTTCGGTATTATTAACGTCATTGTGATCAAACCCTATGAAGGAATTTTACTTTAATACATGTAAATACTATTTTTTGATAAATGATTATGTTTTATCAATTATTATAAACAGTTTGTGGGCTTAAAGGTGATTCTATATAGAACAGGAGATATGCTTGAAAAATAGTTGTCAACGTATTAAAAAGGATGAAAGTTTAAACTGCAATACAATTAATTAAATCTAACATGATACCGGATAATTATATAAATTAGACTATCCTGTCCATAAGCATTGATAAGGTTCTAATCAGGTATATGTTAGCTGATTAAATACTGTGCCAATCTAACATCTCAACAAGAAGTGTCAAATAACTCATGCTTCAGTGATACAGCACTATAAAAAGGGAAACAGTTCCACTCTACAAGACACAACACAGCATACCGCAGTCTCCCAAAAGACACGCTCGCATTTCTCATACGCTACACGCTGCATACAGGGGAGGCCGTCCTTACATGACCCATGCTGTTAATAGGACGTTAATTAATCAAGCAAACAAACAGATATTAAGAAAAACAGTGATAAATAACATTGGAGATGACGTTTTGTATGAGTATGCGGGTAACGTACGTGGTTATACACGATAATGATATATAACGTTCAAAATGTTCAGTATACCAGGTGGAAAACGTGGGTAAATCATCTAACCAATAGAAACGAAAGATCATTGCCCATTTGCCATTTTAGCATTTAGCCTTTTTTGTCAATAATGTTTGTTGGTATTCTCAATATCCATACCTTAATGTTATCGGTAATGCAGTTGTCTATAATGCCAATTTAAACCTAGCTATGTTGAAACAGATATTTAAATGTAAACGAAGTGGACGTTTCAAGCTAAATCAACTTGTTAACGTCTTTGGATGTTAATGGAATTGAAGTAGTCATTGGCACTACGGCTGTGTTATTGTGAATAAACATTTTATACACAAATGGCTAAAATAATCTGGAACATTTAGCATCAGAATGGTATTAGTTTGCAATGGCGATCAATAGTGTACAGAACATTCTGATACATTTTCAATGACAATGCCCTTCAAGTATCAATAGTATACAAAGCAGGCTGATATATTTTCAATGACAATGCCCTTCAAGTATCAATAGTGTACAGAACATTCTGATACATTTTCAATGACAATGCCCTTCAAGTATCAACAGTGTACAGAATGCTGATATATTTTCAATGACAATGCCCTTCCAGTATCAATAGTGTACAGAGCATACTGATACATTTTCAATGACAATGCCCTTCAAGTATCAATAGTGTACATAACATTTTGATACATTTTCAATGACAATGCCCTTCAAGTATCAATAGTGTACAGAACATTTTGATACATTTTCAATGACAATGCCCTTCAAGTATTAATAGTGTACAGAACATTCTGATACATTTTCAATGACAATGCCCTTCAAGTATCAATAGTGTACAGAACATTCTGATACATTTTCAATGACAATGCCCTTCAAGTATCAATAGTGTACAAGCAGGCTGATACATTTTCAATGACAATGCCCTTCAAGAATCAGTAGTGTACAGCATGCTGATACATTTTCAATGACAATGCCCTTCAAGAATCAGTAGTGTACAGTGTAGCGGGATTGGACTGGGTCGATCATCGGTGACCAGGTAGCTCAGTCGGTGGAGCACTCGGCTAGTATTCTGAGGGTCCCGGGTTCGAATCCCGGTCTGGCCGCTACATTTTCTCCTCTCCTGTTACATGCTGCATGCTGATACATTTTCAATGACAATGCCCTTCAAGTATCAATAGTATACAATGCAAACTGATACATTTTCCATGACAATGCCCTTCACGTATCTATAGTATAGAGAGCATGCTGATACATTTTCAATGACAATGCCCTTCAAGTATCAATAGTATACAGTTCTGGCTGATACATTTTCAATGACAATGCCCTTTAAGTATCAACAGTGTACAGAGCATGGTGATACATTTTCAATGACAATGCCCTTCAAATATCAATAGTATACAGTGCTGGCTGTTACATTTTCAATTACAATGCCCTTCAAGTATCAATAGTATACAGTGCTGGCTGTTACATTTTCAATGACAATGCCCTTGAAGTATCAATAGTATACAGTGCTGGATGATACGTTTTCAATGGCACTGCCCTTCAAGTATCAATAGTGTACAGAACATTCTGATGCATTTTCAATGACAATGCCCTTCAAGAATCAATAGTGTACAGCATGCTGCTACATTTTCAATGACAATGCCCTTCAGGTATCAATAGTGTACAGTGCAGGCTGATACATTTTCAATGACAATGCCCTTCAAGTATCAATAGTGTACAGAGCATGCTGATACATTTTCAATGACAATTCCATTCAAGTATCAATAATGTACAGAACATTCGGATATATTTTCAATGGCAATGCCCTTCAAGTATCAATAGTGTATAGAACATTCTGATACATTTTCAATGACCATGCCCTTCAAGTATCAATAGTGTACAGAACATGCTGATACATTTTCATTGACATTGCCTTTCAAGTATCAAGTATACAGAGCAGGCCGATACATTTTCAATGACCATGCCCTTCAAGTATCAAAAGTGTACAGAACATTCTTATATATTTTCAATGACAATGCCCTTCAAGTATCAATAGTGTACAGAGCATTCTGATACATTTTCAATGACAATGCCCTTCATGTATCAATAGTGTACAGAGCAGGATGATACATTTTCAATGACAATGCCCTTCAAGTATCAATAGTGTACAGAACATTCTGATACATTTTCAATGACAATGCCCTTCAAGTATCAATAGTGTACAGTGCAGGCTGATACATTTTCAATGACAATGCCCTTCATGTATCAATAGAGTACAGAACATTCTTATATATTTTCAATGACAATGCCCTTCAAGTATCAATAGTGTACAGAGCAGTCTGATACATTTTCAATGACAATGCCCTTGAAGTATCAATAGAGTACAGAACATTCTGATATATTTTCAATGACAATGCCCTTCAAGTATCAATAGTGTACAGAACATTCATATACATTTTCAATGACAATGCCCTTCAAGTATCAATAGTGTACAGAGCATTCTGATACATTTTCAATGGCAATGCCCTTCAAGTATCAATAGTGTACAGCATACTGATACATTTTCATGACAATGCCCTTCAAGTATCAATAGTGTACAGAGCAGGCTGATACATTTTCAATGACAATGCCCTTCACGTATCTATAGTGAAGAGAGCATGCTAATACATTTTCAATGACAATGCCCTTCAAGTATCAATAGTATACAGTGCTGGCTGATACATTTTCAATGACAATGCCCTTCAAGCATCAACAGTGTACAAAGCATGGTGATACATTTTCAATGACAATGCCCTTTAAGTATCAATAGTGTACAGTGCAGGTTGATACATTTTGAAGGACAATGCCCTTCAAGTATCAATAGTGTACAGAACATTCTAATACATTTTCAATGACAATGCCCTTCAAGTATCAATAGTGTACAGAGTAGGCTGATACATTTTCAATGACAATGCCCTTCAAGTATCAATAGTGTACAGTGCAGGCTGATACATTTTCAATGACAATGCCCTTCAAGTATCAATAGTGTACAGAATGCTGATATATTTTCAATGACAATGCCCTTCAAGTATCAATAGTGTACAGAGCAGGCTGATACATTTTCAATGACAATGCCCTTCAAGTATCAATAGTGTACAGAACATTCTGATACATTTTCAATGACAATGTCCTTCAAGTATCAATAGTGTAAAGTGCAGGCTGATACATTTTCAATGACAATGCCCTTCAAGTATCAATAGTGTACAGCATTCTGATACATTTTCAATGACAATGCCCTTCAAGTATCAATAGTGTACAGAGCAGGCTGATACATTTTCAATGACAATGCCCTTCAAGTATCAATAGTATACAATGCAGGCTGATACATTTTCAATGACAATGCCCTTCAAGTATCAATATTGTACAGAGCAGGCTGATACATTTTCAATGACAATGCCCTTCAAGTATCAATAGTGTACAGAACATTCTGATACATTTTCAATGACAATGCCCTTCAAGTATCAATAGTGTACAGGACATTCCGATACATTTTCAATGACAATGCCCTTCAAGTATCAATAGTGTACAGAATGCTGATACATTTTCAATGACAATGCCCATCAAGTATCAATAGTGTACAGAACATTCATATACATTTTCAATGACAATGCCCTTCAAGTATCAATAGTGTACAGAGCAGGCTGATACATTTTCAATGACAATGCCCTTCACGTATCTATAGTGTACAGGACATTCTGATACATTTTCAATGACAATGCCTTCAAGTATCAATAGTGTACAGAACATTCTGATACATTTTCAATGACAATGCCCTTCAAGTATCAATAGTGTACAGCATTCTGATACATTTTCAATGACAATGCCCTTCAAGAATCAATAGTGTACAGAACATTCTGATACATTTTCAATGACAATGCCCTTCACGTATCTATAGTGTACAGAATGCTGATATATTTTCAATGATAATGCCCTTCAAGTCTCAAGTATGCAAATCAGGCCGATACATTTTCAATGACAATGCCCTTGAAGTATCAATAGTGTACAGAACATTCATATACATTTTCAATGACAATGCCCTTCAAGTATCAATAGTGTACAGAGCAGTCTGATAATTTTCAATGACAATGCCCTTCATGTATCAATAGTGTACAGAGCAGTCTGATAAATTTTCAATGACAATGCCCTTCAAGTATCAATAGTGTACAGAACATGATGATACATTTTCAATGACCATGCCCTTCAAGTATCAATAGTGTACAGAACATTCTGATACATTTTCAATGACAATGCCCTTCAAGTATCAATAGTGTACAGAGCAGTCTGATAATTTTCAATGACAATGCCCTTCAAGTATCAAGTATACAGAGCAGGCCGATACATTTTCAATGACAATGCCCTTCAAGTATCAATAGTGTACAGAGCAGTCTGATAATTTTCAATGACAATGCCCTTCAAATATCAATAGTGTACAGAACATTCTTATATATTTTCAATGACAATGCCCTTCAAGTATCAATAGTGTACAGAACATTCTAATATATTTTCAATGACAATGCCCTTCAAGTATCAATAGTGTACAGAGCATTCTGATATATTTTCAATGACAATGCCCTTCAAGTATCAATAATGTACAGTGCAGGCTGATACATTTTCAATGACAATGCCCTTCAAGTATCAATAGTGTACAGAGCAG
>SAYR01002103.1:0-18263 GCA_004382745.1 Argopecten irradians irradians
GAGAAGTCAGACCAATGAAAAACATTTAACATTTATGCCCTCTATTAATGACCTCGAATGGATATCAACCTGCTGTCATTTATGGTTGCTACGAGGGTCCAATCAAAATTCTTCATACGAATTATGGAGTTATGCTGCTAAGGAGAACCAATCCCCGATTGGAAGAATTGTGCATCTGGTGTAATTTACCATTATGCCGCGAGAAGTTAAACGCATATACGTATCGATAGGTTAGAATCTGAAAAAAGATCCCACATTCCCTTGTAACCTGTTTGTTCCTGATATGAACTCTGGCCGTGGATGAGGGTCATAAAAGGCTAAAAAACTACTGGTAATGCAGTGTTTCACATGAGCTCATCTGACATCGAAGACGTCGATCTGGCTTTCGACGATTGGATATCTGATTATCTCCGAGTACTCTGATTCGCGACTGCATGCTACCAGTACCAGAGTATGCCGTGTCCTCTTCAAATGGATATGGTCAGTGAGGCCGAGAAAGCACGCACAATTGATATGGTTTATCATAGTGAAACCAGTGAAAGGACATAATTAGTGACATTGTAGTAACCATCTGACATTTTGCTTATTGCTATGCAATAGGAAATAAACACTTGAATGTGCTCAATTTCTCGAAGACACAAACGCTTTGGGAACGCTTAATGATATTATTATGGTTAATGACACAGCGCTAGCTTAGTTACAATGTTGTTCAGGTAGGTGTATGTTTTATTTTTGAGACGGCTGCTAATCTACAAAATTTGAGGGTAATAAAATTAATTTCTTTTTTTTGCATTTCCTATATATTGTTGATTTTTGTTTTTACTGATTGATAGGTGAGTTTAAATAAACCTGAATACGAGTAAATAATATTGTTTTTGGAACCATTCTGCTGCGTCACGCCAAATGTTGAAAATTTGCTGAAAAATCACCATTTTTGAGCTTAAAAGCATATTTTATTTTTTTCCCGTACCTAATCACTACACATATTGGTTATGTCCTGATATGTATTTGTCGTTCTATTTTGGTCATTTTGATACCACATTTATTACTTTAGTATGAAAAATATCAGTGTTATTGACTATTCTTCATTTTAAAGTGCAAAATTCGAGACTGGTGGCATCTTTGATGCGTCAAACCGGGAATCCTATTACAATGTTAACATTGTTTTTGTCTGTCTACTGTTGTTGTTGTTTTTACAACTGATTGATAGAGGTGGTCAAAAAACTTTTTTGAAATAATAGATTGTGTTTTGGGAAACAATTTGCTGCGTCAACACAAAATATGAAATTTGGTCTGAAAAATCACCAATTTGAAGCTTTAAATCACGATTTTTTCATTTCCTGCGTAGAAAACACTACATAATATTGGAATTTATTTGTCCTGTAATGTATTTTTTGTTCTATTGTGGTCATTTTGATTACTCATTTGTCTACTTGGTTGAAAATGTTAATGTTATGACTAATTTTTCAATTTTTAGTGAAATTCGAGATGGCGGCCATTCTTGATGATACCGTCATAACCGGAAGTTCCACCCAACTTATGCAATGTTAACATTTGGATTTGGTGATCAGTGGGTCATAAGGGTTCAGAAAAATATTGGTTTCGGAGGTTTTGGGGGGCTGCAGTGGGACCTCCTTAGCCCATGGCCTAACATGTATTTATACAAGCTGTTAAATCTGAAAACATTTTCGAATGTCTGAGTCGTCGGGTGGTAACATTATCTGAGCTTACAGGCATCAGTATATCTAAGTTTTATATTTCAATTATGCCGACCCACCAGAGTGCCTATAGAACATTTCTCTTTTCACAAATCATTTCAACAAAGTATATATAAGGTGACGGATCTACTTAAGAACGATAGACCCAGCGCCGATTTCAACAAAAAAACACTAAATGCCTCCATCGACGTTTGGAAATCCATCGGTAACATAGTCTTCTCATAACATATATTGTGATGCGTTTATCGCGGTGGTCTCTGGTGTGTGCGATACCGCAAACATAAGCCACGATGTGTCTCGTCAGCGAGCATAACAGACTTACATTCCAGTCAGCCAAAGAGATTGCAGTGAAAAGGTCGCTCAAGCATAATGCATGAGAAAAGTTAGCAAAATGAAATTTCCAAGTTCCGATTTAGCGACATTTTCGTGTCAATTTTTGTGACACGGGGCTTGTCTATGGTCTTTTTGACACTACGTTTTTATAGTTGTGTAGGATGGTTTTGAAAGGTAACAATATCGCTATTCCAACGGCAGCTACCAATTTTGTGACAACTAAATAAGAAATATGTTTTTGTTAAGCCGCTTAAAGCTAGGTCGCGGTATTTTTTGTCTCTTGGGAGCTTTCCACCTTTCTGCTGATTGGTATATGATATTTAACTCTATTTTTTTATCTAGAACCCTATAAAACTGTCTAAATTATCTATTGCGTACCCTGTTGGTTCCCATATTGATAAAGACTGTATTATAATTCTGAAATCCCTGTGGTTGCCGTTATGTAAAGGGATCTATTCCCGCACGGTTTAAACAAGGTCAGAGCTCACCTGTTCAGATCACGTTCACTTCTCCGCCGGCATTCCCGAATATCCATGCAATCTTTACTCCTATCCTCGTACTACATTGGCGCCACTAAAGTCAAATAATGAGTATAGTGCTGGATATCATAGGGACTGGTTTTTCCACCTCTTTAATTATCTGCGGTATCAGGATGGCCCATTAAGAATAACTTGTTAGAAGTTGTTTAGTTTTCAATTTTCTTGGTCTTCTTTATACAATTTGGTATGTCTGTCGCGAAGACTAGCTATTTACCATACTTTCATTAGTTTCAAACCATTTGATGATAAGATAAACAATTAGACCATCCATCATTGTTGTAATAATAGCACAGGTAATGATGCTAGAGCAATAACAATAATAACTAAAGCATAGTGGTTCTGCTACTTACCCATTTTAGAACCGTGCATCAGTTGAAAGGGAGTATGTAGTTGGACGTGTTGTCAGAATCGAATAATTGCGTGGGAGGATTGAAAACGGACATGTGCAATCTCTGATTTCCGACGAGGATTTAAGTGTATCGGTAACGACCAATATTTGTATCCATACTCATTCTATCGAGAAGTGTGTAGAAGTAAAACAAACATAGAAACTTAATTACAAAATATACCCTTTAATGTGATACCTGATAGAGTATATTAGTTTTATACTTTTAATATATTTCAATTTCACTGAAGTTCGGATCAATGAAAACTACTATAAAAATCGCGGTTTTCATTCTGTCTCATCGAACTTGGGTATGAATCTTAACATCGGTTTTCGCGCAAGAAAATATTTTATCTAGACCTACTCTTTACCAGAGAACTTTCTAGATTAGGCCTAGATCTAAACAGCGGTGGTTTAAAAAAAATTGCAAATAATTACAGACACGATTGGCTACATTTTAAAAAGCCATTTTTTATGACTCTCGTTTTACTGACTTCGTGGCTACTTGTGTATCGTTGAGTCAGCAACATTGCCTACCGAAGCAAAATAAAATGTGACTGTCGCCTGTTGTGACGTGTGTCAAACTAAAGTAATTAGAACGTCCAGTTACAAACAAATCATGAAGCCTAAACGGCGATAGGATAAACTAATATAAAAGTCAAAGAGTGTTGATTGTACATTTATATCAGCTTGTTTAAACTAAAGTATTAAGGCTAAAGGCTTCATTAAACCCTACGAACCTTTCCGTTCCCATCACGTTAAACGTGACTTCTCGATTTTGAATCGAAGGCGGGAACAACCGGATCACACATTTTAGACATTTACTCCGCAACTTCGCGGACGATTTTTGCAATCACTTCTAAATTCTAATTTTGTAAATGTTTTATGTTTAACTCTGGATTACATTGATAATAAAGTTGTTTCTAATAATGTATGACAAATAGTAATATATTTACGCTATTTTATTTTTAATTTAGTTTGTATCTAATGGACACACTATTTTTCTACGTCTCTCGTTTGTAAGATTTGCACAAAGCCAGAAACTCGCATTTTTTAAAAACAAAAATCAACAAATCTAAAATTACGAATTGAATTGAAATATAAGGTGAAATCTTGCTTGGGTCGATTTCAATTGGGATGATGAATTGAGTTGCTCTTGAAACTAATTCAACATGAACTGCTTCGCAGTTCATTCAATTTGTTTCGAGAGCACTTCAATTCCATCACCCCCATGAAATCGACCCAATAGAATTAAAGGGACAATTTCATTCTAAAGAGAACATTAAAATTTTACATATATTCGGAAAAAACCCAGTTCTAATGGAATTTAGATCATCGATTTTACTGTGACCATGTACCTCAAAAACCCATGGTGGCGAATGTGTGTGAAATTTTCAAACTCGCTCGCTGTCCGCCATTACACATTGTGTCAAACTTCTTTTATGCCGAACCCCTGTCCCCTTGCTCGTAGAGTAATGCAACTTTTGTCTATAACTGCTCAAATCGCTATGGACAATAGTTTGTTTACCTTATTAGGTGAATTATCTTGCCTCAAAAATCATTTTACCACCTTCGCAGTGGTTAGTAGTTTTCATTTGTTAACGTGCGTGACTTTGGCTCGGGTTATAGGTACAGCGGTCCATATTCTACCTGCTTAATCGTATTGATCAACGATTTGAATATTTCAACGATAGTTAATCAAAATACTAACAATGACGTGGAATTTGTCAATGTTTAACGTTATTTGTTTCTTAAGAAATATAGAACAATTCATTTATGCCATATCTCACTTCTTGGTTATGTAAAAGAATTAGCCTGAGTGAATTGTCCCTTTAAGATTCAATCCTTAAATGAGATATCTGTATATACATAAGAATCAAAGCCATTTTATAACGTCATGTTATCATTCAGTGTTATCTATATGTGTAGGTAAAATGAAAGTGTTCAGTCTTAAATGAAGACTATTATAAAAATTATTTGAGACCAGTAATTATCAATGCAGCTAAACTAGCTGATATCTTTACTAGTACTTTCATTATATAAATGTTATCGAGCTACAAGACACTAGTAGATACAATGTAAACATGAACTATTATTGGCGTAAATATTACTGTGATCTTAATACCGAGTAGTGTTAATATTTTTATGAATATAGATGTATAAAAAAGAAGGACAAGGCGAAATGAAATCTTGGCGATGAAACCGCTATATTGACCGATTGGTACTAGTTCTTCTTCCAAATGAGAAGGTGAGTGAGAAAATGGTGGGGAAAAAAGCAAATAAAAATTGTTTCAAGTGAAAAAAAGTTCATATTTGGAACAAAAATAATTTTTCTTAATTTCCCAGTTCAAATTCACCTGTGACCTTCGTTCTCTGTAAAACCATGACTCCGTTTGACATCGTTACTTCGCCAGTCTCACCAGTAACGACCGCCATCTGTCGTTCCTGGTACCCGTACCCACGATTTAAGCGGCCGCTAGTTCCAGTAGTGGTGACAGTGGTAAGTTCTCTGCTCTCCACCGCAGCAATGTAACCACGATTTAACCCGCCGCTTGCCGAAGTAGTTGCAACAGTGGTAACTTGTTTCCTCTCAACCATAGCAGCATTACCACGATTTACCACGGCACGGGTTTCAGTAGTTGTAACATCGGCCAGTTCACTCGTCTCAGGCGGAGCATCAGAACTAAGATTACTGACATGTGTTTCATTTGTGGCAGCAGTGGTCTGTTGTGGTGACTCGTTTTCATCGCTAGTGTTACAGTGCCGACAAATACGGCAAACACAACAGAAAGTAGCCAAGGCAGCCTTGAATAATAAAAAGTTAATCAGATTGTTTATGATCTTGCTCTATGTAATAAATCGAAAAGAGAAAAAAAAAGAAAAAAAAAACGACTCAGTATGGTGTAAATGAATGGAACTAAATCTAAAAAGCACATTATAGAGACCACAGCTTTTTTACATTTAATATAGTATGATTTTGGTTACCTGTACTGTCATAAAAATGCCACTTCCAAGAAATAGGTAATATGATATGCCGTAGGAGTATTCTGGTGATGCTAAAGACGCCGTAATAGAACAACCGGTTATGCTGAGTATACCTGTACAAAATCAAATAACGTTAGTTCCGGTTATATCTATACAGAAACAAAATGATACTGACATAAAATTCCGAATTTGAAACTTGAAGGCCCATTAAGTTTCACAAACAAAATTGGCTACTTTTTCGCCTGGCGCAGCGATTAAGTTAACTACTGCGTTGTACATTTAGGACGACGCTGAGAAACGTAAGACATCCGCGTTTTTTATATTATTCAGAAACGTGTAGTATTAACGGTAAGCTTTTGCGAATCTTAAGAGTACATTAGCACCAAAAATGTTTGATGTTCTGCTAATTTCACTGTAACGATATGTAACTTAAACATTTGATATTTAAACATTGATATGAGTAAGCATTAATTAGTGAATCATAAATCAGATACACAGTACTATTAAAATTCCACAGCTTTTTCAATGATTTAATCACAATTTTAAAAAATGTTTTAATTCTAACTTTGGGTCATTTTACTTTCACATTTGTCTCTCATTTTTTTTTTTTTTTTTTTTTTTTTTTTTGCATTCTTTATGAACCTTTTCTATGGGATTTGTACGGTGGCTGATTGTGCCATTTCGTCTTTTCGTCTTTTCGTCATTTTATCTTTTCGCCCCGAAAAGACGAGAATCAAGAAACCTTAAATTTCGTCTTTTCGTCCCAAAAAGACGAAAATGCAAGAATTAGGAAACCTTAATTTCAAAAAAGAAAACTGAATTTCTTCTTTTCAGGGTGAAAAGACAAAAAGACGAAATGGCATAAATCAGCCACCGTAGGTTTGTCTAAACATCATTTGGTCCTTTGCATGATATAATCATAGAGGGAAGAAAGAACCACAAGCATTCAAGATTTCAAGATCTAAACGTTAAATGTAGAACGTTTACTGTGTGTTATTTTACAGTATGCTTAAATCACTCCATGTCTTTTAATCTTATATAGGCCAAATGCAAACATTTAAACACGACGTATAGTAGAGTGAAGCTTAAGGAGAAGCTACATTGTACATAACTCACAGGTCAAAGTTCAGCATTCAATTGTTTTGGAAGAAATAACACAGTGTTTTGAGGTTTATGTGTTCATCAACGACACGTGCGGTCACTGTAAATGTGTGTTGTTCGGCACATTACTTATGATATGGACAACTATATGAATAGATAACTTTCAACAGCGAGTTCTGTAGCTTCTCCTTTTCAAAATAAGCAAGCATACCTGCAGTCGCGTAAAGCAGGATAAAGATTCCTGAACAACATTCTTCAAAGCATTCGAATTTGCTACAACAAATCGGACAAATAAAGGTCCCGAATAGCAACCAATGGATCCAGAAGGACACCGTAAAGAAACCAACGCCATGCTCGCTAGTGTCTGAAACACAAAGTATGTTACGGGGCTGTATTCAATAATATCTTATATACCAAGTCTGCGGTACGTTTCCGATACTCATGAATCCAATAGAACTCATTGATATTGTTTTTCACTCAAAGTATAAAATTGAAATATTAGTTTTTATATCGCATAAAGATAAAGCATTGGAAATGACATCGGATAGAAAATCAAATCAAATTAGTAGTAAATATTTCACGTGTACTTTGTTTGAAAACACACACGATGGAGTAAGATTCTCAAAAAGAGATACACCTGGTACTTACAATCCATAACGTAATCGTAGTCATTAGTCACATTTGACAGTGGAAATGAATTGGTGCTTTGAGACCCCCAGTCATACATAATGATGCCAGCAGCTTGGATAACAAAAGAAATAACATACACAACAAAGAAATAGCAAGCAACTCTTCCGTCCACCATGATTGTTTGAGGGAGCGGTATAGTTTCCGAGAAATCAGACAACCGGCTATATTTGGCAAGTATTGATTTGAAAGAGGGATTTAACTTACCTGTCATGATCGACTATTTGAGTGTACCCAGGGTTTGGATTTTTTAAACTAATATAACAACCGTTAGATGTATCATAAGTCTGTGTCTGTTGCTTTAATTTAAAAAAAAAAAGAAAAAAAAACTTTTTTAAATATAAGTATCTCCTGTTTTCGTACATAAAAGCGACAATACTGTGTCACAGAAAGGGAACTAGGACTTAAAATTGTTTTACGTTTTATCTTGTTGTGTACACCGTTGTACTCCTCGGGTCATGTTGTTTCCTGTATCAAGGAACGATAACCTAGTTCAAGCCCTAAGATAATCTTATATAGCTTGATAAAATCCTGCTTTTCTGAAAATGTTGTAGTGAAGCAGAGACTCATACCTTATTTTCAGATTTGGTATATTTGAAGTGGTTCGTAATACTCCATCATATGGTATGTCATTGCAACGAGACTGGACTGGGTCGATCATCGGTGACCAAGTGACTAGTGATCAGAGTTCGGGAATCGAGCCCTGTCTGGCCGCTGTTCAAACGACAGGAAAACTGATAGCAATGCTGCTTCCAATGCAAGGAATCATGTCCTTCCATTATCGCCACGAAGTGTGAAAAAGAGTGCTGCTATCACCCCAACAATCTCTTGACTGCTAATGACAAACGTGTAAGGAGCTATATATGAGGGTGAAGATGCTTTCCCAAGATACAAATATTTAAATAAAGTTATGTAAAATATGGATATTTTCCGTGTTTTAACCATGATTCTAAAATTATGTTGATATAGCGTCTGTTTTGATTGGATTGTCTAATGCCATAATCTAATTCCCTTTAGATTCTTAGAAAATGATGTTGTTGTAGCGACGTCGATACCGGTAAACAGTATCACGGCCTTAATGCCAATTGCGACGAAGGCCTATGTCATTGACAGTGTAACTTGAACCGATAATTATTAAATTCAATGTAATAGAAACATAGTAGAATGTAATAAAACATAGAAGAAGTGATTCAACCGTACAACTGATTTAACATTGTCAACAATTTTCGGTCGGTTGTTGAAAATAGGCCTATCGGGGGATCGGCTGACAAACGACACAGTAGATCCCAATCACGACTAAACTATAAAGCTTTTATACATGACAGGGCGGTAAATCTGTCTTTTTCCTACCGATATTAAGAAAACACTATGCATATCCCAAAATATCAGTTCGAAAACATCGTAAGCCTCAATTTTTAATACAAAAACATTTAATACCCCAGACATGTTATACATATGAAGGCTGCCAAGGTTGGGACCTTGAGTTCATCCTTCAAAAATATAAACAAATGTCCCCACACAGGAGGGCTTTCATTCACCACACCACTTATCACATTCATACCATAAACATAGACATTTATCACAAAAAAAACATCACTTTCACTCAATCTTTCAGAGTCCATTTATGATTAATGGATAGATAAACAGATTGGAATTTAACAACTATAATAGAATAACTGATCAGCATATAAATGTAGTATATATAAAAAAATCATTTAATGTTTATCATCATATCTACTGTATGTATAAGCCTCATTTTTTGTGATCTTCAGTAAACTTCAGAACAATTTCGGCAGTTTCGTCGATGTTAAAATTACGCTATCCCAGTTGGTACGCTACCGAAAATGGAACACTTTTAATATATATAAAGCAGAATTTTCAGTATATTATCTAAACTGACAATATGGTCCCGACCAAAAATTTAGTTGCTTAATTCATTAATAGTAACTGTGACATTTTCATATGTCATGTTCTTTTCTGTTGCTTGTTATCAGTCTTTTCCCTCGTTGCTTTGTATGTCTTTTTAAACATAAAAATAATTGTGGAAAAAATCCGGCAAACGACGTCGTGCGACAACCGTAAAAACATCATACATTTTAAAAAAATGAAAACAATTGCTGACCGAGATATCTTTGACAGATACATTTGTATGTGACTTCAAGTAAAAAAAATGTTTGAACTTTGAAAATTTTTATCATGTCTAGACATTTATCAATTTGGGTACTCGAATCTGTTGAAACACTATGCTTGGCTGAGGATGCTTAAAAATCTCTATTTATAAATATAGGCACTACTGCACTATTTCTCATATATTTTATTTTTTGAGATATGATTTAAGATCTTTGAATTAAAACTACAGAAACAATATAGGCCTAATCTGATGCGCATTGACACTACATGTACTTGCGGAAGTCAGTGTTCAGGTGTACGTTTACGTAAGAGTAAACGATTTCCAAGTTAGTAAGGTTATCTAACAAAAGAAACAATAGGCATATGGGCCTTAACAGTCACCTGAGTTCGTTTAGAATGAAACAAAGACATATAAACAGTAATATACTGGCCCTTGAAGTCGGTCAGTGATTTTATAAATTTGACTTTTTAATCTATGAAGAATATTTACTTCCATCAAACCTGTGAACTCAGAAGATTTTTGATAATTTTAAGTCATTTTGACCCCGACCCTGTGGTCCCCCAGGGGGTCAGCGAGGTCATGAACCTAAACAAACCATATAAATTTGAGTAAAATACATATTTAAGACGTGTCAGATACCTTACTAAGTAATATCTATCAGTTATTGTGCAAATGTGTCAAATAAAATAATTATAATGGAAATTCCATCTTTCTGTATTTTGAACCGGCCGGGTAAAATTTTGTAACGATAGTATAGTAGTGTTGAACTTTAGTGACCTCCCACAATGCACTGCACAAATTAAATGCATGTAAACAAAATGGTGGGTGAAAAACGTGAGTGAAGCAACACAAACGAATTCCGATAAAAAACAGTATACGTCAAGAGTCCGTAACGTGCGCGATTGGGAAAGTAGGTAAATATAAATGGATCGCTGAAATGCAAGAGACGGGAGCAACTCCCCACTTTATACTTGCGTGATGTACATATGTGCAATAAGTCAGGAACCTCCCTTCGCGGTGCCCTGTCATGATCGAATGAAAAGTCTCGTTTGACTTTTGACTTATCATTCTTACGCTAAATACAAATTGTTTTATAACAAATATGGCTTTAACTTCGTTTACCAACCATCGTAAATTAGAAAATAATTTTTTAATGTGGAAAACTAATATTCCTTGTCACGTCAGCAAGGTTGTTGTTCATTATAACCTCGCTTTCGGCCAGCTTTCATTTTGTGTTCCAAAAATAAAATATGACGGTCTATTTTTATCATTTTGAGGTAGGTATTCCCCACGTTTTCCTGTCGTTTTAGATAACCAATAATTGTAATAAAATATTCAATAAACATCTGAAAACCATATCTAAGCATACAGAACAAATTATTTAAGGTTCATGTCCCTTTAAAATGCTATCTCAGGCTAATAATTATAACCAGGTTTGACTCATTTTCTAAGAATGCTCATAAATGTGTTTTCCCTATATCAATTATAGTAAACTTGACCCCCTCCTTAGGGGTAAACGTGAGACCCCAGGGTCATATAATTCACAATGGCAGTAATTGGTGCCCACTGTAGCTCTAAAGACGACGCAATTATCTGTCTAGAAGTCTTTTGAACTTTGCAGCTATTTGTATAGTCAATCGAGCAGTTAAATCCTCAGTTCTGTTTATGAAGCCCTAGTTTATATTATCTCATACTCTTCAACGGGATTATGTGAAATAAAACAACATAGAAACATTTGATAATGACCTGGTATTATTAGGTTTATATATTATGAGGAATGACAATATTTATTATTGTTCTTAGCTTCTCAGTTCAAAGACACCAGTGACATTCGTTCTCTGTAAAATCATGACTCCGTTTGACATCGTTACTTCGCCAGTCTCACCAGTAACGACCGCCATCTGTCGTGCCGGGTACCCGTACCCACGATTTAGCCTGCCACTAGTTCCAGTCGTGGTGACAGTAGTGAGCTCTCTACTCTCAGCGGCAGCAATGTAACCACGATTTAACTCGTCGCTTGCCGCAGTAGTTTCAACAGTGGTAACATGTTTCCTCTCAAACACAGCAACATTACCACGATTTACCACGGCACGGACTTCAGTAGTTGTAGCATCGGTCAGTTCACTCCTCTCAGGCGGAGCATCAGAACTAAGATCCCTGACATGTGTTTCATTTGTGGCAGCAGTGGTCTGTTGTGGTGACTCGTATACATCGCTAGGGTTACGGTGTAGACACATACAGCAGAAAGTATCCACGACAGCCTTGAAGTGTAAAATAGTTAATCAGATTGTTTATAATGATATATCGTCGTTTAAACAGAAAAAATGAAAAGCGAATATGATTCGGACAACATTTAATATAAAAAAAACATAATGCATCATACGTATCTACAAAACTACAGAACAATCCGTTACCAAGATTATAGGACCTTTTTTTAAACTATACAAAAAAGAAATCATGATTAAATATGATGTAGATGAAGGAAACCTAAGCAAACAAAAATACATCGTACAGGCTGTTTTTAGATTCAAGGCAGTAAGGATTTGTATACCTGTGCAATTATGAAAATACCACTTCCAAGAAATAGGTAATCTGATATGCCGTAAGAGTATCCCAAAGACGCCGTTATTGAGTAGCCAGTTATGCTAAGTATACCTGTCAAAATCGAATGATATAATACTTGTTATATTTGAATAAAAACGAAAAAATATCAACTTGTGAATGTCATCCTTATTGTTATCAAATCATTATCATGGAAGACCGAAACCGCTGTTTGTTTAAAGATGCTCCACCGCCGACAGACCATAAAAAATACTCATCATTTGCACAATAATTTGTGTTAACACAAACATAATTCATTTTGTTTTTAGTGCATATGCAAGCAGTACTTTATTCCATATAAGGCACAGTGCCATGATTTTTTCCTTTTTTTTTTCTTTTTTTTTTAGATTCAATTCATTATTTTCAATATTCTTATCTTGACTTTCTAATGGTAGTAATGGTGCAATGAAAATAATATTTGTAACTGAAGAAAAATGCTAATTCGTCTGCTCCTGTTTTTTGATTCAGAAAAGTACCATTCGTCAGCGGGGTAGCATGTTTTAAAAACTTAAATGATTTAAGGAGAATGATATCTGGTGTGTTCAGGTTTTTTCTATATATATTCAAAGACAAAGTAATAATGAAATAAACGACTTATCTGCTATCGCGAATAGCAGGATGAAGAATCCTGAACAGCATTTAACAAAACCATTTGTATTTGCTACAGCAAATTGGGCATATAAAAACCATCCATAGAAACCAATGGATCAGGAAGGACGTATTATAACAATCAAACCCATCTGAGCTGCTGTCTGTAACACACTTATGACATAAGAAACAATCGCTTAACATCGTCTTTGTTATACACATTCAATAAACAGGGATTTCCAGAACTCATTGAGCGTGGTTATAATTCAAATGACACAATTGAATTATTAGATATTGATGCTACACACAAAATATTGCATTGTAATTTAGAACATCATGTCAACATCTGAGTAGTAAATGATTTATAAAGGTTTACTTTCTGAAATTATTAGATTAACTAAATCATATAAATGCACGTTCAAATCAAATATTGAACTTAGGTAGATTCTCAAGCAAATGAAAACAAAATAATACCTGATACCTACTTTCCACAGAGGGATCGCATTCCGTTGTTATATTAGATAATGATATTGATAAATCTTGATTCTCGCATCCTTTACGGCACCCCCATTTACCTATGACGATGCCATAAATTTGGGTAACATTATCGCATCCTTTACGGCACCCCCATTTACCAGTGACGATGCCATAAATTTAGGAAACATTCTCGCATCCTTTGCGGCACCCCCATTTACCTATGACTAGCATAAGAGTACAGCACCGCGTATTTGTATAATATAATAAGTATGTGAGAACATATGTGTGTATCATACGTCCAATAACAACCTAGATAAAAGAATACATTATTTTTCGATGTAATTAAGTTATTACATAGAATCAACAGAAAAGGAGAATATTTTATTTTGATCTCACTATAAGATAAAATTAACCTATAATGAAATCATGCGAACAGGAACGACTCGTAGATCACGTTCTTTTCTTAAATATGGGTTTAAGATCTGTAATTGATTAAATGTTTCATGATTAATCGAGATCATGGTAGTGCGTACCGGAGGCTACGGACAAAATTACAGTATTACGCGTACGAGAACTACAATATACATAGGATAATGACATATATATCATCACCTTCCCTATAAATATAACGACGAAATACGTAGAATATCTACGTTATGTACTGACCATTCACCTCCATAGCAAATTGTAGCCCACTGCTTGACGCTTTAAAGATTCAGACCTCATGTTGTGTACACTATCTAGATCTGTATCGCCCCTCCCAAGTATTGATATCATCCCGTCTTGGTCATACATCATTGTGCTATGTATAGAACAAATAGTGTTGGTGGCCCACTCACCTTTCCGGTAACAGTAATATACGCCTGTAAAAATTGATCACAATAAAGCCTGACTTTTAAGGCAGGGTTATATTTTGATCAGTCGAAGACCTCCGAGTAATTCCAAAATTTTAAATTATCATTCTGATTAAAGATTTTACATATAGTAAAAGTTTCTCAAGTTAAAAAAGTGTAACCTGCAATGTAGTTAACTAAGCGTCTGCATTTTCTCATTCGTACGCACTACTCAAATCATTATTGAAACACGGCAAGGCTCAAAAGTTACTAAAAGAGATGGTGTTTCAACATCAATACTAATATAGAAGTCTCTCACCCTGAATAAAACGGAGAACAAGAGTACTACTCTATTATGTTTTTGAGTTATTGCGATGAGGTATCACAGATAGATTCTTATTTGTTGAGGAATTTTGCTTGCATTACCAGCTAAATATACAGTAAACTGGCCACAGTTACGAAAGAACTCTCGTCGTTTACTGACTGTCCAAATGAAATCGCTGCAGTATTCCTAACAGCGAGTGGGAGAGAAGGGATGGTGTCTCTAGCAAAACACTTTTTCAGCTAGGTCTTTACAAAGAGTGAAACCTCCTATTTATAAAGGTTTCATCGTACACGCATTGACAAGGCCACATAAAGTGAGTTAAGACTTTAGTGAGTATAAGTGTATGATGGCTCTCGAACATCAACTCAGCGGGCAGATATGCGCCTTAGCAGTTTATGTTGATTCTAGGATGATAGAGAGTTTACAAGTCAATTAGATGGAGACACATTCGCTAGAAACAAATTTAGGCCTAATAAATTTTTAAAATCAGTGTGATAAGGATCCGAACTAGTTAGTCGCGCTAGTATTTTATAGTTATTGTAAAAGAAAGCAGTTGTACAAAATGAATTACAGTAGTGGACCCATCCAATCAGAACAGACGCTAAAGGTAAAAAACATTCTGATGAAATCTTGAAAAAATGCGGATGCGGGGCTCGGTCATATTGAGAGTGGAGAGTCATTTGCGACAAATTGCGGGATCGACTAAACTCGCGAGCTGCTTCAAGCCGCTAAGATATAATTGATTATGTATGTGTACATGCAGTAAAAGTTATTGAAGATAAAATTATTAGTTTGTTGGCATCACACATAAATGTGTCTGTATTTTACATATGTACCATCTTTGTTATTCATAAGAATAAGAATCTGCAAGTGATTTAAACAGAAGAGGAGAGAAAATGTAAGCGGACAGACCAGGGCTCCGAACTCGGGACCGATAAACACAAACTGGGTGCTCTATTACGCTCAGGTCGCCGATGATCGACCAACTCCTGTCCAGCTACACTCCTCCCTTCTTTCTCAAAATCTTCTGCCTCGAAGATAAACGAGACCCTTACACCAACCATGCATTGTGGTTAATTTGTTGGACGCGCTAGTTTTTGTAAAGGAAAAGGAAAAGACTGTAGTCGGTCAGACTAGGGAGCTTCAAACCGGAACCTTGACGACTACCGGAAGCTATGCTAGTCACGATGATACGACCCAGTCTAATACCTCGTTAACAATTGATAGTATAGGCTAATTGCTTTGAGCAGTACGGAGCCATTTCAAAGAGATAGATACCAAATCTGAAGATAAGATATGAGATTCTGCTTCACTGCAGCACATTAAGACCAGGAGTGAAGTCTTCTCTGTTACTCTATAAATTTTAATCGTTACAAGGCAAATTGGAGCACAGTCGTCGGTCCATCGAATCAAACAAACGACGCACATTACCGGATATAAGCTAAATCAGTCTTAAAAGTATTTAAGACCTTAGTCTTGGAGTGGCTTATGTAAGATGAAATTTATTAAACAAGTTCAATAAATTAAGATATACACGAGCTTTAGAAAATGAAAATATATACAAAGAACTTGTCAATTTTCTAAAGGCTGGGTGGATATGCAGGTCTCAGTTTTGATTTGATTAGACGAGAAAGTCTAGCCAAGAAAAATCGTCGCGACCGTCAGTATTTTTGATCAAATGCTGTAATTATTACTCGTGGTCGTCACAATAATGATTTTTTACAACTATCGTAGCTATATATTTATGACATGGCCATATGACATGGCTTAACGGGTAAAGTTATGTGATAAAATCCTTAATTTCTAATTATGTTCTTATTTCTGTTGGCAATTTTGCCTGTGTTTATATGTAAGTAAAGCATGAGGTACTTGCATTAAAATTGAAGAATCATGCCCAACAATGTATCAAGACTTATGATGCATTCCATGGTTGTTAGAATGAATTGAATGAATATTCTGAACAAGATTAGTTCAAGGAAAAAAATTGCATAATCTAGGCCTGCCGGTACACTCAGATAGTCATGTCAGGTATGTTATTCATCGATCTGTTTCCTGTGAGTAAACCCCTTTATCAAATCAATACTTGCCCATATATAGACATTTTGTTCGATTTCTCAGAAAATGAACCACAATCTCTAACAATCATGGAGGACTCAAGGATTGTATGCTACTTCGTTGTTGTGTATGTTATTTCTTTTGTTACCCAAATTTATGGCATCGTCATAGGTAAATAGGGGTGCCGCAAAGGATGCACGAGGAACTGTTTCCCACAATTGTATGGGGGCATTCGTCACTGGTGAAAGTGGGGTTGCCCGCAAAGGAATGGGAGAATGTTTTTCCCCAAATTTTATGGCATCCGTCACTGGTAAATGGCGCGGTGCCGCAAAGGAATGCGAGAATGTTTTCCCAAATTTTATGGATCGTCATAGGTCAAAGGGGGGTGCCCGCAAACGATGCCGAGAATGTTTCCCAATTTAATTGCAAGTCGTCATAGGTAAATGGGGGTGCCGCAAAGGATGGGGAGAATTGGTTTCCCAAATTATGGCATCTGTCACTGGGAAAGATGGGTGTGCCTGGAAAAGGATGCGAGAATGTTTCCCCAAATTTTGGCATGGTCATAGGTTACGATTGGGGGTGCGGCCAAAGGAATCGAGAGAATTGTTTTCCCAAGAATTTATGGCATCGTCACTGGTAAAATTGGGGGTGCCGCAAACGTGCCGAGAATGAATGTTTTCCCAAAAATTTATTGCAAATCGTCGTATAGGTAAAATGGGGGTGCCGAAAGGAATGGGAGATGTTCCCCAAATTTATGGATCGTTCACTGGTAAGATGGGTGTGCCGCAAGGGATGCCGAGATCGTTTCCCAACCATTTATGAAATCAGTCATAGGGTTAAATGGGGCTGCGGCAAAGGATGCAGAAGAAATGTTTTCCGCAAAATTTATGGCATCGGGGTCAACCTTGGTAACATGGGGGTGCCCGAAAGGAGCGAGATGTTTCCCCCAATTTATGGGCATCGGTCATAGGCTAAAATGGGGGTTGCCGGCAACGAGCCGAGGAAATGTTTCCGCAAATTTTAATATTGCATCGTCATAGTCGTGTGGGGTGCCGCAAAGGATGCGAGAATGTTTCCAAATTTTATTGGCAATCGTTCATAGTAAAATTGTTGGGGGGTGCCCGAAAATTGATGCCGAAAGAAATGTGTTGTTCCCCACAGAATGTTTGGCATCCGTCATAGGTAAATGGGGGTGCGCAAAAGGAAAGCGAGAGAATGTTTTCCCAAAATTTATTGGCCATCGTCACTCGGTCAACAGTTGGGGTGCCGCAAAGGCATGCGAGAATGTGTTCCCCAAATTTATTTTTGGCATCGTCATAGGTAACATGAGGGAAGCTCCCTGCAAAGGTAGCGAAGAATGTTTCCCAAATTTATGGGCATCGTCACTGGTAAATGGGGGTGCCGCAAAGGATGCGAGAATGTTTCCCAAATTTATTGCATCGTCATAGGTAAATGGGGGTGCCGCAAAGGATGCGAGAAATAGTTTCACACAATTTATTGGCATC
>SAYR01002176.1:3892-15016 GCA_004382745.1 Argopecten irradians irradians
ATCATCCAACACTGGAAGTGCGTACTGTTCCCGAAGCAATGCAGCATTCTGCGCCTGGGGATCAATACAAATACGTAGTTTTCCATTTGGTTTGTGAACTACCGCCATCTGGCTCACCCATCTCGTTGATGTGCTTATCGGAGCTAGTACACCTCTCTCCGCAAGGTTATCCAGTTCTGCTTTGACACCGTCCTTAAAAGCTATAGGAATTTTGCGACTAGGTAGTGCTGTAGGTGTAGTGTCAGGATCAACAGTAAGTGTTGCTTCCCCTAGGTCACCAAGTATTGTTGAGTTGGTTTTGACTTTTGCGATGAATCGTTCGTCATTTACCATGATTAAACCCATTTGCTGTATAGTTTTTAATCCATGGAGACACTGTAGCTTGTTAGAGACTACCACGAAAGTAACCAATTTGGTTTCTCCATTCTTCAGATTTTTGACAAATAGTTCGGTTTCTCCACATGGTTTCATTTTCGTGTCATTGAACATCCGCAACATTGTAGTGCTCTTTCGTACTTGATCCTTTTTCACAAATTTTCTGCAGATAGTGTTGACTTCAGCCGCACTGACTAGTTGAAATCTAATTTTGCACTCATTGACCTCCATCAGTGCAGTGACTATTTTTCTTTCAGGAGTATTCTTGCTGACAGCATTTAACCAAACTTCATCACTATCAGAGTCAGAATATGTGTCAGTTTCAGCCTGGGCTCCAACAGCATTTACCTTTCTACATTTGTTTTGGAAATGGTTCCTTCCATGACATGCATTACATGTTTTACCCCATGCCGGACACAAATATTTCTTAAATTCATGCCTGGTTCCACAGAATTTACATGGTTTGGGATTACTTCTATTACTAAGCATGCTTTGTTTCTGTTGACGAGTTTCAGATGTTTTGCTGTGTTTTATTTTCTTCTGTTTTCCTTGTGCTTTGTTTACTTTGTTAACCTTTGCACCTTCTTCCTTATTTCCTGAGCTTGCTTGTTTGCCTGCTGATAGGATTGACAGATTTTCACAGCCTTTCTCAAGTCAAGATCATCGTTTCGAAGTAATAGCTGTTGAACCTTTCCAGAATTACTGAATACAATTTTATCTCTTAGCATTCTATCCTCCTCCTGGAAATAACATGATGCTGCTTTTATACGCAACTCTGTAAGGAATTGGTCGAATGGTTCAAAATATTTCAAAGTCCAGAATTTATGAGACTCAGCCACTTCATTCTTCGATCTTTTGAAAAACATGGTCAGGGTTATCCTTATCTTCTCCCTTATTCCACTCAAAATGGTCATATACTTTCAACAATCGTTCTCCACCACATTTTATAATTGTCGCTGTTTGTACAGAGTTTTGAAGTTGTTGTGTACCACTCGCGAGTAAAGATATTTGTACTTGCCTTTTCCAGGACGTGAAATGTTCAGAAATATTTCCTGAGGTGAGATTTACCTCTGGGGTAATCTCAGATTTGTGTTTATTGTTACTTGTGGTTAAGCCGCCTCCATCCTGAATCGTACGAGCACGTGGTTTTAAGCAGTTCACGATTTATGTGAAATAATGAATTAAAATTATCGACACAGACTTCTCTAGATGTCGAAAATATTCCTGGGCGTGTTGTTTATCAAGTTTACAACCTTACCGCCGCTGCCACCATGTTGACCACTTCGATTCATATCGTGTTTCAGTCATAACAAACACTCTATCTTCTATTTCTCGCCATGCTGTATTCGAAAAACCGGAAGTACACACAATTGTAAACAAGGTTACATAATATTACGGAACGGGTGATGGTATATGCGGAACGAAATAATGCTACTATTTCTAAATTATCAACAATCATTAGGTCTCAGAAAGGAATTGATCTTTAAAGTGCCATATATCCCCCAGGTCAAAAATAGAATGGAATAATATACTTTGCTTGTATATAATGCATCAGTATAATATAATCTTAGTTCTACATGTACAGTTGTAATAGGATATCCAAATCTGGAATTCATAAAACTAATCGCTGTTTTCCTACCGGGTTTGACAATGTTTACAATCGGTATATTGGATATATACAATAAAGGATATATAGTTCACGTCTTATTCAGGACATCTTTTTTCCTAATAAAATTGATTCAATTTAACGCTTTTGTTCATTTATCTGATATTACACGGCATATCATTAGACCGAAATACCAACTGTATATATAATTACTGAAAAACCGTTCTTTTCGAGAACGAAAGTGATAGACTATTGCTTTTAGTATCAATATTTTGTGGTCCAAGGAACATGAACAGTCGATGCCGCTCTGCCCAGAGCCAGGACGATCAGTAACAAAGAAAGATAACAAGATGTCGTTAATGACGATGGCCTGGGGTCAGTTCCTTGACCACGACATCAAGTTAACTTCTTTTGCAGCAGGTGCGCGTTTTATAGACCATCAGACTTATGCTTTCAAAACTGATTGCGTTAAGAACAATATAAGTACTGTTTTTTTATAATATTATTGAGTAACAACATCTTGTTCGATGTTTATTTTGCTGTATTGCATTATAACGCCTGTTCGGAGTTCTTCGGAATCAAGTAAGGATAAAATTTCAAGTTTCATAACATATTTTGTTTTCATTTAAATCCGTCATCAAAACAAAATTTCTATTTCGCTAATATGATACATTTAATCCATTTGCAATGTCAGTTTTTATTGATTTAAGATTTAAAATATACACCATGAACTATATGGTAGTTCATACAAAATCATACACGTATATTGAATCTAAATTGATTTGGATGTTTTCATTTTCTGTTTATGATACAGGGGAGAAAGGTTCCCAGATAGACTGTTGTGACGCAACCGCCGCCTCAAGAAGGTACGTAGTTGCTATATGATGCTGTGTTTTTCATGTTCTTATTAAAGCACACAAATACATATAACAGCCTATTGTAACACGATGCTCTTTAGCTATAACATTTAATACAGTGATATAAATAAGCAAA
Source organism: Argopecten irradians irradians (assembly GCA_004382745.1). Taxonomy (NCBI): domain Eukaryota; kingdom Metazoa; phylum Mollusca; class Bivalvia; order Pectinida; family Pectinidae; genus Argopecten; species Argopecten irradians. Next base: position 6,867 of record SAYR01002176.1, read on the forward strand.
TGAGATATATAAATATTATTTTGTGATTTTTTTAACCTGTAACTTACACATTTTCATAATATTTAAGAAAAATCCAAATAACTATTTTGACTTTTCGTTGGATTATATAGAGTTTGTAATTTAGGTATTGTTCTTGTTGTAAAATTCTGCCCCCTGTCCTATACCAAATCACTATTCCTAAAGAACAACTTTATCCTCCGATTGATTAGATGACGAATCACTGAGAGACTATAGGGCGGGGTTATTGGTACACGAATTCAATCTGTTTTGTTAAGCCTTTTCCAGTGGTGTGAAAATTGGTCGATGGCTGGATGTTCTTTCCAAAATAAATGTGAATAAATAAAAGTACATACATGTACTTAAAAATGTGTGCGATATAAAAAGTGAACAATGTTTAAAACTGTATGGTACAAATGTTGATTACGAAATTACCAATATTTCGGTTTACCCATTTGGTAGGTAATCTGTTCTACCATCATTTCAGAAAATAACCTAAGAAAAACGTTGTGTTATTAAGAAATTATCATCGAAACTGTATCACATGCTACTGTTTTCATTTATTACCTTTGGCAATAATGTTATTCACATGTCGGGTTTCCTATTCACCTTTCGGATGGTTACCCCTTTTCACAAAGTTCAGTTCCTTACCTATTTTTCAGGTACGGCACTAACTGGGAATCAACCAGGTGAGGGCATGGTCCTCTAATGAACTAACCTAGTGTTCCCGGCGGCTTATTTTCACAACCTGCCGACATTTTTGATGCATTCCTGACTCTAATAATTTTATTTTACCTATATCTGAAATACGCGGAAATACATGGAAAGTAATCACACGTGAATATGAATAGGTTGATAGATATCACGGGTGTTGACCTAAAACATTAGTTTCATTTTCAACTGTTGTCAATATGACTATCATTATCTCCTGTAATACTGTCAGCTTCACAGTTTTATTGTACATGTTGTTATAAAAGACCTTTAAAAGTATGATTCTTTAATATGAAGTGGACACTTCTAGCCATTTAGAATATGCTTTTGGCAGGGAATGTCATTAGCGTTTTAGGAATTGTCAAAAGAACCACGCGAGAGTAGAACTAAGAACCACCAGTACTTTTCTTAAACTAAACACAGTTTACCATAATGTTCATCTATCATAATACATGTACCATTTCAATAGTTCGTAATCCTGATTTAATTCCCGGCATAACCATAACTTCTTTCCATTCACATAATACGAGAGTTTAAAAAGCATAAGATCACACATTTCTTAGTCAATAATTTATCATATATTGCGACGAATAACTACCTTTGTCTTTTTTGTATAATTTATAAAGGTCAGAGCCGATGAAAATAGAAAGTAAAATACCAAACCTTTACATAGTCTCATTGCGAATGCCCATAGTCATTGTATGGATAACACACTTGCCTGCGGTATTATAACAGCGTACCGACCATATACAACATGAATTGGTTTGAACCCTTAGCGTAGTGATTGGTGACAGACTCACAATGACCATCAGGCTTTGTCAACCTAATGACGCTATGAAGTGATCTTGTACAATTACACGAAAGAGCGGCTGGTATTAGGATTGGGATAGAATCAACAGTCTTTATACTTTGAGCATATTTCTGAACGGTTGCAAAATGTTAGTTAGGCCATCCGAGGTAGTAGGTATCAATGGAAATAACGTTGATCTTCTTGCTGGACGGGTTCGCACAAACGAATCTATGTAAAGAGACTGGTTAATTACCATGAAAAGTAGTTGTGTAATTATATGTTTGACTGTTTTCTGCATATATTCAATATCTTCTTTTATTCCCCAATAAATTTTAAATAACTTTCATTCTTCCCTTGACAGGTCTTGGACATGTCTACTTATAGAATTTTGGAGTGTGGCAATCGAGACCTGCTTTTCCTTCGATCTGATCGTGACCTTGGAGTCCTTAATATTCAACGCAGACGCGATCATTGTGTTCTTTTCTACAACGACTGGCGACAATGGGTTCTGGTCCCTAGGGCTACAGCGTTCGGTCAACTTACAGGCCATTCTAGAAAGGAGAGGCGGTTGCTAAAGAAAGCAAATCAGTTAGTGTTTGATCCTATTTCAGAGGTAATTATTTGAAATGGGAAAGGTCAATGTTCGATATGAAGCCGGACTACAATTACTCTTGCCATTTGTTTCTAACAGTCGATTTTCCAATTAAAAGTATTTTCTTCGATGATATAAGCGACATTCGAAGCGAAAATATGTTTTTCACTGCATGAAGACAATGCGAAACCTGGCCTGAAATTAAGTGAAAATATGGTAAATTACTGTTGTTAGGGCATCTGTAATAGTGATTCTAGGTTTAGTCGCAAAGAATAACTGCACAAGTATAAACAAAGCAACACAAATACATTGTATGTTCAAACATTTTGTTGGGGGTATAATTACCACAAAACATTTTGTTGGCGGATAACAGCCACAAAACGTTTTGTTGGGGGATAACTACCACAAAACATTCTGTTGGGGGATACTGCCACAAAACATTCTGTTGGGGGATACTGCCACAAAACATTCTGTTGGGGGATACTGCCACAAAACATTCTGTTGGGGGATAATAATGGTACCCCTTTCACATTATTAGTTCAGTTCCGTTACCTATTTTCAGTACTGGCACTAACTGGGATGTCTGGAATCAACCCACGTGACGGCATGGACGATCCTCTAGATGAAAACAACCTATGGTGTGTTCCCGGCGGCCTATTTTCACAACCATGCCGACATTTTCTGATGCATTCCTGACATCTAATAATTTTATTTTACCTATATCTGAAAAATAACGCCTCGGAAATAACATGGCAAAGTAATTCACACAAGTGAATATTGAAGTAGGTATAGATTATCACGGGGCGGTGTGCACCTCAAAACATTAGTGCATTCAACCTTCGTGCAATATGACTATCATATCTCCTAGATACTTCAGCTTCCACCAGTTCTTATTGCTACATGTTGGTTAAAAAGACTTTAAAAGATTGATTCTTATAATAGAAGTTGGACACTCTAGCCATTTAGAAATGCTTTTGGCACGGGTAATGTCATTAGACGTTTAGGAATTGTCAAAAGAACCACGCGAGAGTAGAACTAAGAACCACCCAACACTTTTCTTAAACTAAAAACATTTACCCATAATGTTCATCTAATCATAATACATGTACCATTTCCATGAGTTTCGCGAATCCCCTGATTTAATTCCCGGCATAACCCATAACTTCTTTCCATTTCACATAAATACGAGAGTTTAAAAAGCATCAAGGATCACACATTTACTAAGTCTAATAATTCATCATATATGCGAACGACTAACTACCTTTGTTTTTTCGTATAATTAAAAGCGTCAGAGCGCGCAGATGAAAATAGAAATGCTAAAATACAAACCGCTTACATAGTCCATTGCGAATGCCCCATAGTCATGATGATAACACACTTGCCTGCGATATTAACAGCGTAACCGACCATATTACAACATGAATTGGTTGAACCCTAGCGTTTAAGATTTTGTGAACAGAACTCACCAATGATCATCAGCTTGGTCAAACCTAATTGAACCCCCGCCCTTAGAAGTGATCTACAATACACGAAAGAGCGGCTGGTATATAGGATTGGAGGAGAATCAACAGTCTTTCATACTTTGAGCATATTTCTAGACACGGTTGCAAAGTAGTTAGGCCATGCCGACCCATCTAGGCCGCAGGTTAGATAGTATCAATGGAAATAACGTGATCTTCGTGGCGATGGGGTTCGCACAAACGAAAATCATATGGTAAAGCAGAAGGACTGCGTTAATTTACCACTGAAAAGTAACTAGTGCTGATAAATTATATGTTTGACTGTTTCTGCATATATCAATATCTTTCTTTATTCCAAATAAATTTTAAATACTTCATTCTCATCCTTACAGGGCTCTTGGACATGTCTTATTATAGAATTTTGGAGTGTGGCAATCGAGACCTGCTTTTCCTCGCATCCTGATCGTGACCTTGGAGCCTTAATATTCAACGCAAGACGCGATCATTGTGCTTCTTTTCTACAACGACTGGCGACAATGGCGTTCTTCCGGTCCTAGGGCTACAAGGCGCGTCCGTCAAACTGATCAACAAGGCCATTACTAGAAAAGGAGAGGCGGTGCTAAACAAAGCAAATCAGTTAGTGTCTTGATCCTATTCATGCAGGATAAATATATTGAAATGGGAAAGGTCAATGTTCGATATGAAAGCCTGGACGACTAGCAATTACTCTGTCCATTCCTGTGTCTAACTAGTCATGTTTCACAATTAAAGAGATCTTCTCTCTCCAGATGATGATAAGGCGCACACTCGAAAGCGAATATAGTTTTCACTGCCATGAAGCAACAATGCGAAACCTGGCCTGGAAAGATTAAGGTGCAAAATATGGTTAAATTACTGTGTTAGAGCATCTGTAATAGTGATCTAGGTTTAGTCGCAAAGAATAACTGCACAAAGTATAAACAAAGCAACACAAATACATCTGTATGTTCAAACATTTTGCGTGGGGGATATAATTACCCAAAGGATAACAGCCACAAAAGTTTTTGTATAGGGATAACTACCAACAAAAACATTCTGTTTGGGGATACTGCCCACAAAACATTCTGCTGGGGGGCCAATACTGCCACCAAACATTCTGTCTGGGGGATACTGCACAAAACATTCTGTTAGGGGATAACTGCCAAAAAATCATCTTTGTTCAGAGCGATAAATTTTGGGTGGGGGTTGGTTCTGGGGCTGAGCGTAACTACCACAAAAACATTTTGTTGGTGGGATAACAAACCACAAAAAACTATCTTCGATTGGGGGAAAGCTAACCAACCAACGCTATTTGTTGGGAAAAAACATACACAAAACTATTTTGGGGGCTGTGCGGCGCATAACTACCACTTTAACAATTGTGTTGTGGCGATAACTTTACAACAAATCTTTTGTGAGAATAACTACCACAAAACTATTTTTTTGCGGCAGGATACCTACCACAAAACTATTTTGGGAATAACTACCACAAAACTATTTGTTGGAGGCATACCTACCACAAAACTATTTTGGGATAACTGCCCACCAAAACTATTTGTGAAGCGGGCATAATTACACAAAACTATTTAGTTGGAGAGGATAACTACCGGAAAAATATTTGTGGGGCGATAGCTAACCACACAAAACATTTAATGGGGGATAACTACACAAAAACATTTTATTGAGAGAGATAATTACCACAAAAACATTTTATGGAGAGAATAAATTACCACAAAACATTTTGTTGGGGATAAAGACGCACCAAAACGTTTTTGGAGATAACTACCACAAAACACTTGTTTGGGCGATAACTGCCACAAAACTATTGTCGGGATTACTGCCACAAAACATTTCTGTTGGGATTGCCCCAAACATGGGGATACTGCCACACAAAACATTCTTTGGGGGCGGTAACTGCCACAAAACATTCTGCTTGGGAGATAAACTGCCCAAAAATCATGTTGATTCAGAGGATAAATTTTGGTGGGTTGGTTTGGGGTTGGTAACGCACAAACATTTGGCTGGAAACAACCAACAAAAACATATTGTTGTGGATACCAAACTTGGGGAAAGCTACCACACAACGCTATGTTGTGGAAAAAAAATACCACACAAAACTATTTGGCGGTCTTGTGGATAACTACCACTAACACTTGGGTTGTGCGGATAACTACAAACAAAATTCCTTTCGTATAGGGAAACTACCAACTAGTGGGAGGTCCTACCCAAAACAGGGATACTACACAAAACTATTTTGTTGGAGATGACTACCACAATAACTTATTTGGGAATTAATGACACAAAAACTATTTGTTGCCGCGGGAGAACCTACCACACATGATTTGATAACTGCCACAAAACTAATTGTTGAGGCGATAATTACCACAAAAACTATTTGTTGAAGAGATACACTACCGGCAAAAAATATTGGTCGGCAGATAGCTACCACACAAACAATTTAATTGCGCCAATATGAAGATACATTACTAACCACAAACAGTTTAGTGCAGAGATAATTACCACAAAACATTTTATTGGAGAGATAAATACCACAAAAACATTTGTGGGGAATGACGGTCACAAAACATTGTTGTTGGATTAACTACCACAAAACAACTATTTTTGGGGGATAACTACCACAAAACTATTGTTGCGGGGATTAACTACCACAAAACATTTGTTGGGGATACTTGCCACAAAAACATTTCTGCTTGGCATTAAACTGCCAAAAACATTTGTGCGTGAGGACACCCTCACCAAAACATTTTGTTTGGAGATAAACTGCCACAAACATATTTGTATGGACGGAAAACTACACAAATCATTATTTGGAGGATAGCCTACCACAAAAGCAATACGGCACGTGGCGGTCTATAGCTTTTTTCCCCAACAAAAAGCTTTGTGGTAGCTATCCCCCAAATAATAGATATGTGGTACGTTTTCCGTCCAACAAAATGTTTGTGGCAGTTATCCCCAAACAAAAATGTTTTAATGGTAGGTGTCCTTCCCAACAAAATGTTTTTGCAGTTATCCCCCAACAACAGAGGTTTGTGGCAGTATCCCAACAAAATGTTTGTGTAGTTATCCCCAACAAATAGTTGTGGTACGTTATCCCCCCAAACACAACGTGTTTGTGGTAGTTATCCCCAACAAAATGTTTTTGTGACAGTCATTCCCCCAACAAAAATGTTTATGTGGTATTTATCCTCCAATAAAATGTTTTTCTTGTGGTAATTATCTCCAATAAAAATGTTTTGCCTGTAGTTATCCCCATTAAAATGTTGCCATGTGGTAAGCCATCCCAACAAATATCTTCCGTAGTTATCCTCTCCAACAAACTATTTGCTGGATAAATTATCCCTCAGACAAATAGTTGTGGCCAGTTGATCCCAAAATAGTTTTTTGGTAGGTAGTCCTCCAACAAATTAGTTTTGTGGCAGTTACCCAAAAATAGTTTTGTGCGTAGGTATCCTCCCAAACCAATAGTTATTGTGAGCGGGGTAAGTTATCCCAAAATAGTTTTGTGGTAGGTATCCTCCAACAAATAGTTTGTGGTAGTTTTCCCTCAAACCCAAAAAAGGCATTTTGTTGTAGTTATCCCCACAACACAATGTTAGTGTAGTTATCCCCACACCCCCAAATAAGTTTTGTGGTAGTTTTTCCCAACGAATAGCGTAGTGGTAGCTTTCCCCACAAATATTTGTGGTGTTATCCCACCAACAAAATGTTTTGTAGGGTTAGTTTACAACCCCAAATCAACCCCACCAAAAATTTATCCTCTGAACAAAATGATTTTTGAGTTAACCCCCAACAGAATGTTTCTGCAGTATTCCCCAACAAGAATGTTTGATTGGCAGTATCCGCCCAACGAAAATGTTTCCTGTGTAGTTATCCCCCACACAAATAGTTTTGTGGTAGTTATCCCCAAACACAAGGTTTGTGGTAGTTATCGCCCAACCAAAAATGTTTATGTGACATCATAGTCCCCCAACAAATGTTTGTGGCGTAATTATCTCTCCCTAATAAAAATGTTTCAGGGTAATTATCTCTCCAATAAAATATAGTTTCGTAACGGGTAGTATCCCCCATTAAAATGTTGTGTAGGTAAAGCTATCACCAACAAAATATTTTTCGGTAGTTATCCTCTCCAACAAATAGTTTATGTACCGGGAATCTATCCCCCAACAAACTAGTTTGTGCAGTTATCCCAAAACTAGTTTGTGGTAAGGTAATCCTCCCAACAATAGTATTTGTGTAGTTATCCCAAAATAGTTTTGTTGACGTAGGTATCCTGCCCAACAAAATAGTTTTGTGGCTAGTTTCCCTCCAAAACAAAAAGCGATTTTGTTTGTCAAGTTATCCCCACCAACACCCAATGTTTATAGTGGTGAGTGTATCCCCCACACCCCCAAAAATATGTTTTGGTAGTTTCTTTGCCCCAACAAAATAGCGTTGTGGTAGCTTTCCCCAACAAATAGTTTTGTGCAGTTTATCCACCAAAACAAAAGTTTTGTGGTAGTTACCCCAACCCCAAACCAACCCCACCAAAAATATCCCTCTGAACAAAATGATTGTTTGGCAG
>SAYR01002176.1:15041-129978 GCA_004382745.1 Argopecten irradians irradians
TTTGGGTGTATATGTATCATAAATATCAAGGTCACAGATATGGATGCCTATTTGTCCTTGAACATATATATCTGATGGTAATCTTTTGCAATAAACCTCTATTGCATGTATGTGGTTATATGATTATGGACATTTTACCTCAATCTCTTTCTTTTCGGTAACATTTACATAAGGAAACTCCATCTACACTGCAATCAATGTATGGAAAGTTCACATCAAATATATGATTAGACCCTTTTTCTCTACATGCACTTTCTTTTGAATAGACCTGCATGATCTTGTATACAGGTCCCGAGGAACTAGGTATTTTGTCCTTCTTAACGATTGATATGCAGTGACACCTGTTTAATACTTTGAGAGGATAAAATTTCAGCAATGATGGAGGACAGTGATGACGATCTATTGTTCAATTCTAATGGAAGTCAGAAGCTGTCAATCGGCCATATCGCATCATTTTCCTGACTGATTGTCCAACCTACCCAACTTGTCTCAATCTCCTCTAAAATATACAGTAAACCAACCTTCATTCGCGGCTAATAAATTTCCGTTTCAAAACATGTTCGCGGAGATTAAAATTCGCGGATTTAAAGTTGAATGGAATCACTTTTGAATTTAATTGTACAATAATTGTGGAAGATAAGAATTGAAATGAAATTTCGCAAATTCACCTTGATCGCGAGATTACATAATCCGCCTTAAAACCTAGTGCAGATACAGTTAGTACAGTAGTAATGCAATTTAATCTATTTGTAGCTATGTGTTATTTCAACCTATGACCAATGTACATAAAAAATATAGTGGAAATGAAGATTTACTATTAAAGGATTTGTGCAGTCAACATTTGTTTTATAATACGTCAGAAAATTGCTTTAGATGAATGAAAAATCAAGTCCCACCTGCTTTGAGCGCTATCGGTTGGTTTTGGTCGTCATATACGGGTAGTGTCAACTACGGTTCAGAGATAATGAGCTAGGCGGTCACGTGGTCTTGTGATGTCAGAGTAGTCCGTGGCTACACAAGGTAAGCCTAGTACTATACATGTATACAACATATATACGTATACGTTAGATCTACAATTTGAGTTTTTTCGAATAAATGGTTATTCTAGCTTTATGATGTAGATATTTTCAGTTTCAAAACATTCCATTAACATCATTTCAAACATTCAAACAAGCATTTATCGAACTTTAGATTAGATAATCAATCCACTTTGACAGCGATATCAAAATGATGTTCTGATCAGTCTGGACTGAGATTTAGGTATTATATTATGTACATTTTTGTGTAATAAAAACAGTATAATGTAACACTATCTTTATCGAGTAAAATCACAAATATAAGCATGAATATATCTAGAATGCGTGTTTTTATTTCAAACTTCTGCCATAACGATGCAAACACGGCACAGTTTTTGAGTAAAAATAAAATGTAGACGATGGTCAGTTATGTTATATTGGAGTAACGGTACCGAACTTTAACCGAAAAATAATATGAATATCAATATTGTTGCCTTTGAAACTTTATCCATAACATAAACTAAAAAGCAATGATATGTCTTATATATGTTTCTAAATTACAGTATAAGTGCAGATTTAAATTCATTACTTTAAAATTAGTCTAAATTCTAAAAACAGTATATGCATTGTCGATCCTTTTGTATATCATACCGAGATTTGAATAGTATAATATATGAACATGTATCGTATAATCCAAAAGGTGACCACATAAAGTGTTAAAACAAAAAATGAAATTACTTGTATACAGGCATTATAAACATATATAATATCACGTACCTTTTTAAATATAAACTTAGTGATATTTAAATACATTGAATTTTTTTTTAATGTGGTAATGCTGTAACCCTTCGTTATAACTATGCATGTAGATTCGAAATGGTGAAAATACATGCCTAGAACTCCTACTAATACCTTAGAAATTACGGAAGATTACGGTGGCTGGGAGCGGACATGAAATATATAAAATTATTGCGCAGGAACGTAATTCTATTGCGTCCGAACGAAATATTATTGCGTGCGAACGAAATATTATTGCGCGCGAACGAAATATTATAGCGTGGGAACGAAATTTTATTGTGTGCGAGCAAAATATTATTGCGTGCGAACGAAATATTATTGCGTCCGAACGAAATATCATTACGTTCGAACGAAATATTATTGCGTGGGAACGAAATAATTATTGCGTTCGAACGAAATATGATTGCGTGGGAACGAACTATTATTGCGTCGGAACTGAAACAATGTGAAAAATATTTTGTCTCCAGCCCATACTGTTTGTTGTCGATGAGTAAGACTCCTTTGAAAATTGAATGGAACACAATTATGACAACAGTGGGGACGTCTTTTACCTCAACAATTGCTAAAATGCAATGTGAGACCGCGTCACAATAAGTAAGAACCACGTGATCAGCGCCCAACTGACGGTCAGGAACTTGGAGTAAACATATCGCCCGAGTTACTCCCAGTCCTACTAAAACTGACGATAGGGATGTTTCCTTCTGTTATTACCCTCAAACCTTTGTTCTCTTTGCCTGTGTTTTGTAGTGTCGCTATTGGCCTATGATATATAAGGTGGACTCCGTCCTCTCTATAAATCTGATACTGGTCGGTCGTGTTGACGAGGGTGACGTTAGTCCGATCATCGTTACTTGCTATCATACTTATTGTTTCGCTATCGGGCTTGTCAAAATTTTGTATAAAACAGAATGTAAACTGATCCCCAGCAGATGTGTTGAAACCTTTAGACAGAAGAAAAAAGATAATTTTCTATAATCTACTGTTTTAGTATGTATAAATTTCTATGAACTGAGATAAATACAACCGTACCACTTAAAAGTAATTCTACCGCCAAGTAACCAGTAAACATGTTGGTACTAGACACATAGCTATCGTCTGGACAAACTGTTCTGTTTTCTTAACTACATGTATGTTTCATTAGTTATTGTACAATGTCATGCCGATGTGCGGAGCGTTTCTCTACATTCACAAATTTCTTAAAAAAATGTTTTCTGTTTACTCTGAATACATAGGTAGACCATTTTTTCAGTTGCAATATAGATATTTAAGGTCGACGAAAACCATCACTTTAAAATTTCTAATGCGCTTCGTGATAATTGCTTGTAGCAACTAAGCGCAAATGACATCTGTGATCTTGAATGGAAAGCTTTAACTTTCACTCCATCATGTTACAGGCCAAATATCAGTTCTTCAGGCATTTTAGCCAATGACAAGATGTCGTTTTAAGATTATAGCCTATTCGACCCTTGTGACCTTAGATGAAACCCAAGATTATGTCATTTCAATAAATACGATAGCACTTTATCCCAGAATTCTACAGGCCCAATATGAGTTTTCTAGGCATCTTAGTTGATCTTAGTTCGTTTCGAAAGTAGCCCATTTGACCGCTGCGATCTCGAATGAACTTGGAGATCATTCAGTTTAATAAACTTTTCAGATCTTCATGCCATTGTGCTACAGACCTAATATCATTTCTCTAGACCTCTTAAAGTTATTGACAAAAAGTAAGATTTAGCCTACTTGATCCCTGTAAGTGACTGCTTATACCAATATGGATCCACCATTATGACCATAGGATTTTTGAGAGCGTTTTAAGGGCTAGATTAAAAGGTTATAAAATAATATTCTACATAGTACTATACAGCGGTACTATGTATAATATGGTTGCTTGATAGTCCGATGCATTCAGAGTTTAAAATTAAATATTAATGTGTTGCATTAGTGTTGATTTGTTATTTGAAAGCTTTGCCTGTTGGTGACGTCAATACACAATCTCTCCATAGCAATAAAGATGAAGATCTAGCCATGTGCTATAGTCATTTCGAAGCAGACGCTTTCAATCTTTCATGGAAGACCTAATTTGGCTACCTGATTACGCATCCATTTATTTTTCTGTCACATGAGTACGTTCACTTGGGGTTTTAATGTCCCAAAATACATATCATCAACTTTTAACAGTTGACACAGCATTATTGAAGAGAGTGAACTCTGCAATAAAATGACAACACCTGACAATATAAATAGAGAATACAAGGTCATTTTCAGATAATATAATCTGTTTATTTTGAGTTGAGTTGTTAGGTTCTGTATACAAAAAAAAAGAATACCAGTGTTCTATTTATGCCAGGGTGTAGCATTAAATAATTAGTGGGTTAAAATAAAATGGCAGTCCAACTTCCATAGAAACGGAGGCCGATAGACAGGGACCATTTTCAAACCCATTAAAATATATTTCAAAACTTATGTTTTTGAAATATCAGCTTTTAATTAATACATAAATGTAAGCAATGTGAATTTCAGAAAAAAACATCCATCGCAATTATCTAATGAATCAACAACAAATAAATACTACAACACTAGGTTTACAAACGAAAACATATTTGGGAATTAAAAATTATTTTGCCACAAAAAGTTGAAAAAAAATCAGATACCACAGTACAGAGGAAGAAAAACAAATCGGACAGCAGTGGAAATGTATGTTATGCTGCTTTACTGTCTTTCATGCAGAGTTGAGACATATTGTCGACTACCATGGACATGTCTTGCAATAAATCAGGTCTTTCTGAAAAGTTCTTCAATATATTTTACCTTGTTAATTTGTACATTTGTGGCGAAGAGAAATCCTTAAGAAACAAATTTTCTAATATCTGTTGAAGATGTAAGAGAAATTAAAGACATTTCATCGAATAAAATTGGAATATTATGTGCGTACTCCTGTAATATGGATGTAGTTGGAATGGACTAGCAAATTTCGATTAATGATCAATTACATAACATCACATAATGATACATTATTTATACAACACTTAATTATACTATAAAATATCCATATATACCAAATTTGGAATCAGCTTCTCTAAATGGAAACGAAACATGTGTCGTGTAACAGCCTTTTGGTAACTTCCTATAAAAGTTGGCAGCTGATTGTACCCTTCAGTCATCACTGGGGAGGCTGTTCGACATACGCGACCCGACACATAATACACGTTATACTCATGTAAATGAGTCAGAGATGAATTTGGCTGGTTTGATCTTATTAATTTTTGTGATTGCTTCAGTAAGGACTTCCAAACAAGGTAAATTTATATGCATTGGCTTCATATTGTTTGCATGGTGCAAAATATTCTGATATATATATTTCCATTGTCTCTTTCATTAAAACATATTCACTTATTTTAACCTTTTTGTATTTTCACTCTCCTGTCAATACCAGTTTCATCGTATCCTCATCTTCTTCTTCAACCAGCGTTTTTACTATTCACGTCATTGAGTAACTTGGGTAGATCTAGCTATCAGTTATTAAGTAGGCAATAGTGTCGCATAATATATCATGTATTTTTTTCACTTGAAACACATTTGTATTAGCTTTTTTCACAGTATACAAAGACAATTACAAAAGAAAACATCTCTTTCACTCTCATTTTCTCACTTATAATATTTAGTATACAAAAATAGAGCAAAACTCCATTGAAATAACACCCTAATTGACCGGGGGTGATGCGCTAGCTATCATCGCAAAATATTGTATTTATTTGATTTAATAGCTTTTCCCTCTGAACTTGTTTTATATGACGTTTTAAATGAAAATATCCACGTTAACAAAACTTCAGATGTGTTCTGCATTAATATACTATGTCACGTTATTTTTTAAACTAGGTAGGCCTATCTACGTAAGTGTCAATTTATTTTGTTGCTTTGAAGGAGAATTGTTTTGATATGAGGTCGCGTGTTCGAATCCGTCTGGCGACACACTACTTTAGCCATGTATATATAACTCTGATGCTAACAGTTTGACTTTTTTTCTCCTCTTTATCACAGTCCATACATTTGCAATGGATTTGTTGTACTTCACCGTTATATTTACGTAATAAATAATCAAAGTTCATGGCAAAACTACTGAAGCTATGAGATGATGAGTTCGATTTTAACCCAGGAGGTTTCCCACGGCCTCCTATTGGCTCGTTACTTGGGACGCCGCCATTGCTGATTGTCTTGTCGTTGGACGTCATCTCTTTATCGCCTCTCTCGCTGTCGTCATGCTTTGTTCCATTGTTTAAGACTCAATCCTGATTTAAGAATGTTGTTATCCACTCCTTCGTACAATGTTGTCGGAGTTATGTAAACCAGACGCTTAAAATAGTATATTTTTGCTCCTTACTGTTATGTATGACACTAAATACATGTTGTTATTAGATAAAGGAGATAACTCCTATAGCTTTATTATCAATACATCCTATAAAGGTCATATCATTGATTTAGGTTATAGAACTTTCTAGAATATTATCATGTATAAACAAATATGTTTGTAAACACGTTGATTATAAGTAGAGATCTAGAATGATCTATTTCCAGAAAGTTCTGTGTGTTTATTTGTTTACTGTTTTTAGTTAGATATTTCTAGAAGTAGAAGGTTCTCCAATATTCTTGAATTAGGGTTTAGCTATATATACTCCAGCTGCCCAAGGCTAATCAGAACTGTAATGAGACCTGTAATGAGACATATCAAGACTTGTACAGTGTCATATTAGATTCTATTGGGAGAGCTATTGTGACTTTATCTGTGGATTATTACAACACTTTGTGTGGATTTATTCATATTGCCTGGAACTTTACAAATCATCTGTGGTCATTAATTTTCCTCGTGGATTTGTGATTATTGTTAATTTGAAACCTGAAAGGATCAAGGATTATACCAGGACATTCGCATACAGATAAGTAACACTTTAAATCATCGTATTACTCTTGTACCACCACCAATTACTTTAGATATTGTAAACCATCTCTGTATAATATTGTATATATAATTAACTTGTGTTTTGAATTTAGCTGCTGGTTTCTCATTTCTGTAATTCTGGGTCATAACAGAATTGGTGTCCGAGATCGATATTTAATTTGTGAAATCTAACTTTGAAAAATTAATTAAGAAATTTTCAAAATTTGTGTTAAAACTTTGAGTTTACATTTGAAACCAACAGCTAGATAAACATGACTACTATGGAGGTAGAACAATTTGTTAAAGCGCCATCCCTGGAAGTTCTTTTGCAAGTTAGTAAGAAGGATTTACTGTTATTGGGTAAACATTTAGGCCTAACTATCAAAACTACTTTGAGGAAAGCTGAAATTCGGAATGTACTTATAAGATATTTGGTTGACAATGGCAAATTTGACTCTAGTGCATTAGATAATATAGAGGAAACAGTCACTTCAGAAATCCAAATTAGACAAATGGAACTTGAACATGAAATGAAAATGAAACGAATAGAGAAAGAAATGAGAGAAAGAGAAATAGAAAAAGAGTTAAGAGAAAAAGTAATTGAGAAAGAATTAAAAGAAAAAGAGAGGGATCAGATGTTAGAGCTAGAGAAGCATAAAATTCAAGCTGAAACAGAACTTAGAATGAAAGAATTAGAACTAGCTTCTCAGGACAGTTCAAGTAATCCAACTTTTAGGGGTTTACAAGGAAACAGAGGTTTTAATGTCAGTAGAAACATTAGGTTAGTTCCTCCTTTTCAAGAGAAAGAAGTTGTCAAGTATTTTCTGCATTTTGAGAAAATAGCTGACAGTATGAAATGGCCTGAAGATAAGCTTACAATGCTTCTTCAGAGTGTCCTGATTGGTAAAGCTAGAGACATTATTTATTCTTCTTTATCTGTAGATGAGATCTCAAATTACCAAGTAGTCAAGAAAGCTATTTTGAAAGCTTATGAGTTAGTTCCTGAGGCTTACCGCCAGAAATTTCGAAACTCGAGAAAGAGAGATGAACAAACTCATGTAGAATTTTCCAGAGAAAAGGAACAATTATTTAATAGGTGGTGTGATTCTAAAGAAACTGATGAGGATTTCGGTAAATTGAGGCAATTACTGTTGATAGAGGAGTTTAAACGTTGTGTCCACATAAACATAAAAACTCATTTAGATGAGAGAAAAGTTGAAACACTCAGTGAAGCAGCTACAATGGCTGATGATTACGCTCTCACCCACAAAGGTTCATTTGTTAAAAACAGTTCTCAAGACAAAAACAGTACCACAGGTACTAGTAAATTTGATCAGCCTAGGAATCCAACCTTTAGTGGCCCTTCTAACGACAAACCTAAATTAGGTGATAAGACTAAGTCTGATTCTAAAACAGATCATAGGGCAGGTGTGGGGTCTCCTTCAGGTCCTGTTTGTAATTACTGCAAGAAAGTAGGGCTTACTATGTCTGAATGTTATTCTCTCCAGCGTAAGGAGCAAAGGCGTTCTTCTGTGTTAGCTATGTCAAAGCCTAGTTAGAAACTTAGTGATATTGTGGAAGATTCTAAAGTGTCTGTCGAGATTAAGAGCTCAGAGTCTGATAGTGGCTTTGAGAAGTACTCTCCCTTCATTTCTGAAGGTTTTGTTTCACTTACTAGTGATATCACCAACTTGAAACCTGTGAAGATTTTGAGAGATACTGGGGCTTTTCATTCTTTAATATTAGATGGTGTAGTGCCTTTGTCTGAGGAGACCTCATCTGGTAGTAGTGTTTTGCTTCAAGGTGTAGAGTTAGGTTTTGTTAATGTGCCTCTCCATTGTGTTTATTTAAAGTCAAACTTGGTAACTGGGCCTGTCACCATTGGTGTTAGACCGGAACTTCCCATAGAGGGCGTGTCGCTCATTTTAGGCAATGACTTGGCTGGAGAGAAAGTTAGGGTAGATCCCTTAGTGTCCAGTATTCCAGATAAAACAGATGATGCTGAGTCTATTCAACAGGAATTTCCTGGTATTTTCCCTTCTTGTGCTGTAACTCGTTCAATGAGTAAGAAGGTTTCTGATGTTGCAGTTGTTGAGGATCATTATAGTCCAGGGTTAGGTGACACTTTCTTGGCTCATGATATAGAGGATATCGGGGGCAGGTGTGATCTTTTGAGCAATCCTGTAGACTTTGATAGTGATCGAGTTGTTCCTAACAAGGGTACTTCTTTGTCTGACATGATGAGTAAATCATCTTTGTCTAGAGAGGAGCTTATAGTAGAACAGGAAAAAGATCCTGAAATCTCCTTACTGTGTAATCGGGCTTTGAGTGAGGAGGAGGCGGAGAAAGTCCCGGTTTGTTACTTCCGTAGGTCAGGCGTGTTGATGCGCAAGTGGCGCCCCCTGATGTGTCTCCTGAAGAAGACTGGAAGGTTGTCAATCAAATAGTTGTCCCACCGAGGTATAGGCAAGATATTCTGAGTTTGTCTCAAGACGTACCTATGGCAGGGCATTTAGGTGTGACCAAGACTTATAACAGGATCTTAGATCACTTCTTTTGGCCCAAGTTGAAACGGTCAGGTGGTAGGGAAACCTAATCAGAAAATCCCTGTTGCACCTTTGCATCCCATTCCAGCATTTGAGGAACAATTTAGTAGAGTCATTATAGACTGTGTAGGTCCTCTACCCAAAACTAAGTCTGGGAATAAGTATCTTTTAACTATTATGTGTGCTTCCACACGCTTTCCTGAAGCCATTCCACTCAGAAATATTTTGGCCCCTAACATAGTCAAGGCTTTGGTTAAATTCTTTACACTGGTTGGTCTTCCAAAAGCTGTCCAGTCGGACCAAGGTTCGAATTTCATGTCTGGTATTTTATACAAGCATGTAACGGGCCCAATATCAGGTCTCTAGGCCTCTTAGTTATTCACAAGAAGTTGTTTAAAGGATGTTTAGCCTATTTGACCCCTGTGACCTTTAATGATGGTCAAGGTCATTTATTTTAACAAACTTGGTAGCCCTTCATCCCAGCATGCTACAGGCCAAATATCAGTACCCTGGGCCTTCTGGGTCTTGAGAAGAAGTCGTTTAAAATTTTTAGCCTTTTAAACCCCTGTGACCTTGAATGAAGGTCAAGGTCATTCATTTGAACAAACTGTATAGCCCATTGTCCCAGCATGCTACAGGCCAAATATCAGTACCCTGGGCCTTTCGGTTATTGAGAAGAAGTCGTTTGAATGAAAAGTTTACGCACGGCGCACGGCGGACGGCGCACGGCGCACGACGACGGACGGTGCATGATGACAATAGGTCATCCTGACCCCATCCTGACCCTTCGGGTCAGATGACCCAAAAATCGAACTGAATTTAGTTAAAATATCATCACTTAATAAGTATTTAAAGTGAACAGTCGGGCAAGAATGGCTAAAGTCGGTAAAAATGGTGTGAATATATCCAGTATAATTTCTTATAAAATAGAAAAAATAAAATCTCTCGTCAAAATCTGTCTGCGTAGAAAGAAATTTATTTAAACTATAGCAATCCTAAACAGATTAATTTGGCAAAACTTTTACTAAATAGCTGCAGATAAATTTTGAAGCGTCGCTTCAAAAAACAAAGATGGCGTCGAAAAAAGAAATGAGTGCGCATCTTTTTTGGGCGGTTAATATTTTGCACTGTCAAAAATATACTATCACCCGTTGCTAGGGAGTTGCTACGAATGTGTCCATTGTTTCCTATTGTTCTTATGTTACCTGCCGTGTGATAGTGTAAAATACCAAATATCTCTCGACCAATCAGAATGCAGGATTTTCACTTAAGGTATAATAAACAGTAATATAGTATTCATACAGTTATATATTATACATACAATAATATATTATGCATACAGTTATATATTATATATACAGTTATAATATATAAATACTACCTGCATTAGAGGGTGACAGTGCCTAGTGTCACCCCGTGGATATCACTGTGTTCGCCTCGGGTGACAGTGATATTCCAAGGGGTGACACTAGACACTGTCACCCTCTAATGCAGGTAGTATCTATTTTATTATTCCAAAAGTCTAGAAACGAAACTAGTTTTGAATTGTTTGCAATCTGTTGAAACATTTTTACTGATTTTAGCAAAAGTCGAACATGTACAGTCACCGTCGGCAGTAGAATAGCATATCGGCTTCTACTCAGTAGCGCTAACTATCATTGCATTATTAAAAAGAATACTTACAATAAGCATTTACTGGAAATTCTTGTTCTCTTGCCTCCTGCGTTTGTTAAAATCTTAACGTTTTTGTAAATCTCAATGAATTTTGGTTTAGTTCCATCGTCTGTTTACAACATTAGCAACGTCACGAAGACGCTTGAAATCGCATGTCTTCCGTTCACCTACTCACCGACGGGTTCATAAAAACCAACATATAACGCTTGGACGGTAAGCGAAAAGGCGTAAACGAAAAGCTTCGTCCTTTATGGAGGGCTGAAGTTGGTTGCGAGTTCCTAGTTCCTAGTTCCGTTTAATAAACGGAACTAGGAACCAGACCCGAGTTCCGTTTAACTTAAACGGAACCAGGAACCAGACCCGAGTTCCGTTTAAGCTTATACGGAACTAGGAACCAGACCCGAGTTCCGTTTAACAAAAGTACTGGCCAACGAGCCGAGTTCCGTTTATTAGGATTTCTACCTCTAATTGAATGTTCAATTACATATTATATATCGGAATCGAACTCTGAGCTTTCAGCAGCGATACGACACAGAATTTAATCTCTTATAAGAATTGATCAGATTTTCTTAAACGGATCTGACACCTAAAAGACCTCAGTTCCGTTTATCTTAAATGAACGGAACCAGACCGGCGAGTTCCGTTTAAGCTTATACGGAACTAGGAACCAGACCCGAGTTTCCGTTTTAACAAAAGTTACTGACCAACGAGCCGAGTTCCGTTTATTAGGATTTCTACCTCTAATTGAATTTTCAATTACATATTATATATTCGGAATCGAACTCTGAGCTTTCAGCCAGCGGATACCGACACAGAATTAATCTCTATAACACCAGAGTTTTCTTAAACGGATCTGACACCTAGACCTCAGTTCCGTTTAACTAAACGGAAACCAGGAACCAGACCCGAGTTCCGTTTAAGCCTTATACGGAAACTAGGACACGAGACCCGAGAGTTCCGTTTAAACACAAAAGTAACTGCGCCAACGAGCCGGAGTTCCGTTTATTAGGATTCTACCTCCTAATTTGAATGTTCAATTACATAATATATATCGGAATCTGAAACTCTGAGCTTTCAGCAGCGAACTTCGACACAAGAACTTAATCTCTTATAACACAGATTTTCTTAAACGGATCTGACACCTAGACCTTCAGTTCCGTTAACACTTAAACGGAACCAGGAACCAGACCGCAGTTTCCGTTTTAAGCTTATACGGAACTAAGGAACCAGACCCGAGTTCCGTTTAAGCTTTAACTGAACTAGGAACCAGACCTTGAGTTCCGTATAACCCCCAACCGCTTGTATAAATCATTTGTAAAGCTCATCTTGACCTGAAGGGCCCTGATATCGAATATAATAATATATGATATCCTTATATAATTCCGATCAAATTCTGGATGGACCTTGCTTCTTCAATAAATTTTAAATTGGCTTGCCATATTTAGCGATATCTTTATCTAATCCCAATGGTAAATGCATTTTTTATTTTAATTTTAAATTTAACAATGTTTTCATCGAAAATATTTAGAATTTCCAGATTATTTTTTCTCCATTTATTTTTTTATTTTTATGTGAAGGAGTATTTCAAATTAATTATTTTCTGATAATTTTAGTATCTTGTTAAATTGATGTGCATTTTATCGAACTGCAAGCATAAACCATAACATGTCTCTCAATATACCTGTATATTCATGAACCTATGATGCTTGGTAATAGAATTATCCTTCTCCGTGAGTCAACAAGATAGATCACGAAGAATCACCTGTTTTATGAAGTAATTGTCCAACAAAACTCTACAGTTGGAAATAGCAAACAGGCTCCACGATTTGCTTAATTTAAATCTCTCATATATACTGAATGCTTTCAATATCATATGATTATGCAGTGATGAAATCAATACAGTGGTTAGGGTAAGAGTCAGTCCCAGCATTTTATCAATTTTGAATTCCTTAAGGATGTCTACGATCGCAATATGAGTACTATCCCATACTTAATTTCAGAGAAAAAGTTCCGTTTATATATGGAAATAAACAAATTGACCCCTTTTGGCCCCGCCCACTCAGGCCAGAGGAAATAAGCCACAACCCTTTTTATAATTTTGTATCTTCGCCCCATATCAGATTACTACCTTTGCAATATGAGTTGTTATAAATCGTGCTTAGTTTTAGAGAAGAAGTTCTTTTATAAGGAAATTAGAGTTTTTTTCAATGTTAAGCCACTTTTCATGATATATAATACTTATATAACTTATAATCCAATTCACTACAATACACCAATTTTTATTAGCCCTGAAAACATTATATTTGAGAATCCCTGTCTCCCCTACCGTACCTTATTTCGTTACTCGACGAGAGTATATAGGCGGATGTCCCTTCCTAAACACCTCTATTGTAGCCACGAGGCCCAAATGAACTGAATGATGAAAGGCGAGGGAGAGACAGAAGAGTGGAACCCCATAAAGTCATTGTTAGTTTTACATCATGTAAATTGGTTTTACATTGAAAAACCTCAATTTCTTTTACAATAATACGCTACTATTATACTTTAGTATGGCGAATTTGTCTTTCTTACCGTAATGGGCGAGTCCGAAGCCAGGCAGCCCAGTCAAATTGGTAAAATGTATGGGGACAGGGCCCCCAGGTTAGAGAATATAAACAGGGTTGGAATAAGGAAAGTAAAAAACGGATATACCTCTTACCGTGGGAAAGAGGTGCACCATTGTGAAAACCTGCTCGCATAAGGTTTAAAAGACCATAAATGCATTTAATTGTATACTGAGGAGGAAACAGTCACAGACTGAGCGTCATCGAAAAAAACTGGGCCCAAGGAAAAACAGTCACTCAGAGTGGAAGGACAGAGACCCGGAGGTGAAAAGTAGACGAACTCGACCTCGCCAAACGGCAGATAGACATTGATGGTCTGTGTACATTAAGAGCCTATTGCGGAGCGCCAAAGAAGTCGCAAAGTTCTAACCTCATGAGCCCTCACCTTGCATTCCGCATGAGATTGATCATTAGACGGCTCATAAGCAATCTTGATCACCTGACATATCAAATGTGGAGATGGAATGGGAAGGAGATATTCCTTGCTGACCCTTTTGGTTTTAAGGTCCCGACAGGAACATAGCCATCTGAATTAATTCTCCCCCAGACTCAATAGAGACTGACAGGAAAGGGAATTCTAATGGAATGGGGCTGGAAAAACCTGGTTCCCATTCTTTGCCCAAATTTCAGGATCAGTGAGGAAGGGTAACGCGAGAGCTAGCTCTTGTCCATGAAATACGCGAAGAGCGAAAAGACAATGCATAAATATCACTTCTACATGTGGCCTGAGGCAAACAGCAAGCAGAAAGACAGTCTTAAAGTTGGTAAAACTTTATGAAGTCCGATCCTAAAGGCCCATTAGAAGCCGTAAGCTCCCCATTTATGACTCTAAAAACGAGTTACTAGGTTCCACTGTGGAGCTAACTACTGTATGTTAGGCCTGTCCAGATTGAACCCCCGAATAATGAAAAACAAAGAAATGAAGATACCTACCTCTGGTTTACACTCACGGAAAGAAAGTACACTGGCAATAGCTGTGTGATAGCCTGCAATAGTTCATGATTGTTACTCCCTAAACAAGACAGAGAAGGAAACTCGGCAATCGTCTGGGCAGAGGACCCATGACCGGATCAATTCTCCCTGACGCCAATCAAAGAAGATTTTCCCAGCGTGACACTGGAAGGCGGCAGAGCGAAGAAGACCTAATTGATCGGCGCGATAGCGCAGCTGACATATCCGAAGAAAAGCCTGTCTGAGACTAGGACTCCTGAAATCACGTGTCCAAGCGTGAAGGTAACTTCTGGGGCCGATGCTAACGAAAGACATTTGTTTTTTGGTGAAGAGAACGAGGACGAGCCACCAGAAACGACAAGAGCTCCGAAAAACCAGGGTTGACGCGGCAACAGTTGGCGCCTATCGGAAAGAAAGGAGCAATAATGCTCCGGAAACTTCTGTAGAACCCTGCGTCTATGGCCCAAGCCATTTGGTTTGGCCACGGAGAGACATAAGGTTGACAACTGGGATTATTGAGAAAAGAGGCAAAAAAGCGTCGAGGGATATAGATGCCGTCTGTCATAACCAGCTGGCGCCGCCTGGAGAATTATTCCGCCAGAACATTTGCGCTTTCCTGGAAGATGCTTGACTAAAATTGTTAACTTGCATTTTCCTCTTATAGATAGGAATAAATACGGAAAATACATGATAGCGGAAGGGACAAAGGACGTGAGCTGAATGTCCCTTTCTCTCCAGATAAGCGACCACTGTAGAGTTGTCCGTAGCCAGTCAAACTGCATTGGAATGCCAGATATCTCTTCTAAAATGTCTGCAGAGAAAACAGAAGAGCCATCATCTTCTGCATGTTCCCCAGACTGGGCAATAGGATGTCGAGGTAAGCTCGTAACACTTCCATGAACAGCATCGTGAACTGTTAACGGTGGGGAGCTGGCATGGACGTCAACGAAACCCCCTGAAATTACATTTGTAATTGCACTTTCAGAAGTACACACACCGAGCAAACCCCATGAGATAACAAGAATATTTAGATACCAACGAGGGGCCAGCCGTTTGAAAGTCAGAGGAATATCTCTGGCCTTCTCGAATTTCTTCAAAGTTGGAATGACAATACCATGAACTCGGCGTGGAAACGGTTTCCCAAGAAGACAATGTTTTAAGTAAGGCGGAACCTCATACTCTTTAAGAACTAAGCCAATCTCTAAGCAAAAGTTTTCATGACCAGACGAGGTGTTTCCGTTCCAAAGATTCCCGAACTAGCATGGATCATTAGGAAATTCGGTCGACATTAGATTGTGAACATGGTCTTCCTAGAGTGCAGAAATCACACTACAACCAGCAGCAGTTTGATTGGGACCCAAGCTTCCAAACCTCTTGTCGGCATCAGAATTATGTCTGAAAATAGAAGCGAGTGTGTAGTCCATAATAGGGCACCTCCTCGACCGCGCCCTTTAAAAGCTATGGTCCTTAGTTTCTCCGCGGATGGAAACTGCCATCTCCGGATCTCTCCCGAAGGAGGGAAAAATACATACTTTGGCACAAAAGTGGTGAGTGCCGCTAAGTAGGAATGCCAAACGCTCCTTCACTACAGAAAAGACCTCCAAGGGTCCTGGGTGATATCCGTTCCTTGGATCTCTAGAAAGAAGGTGGACTGACGATCTCCTACAGGAAGATGAAAACGAGAAATATCGAGAGCCTTCACAGATGGAGAATTGTTGCCTTACCCAAACCCTAATTTCTACGAGAGGAAGACTTAAATCTGAGACTGGCTGAATTCTCAAGAACAGACTTTCTTTCGTATGGAACGAAGCAAGGACGGAGAGACAGAATCCGGAACTTTTCGTCTTGTCCCATTGATTTGTACTCTTCCTACCCTTCCATATGTTACCATTGAAATAAGGCTTTGACTTCGGTCGCATATAACAGTGGGGAGCAGAATTTTTAGCTTTCTTTTTTGGTGTAAGTGACCTCTGTGAGGTAATGCCTTTCAACGTCTGGAATTCTCTTCAAAAAAGCAGAAGGGACCACCGTCTGACATTGACGAGTAATGACACCTTCAAAAGAAGCCAATCCTCTTCAATGTCCTGTCAGCGGCAGAAGTTTTCCAAAGTTTTAATATGACATTTCTGGAAGGAGAGAGCGCAACAGCCTATCCATCGTGGTAGGTGCTTTGGAGCCAGATACACTTACCTGGTCTCATCCTGACCAAGGTTTCCAGAGTTAATCCTCAAGCCCACTTGCTTAGCAGCAGGCAAAAGGACGGGCTAGTCTTGCTGGTATTGCATAGTACCAGGGGACTTTGAACCCTTTGACCAAAACTGAGGTTGCAAACAGGCTAACTTATATTTTGTCGGTGGCGAAGATTGCAGGGAAAAAGTCTTCTTCATAGACTTACGAGTTAAGATTGAATGCATTGACCACTTTTCCTTGTTACGATAAACACGCCGTCATATTGTCGCAATGAAAATGTCCAGTTTAACATCTTATTACACGTGGGTATCATAATAACGAACTCATTGGTCAGTAAAAGCACGTGAAGCTGAATAGTGGAATTTGATTGCGTTGGGTTTAAAAGGAAATCGGGGTCTATATTCCTAGATTCGTATGATCTTTAAACGGAACTCGGGTCCATGGTTTTTCGGCTCAGTTTCTACGCTTTATATTTGAGTTTTTTCTGTGATTATATGTTCCTAAAGGTTCCGAAGACATTACTGTTAGAATACTATTGAACACTGACACGTCAAAAATAGGCCCGCTCAAAGGTGCTTTGCGATTAAGGAAAAAGTAATATCTTAGACAAATGAAATGTTACAACTTGAAGCTCTGATTTCGAAATGATTGATGACAGTAATATATTAGCAGATACTCTTAGAGGATTCTTGGCGGCGTACCAAAGAATGAATGTATGTCTGACGAAAGAGGAATATTTTCTCTGCTTTATTAAACGAATAAATATTAAAATCCAAGATGACTGCCTCTTGGCCATCTTGTTGATTTTGTTTGATTGAGCTTGTATGGCCCCTTTTGGGTGCTATCTTGTTGATGATCAGTTAAAAATGCCTTATACGCAACTAGGAACCTAGGGGAAACCAACCTCATGATTTTCAGACAGATACCCTTGGGTGCTTAATATGAGAGATAAATATCTTCAACTACCAAATCAAAATTGTTTCTCTGTCGACCATCAATAATTGACCGACTTGGCCCAAAAATGTAATATGCAGAACAAGGGTATTAAGGTAACCTACATCTGCAATTTAAAGACTTCTTGTAACAAAAAAAAGAACTAAAAAAAGGACAGGCGGTGCGCGGACTGCGGACGTCCAGACGGGACGGGACAGATAGACGCGACAACCTGATTACTATAAGGCACCCGTATTGCGATAGCGGGGCACTATTTAAGCATCAGGATATTCATTAAATCTTTAAAGGCAATGTAATACGGCCAATCATCGGCTTAAACAGAACTAAGAACTGGTTCTAGTATTCCGCATTAATATTAAACAGAACAGAACAGGTCTCGTTGTCGACTTCGTGGTAAAGAATGCTACACTGAAATGATTTTACTTTGATTACATGGTCTTGAAATTTCAAAGAACAATTACGCTGTAAAAATATATCTAAAAAAAAGTCACTCTATGCTGTAAACTGAACCTCGAGTCTGGTTCCTAGTTCCGATTCAAATAAACGGACTCGAAATGGTTCCTAGTTTCTGTTTCGGAGGCTTAAAACAGAACTCGGGTCTGGTTTCCTAGTTCGTTTAAGGTTAACGGAGACTGGAGTTAGGTGTCCAGATTCCGTTTAAGGAAACTTGTGTTAAGGAGATTAATTCTGTGCTGTAGTATTCATAGAAGCTCTAAGTTCGATTCCTGTATATAATAGGCAATTGAACCATGCAGTTAGAGATAAGAATCCTAATAAACGGAACTCCGCTCGTTTGGCCAGTATGTTTGTTAAACGGAACTCGGGTCTGGTTCCTAGTTCCGTATAAGCTTAAACGGAACTCGGTCATGGTTCCTAGTTCCGTTTAAGTTAACACGGAACTGGAGTCTAGGTGTTAGATCCGTTAAGGAAACTTGTGTTAAGGAGAATTAATTCTGTGCTAGTATTATTCATGGAAGCTCTAAGTTCGATTCCTGTAATATAATAGGGTAATTGAACATGCAGTTAGAGATAGAATCCTAATAAACGGAACTCCGCTCGTTGGCCAGTATGTATGTTAAACGGGAACTCGGGTCTGGTTTCCTAGTTCCGTATAAGTTAAACCGGAACTTAAACGGAGCTGGCTAGGTGTCAGAATGTCGTTTAAGGAACTTGTGTTAAGGGATTAATTCTGTGCTGTTCAGTAATTCATTTAGGAAGCTCTAAGTTCGATTCCTTGTATATAATACGGCAATTGAAACTGCAGTTTAAGATAGGAATCCTAAGTATAATGGAACTTTCCGCTCGGTTGGCCAGTAATGTTTGTTAAGCGGAACTCGGGCTCTGGGTTCCTATTCCGTATAATAAACGGAACTCGGAGTTCTAGGTGTCTAGTTCGTTTAGTAACACTATCTAGTCAGATCGTTAAGGAAACGTGTGTGAAGCGAGATTAATTCTGTGGCTGTATTATTCATGGAAGCTCTAAGTTCGATTCCTCTATATAATAGGTATTGAAGCATGCAGTTAGAGATGGAATCCTAATAAACTGGACTCCGCTCGTTGGGGCCAGTATGTTATGTTAAACCGGAACTGCGGGTTCTGGGTTCTAGTTCCGTATAAGCTTTAAACGGAACTCGGGTCTGGTTCCTAGTTCCGTTTAAGTTAACACGGAACTGGAGTCTAGGTGTCAGATCGTTTAAGAAAACTTGTGTTAAGAGATTAATTCTGTGCTGTAGTATCATTAGAAGCTCTCAGAGTTCGATTTCCTGTATATAATAGGCAATTGAACATGCAGTTAGAGATAGGAAATCCTAATAAACGAACTCCGCGTCGTTGGCCAGTATGTTTTGTTAAACGGAACTCGGGTCTGGTTCCTAGTTCCATATAAGCTTAAACGGCGTTCCTAGTTCACATAAGCATAACGGAACTCGGTCTGTTCCTAGTTCCGTTTAAGTAAACGGAACTGGAGTCTAGGTGTCAGATCCGTTTAAGGAAACTTGTGTTAAGGAACCTTAATTCTGTGGCTGTATTATTCATGGAAGCTTCTAAGTTTCGATTCGTCTATTAATATAGGTAATTGAACATGGGCAGTTAGAGATAGGATATTCCTGAATAAACGCGAGCTCCGCTCGTTGGCCAGTATGTATGTTAAACGGAACTCTCGGTCTGGTTCCTAGGTTCCGTATAAGCTTAAACGGAACTCGGGTCTGGTTCGAAGTCCGTTTAAATAACACGGAAACTGGAGTCTAGGGTGTCAGATCCGTTTAAGGAAACGTGTGTTAAGGAGATTAATTCTGGCTGTATTATCCATGAAAGCTCTAAGTTCGATTCCTGTAATTAATAATAAAGGACAATGTGAACATTTGCAGTTAGAGATAGAAATCCTAATAAACTGAACTCCGCTCGTTGGGCCAGTATGTTATTTAAACGGAACTACGGGTACGGTTCCTAGTTCCGTTTAAATAACACGGCAAGCTGGAGTCTAGGTGTGCAGATCCGTTCATAGGAAACGTGTGTTAGGAGATTTAATTCTGCTGCTGTATTATTCATAGAAGCTCTAAGTTCGATTCCTGGATAATAATAGGTATTGAACAGCCAGTTAGAGATAAGAAATCCCTAATAAACTGAACTCCGCTCGTTGGCCAGTATGTATGTTAAACGGAACTCGGGTCTGGTTCCTAGTTCCGTTTAAGTTAAACGGAACTCGGGTCTGGTTCCTAGTTCCGTTTAAGTTAAACGGAACTCGGGTCTGGTTCCTAGTTCCGTTTATTAAACGGAACTAGGAACTAGGAACTCGCAACCAACTTCAGCCCTCCAATAAATATATTGATAAACAGACTAATTTGGCAAAACTATTACTAAATAGCTGCAGATAAATTTTGAAGCGTCGCTTCAAAAAACAAAGATGGCGTCGAAAAAAGAAACTAGTGCGCATCTTTTTTGGACGGTTAATATTTTGCACTGTCAAAAATACACTATCACTCGTTGCTAGGGGGTTGCTACGAAGGTGTCTAATTTTTCCTGTTGTTCTCATATTGCCTACCGTGTGATAGTGTAAAATACCAAATATCTCTCGATAAGTTTGCAGGATTTTCACATGAGGTATAATAAAGTAATATATTAGACAGCCGTAATATATTGAGCATACCGTATTATATTATAAATACAATATTATAAACATACAGTAAAAGATAATACATAAAGTAATATATTAGACATACAGTAATATACTGGACATACAGTGATATATTAGACATACAGTAATATATATTAGACATATAGTAATATATTAGACATACAGTAATTTATTAGATAGAAAGCAATATACACGTATTAGACAAACAGCAATATATTAGAGATACAGTAATATATAAAACACAGAGGTATATAGTACACATACAGTAGTATAGTATACTTACAGTAATAAAGTACACATTATTAGTTATATGCCCTCGCCCCCTATAAATCTTACTGACCCTCTATGCCTTTATAGGGGGTCAGTAACTGACTATATAACGAATTTATCGCATCGAGGACCATTTATTTGTTTGATTTATTCTTGTTTCCTATTTGTTAGGTCAAGAATCTTAAATCAAACTTAAATCATACTTGTGCGAATGATAACAAACAATCGACACTTTTAAAATAATTGGTCTAGGCTACATATTTATCTATGTATTTCTTTCAAGAATTTTCAAATATACTATATAAGGAACCTGCAGAATAATAATGAATAATTCATAAATGAACAATAATTTCGATATTCCTATGTGCACAGTAACAGTTATGCCTACCTCAATACGACACCAGACCGTCTGTATATTGAAAGCATCACAAACAAGAGTGACACAAACATCCATCTAACATTTTAAGCACAATCTCCTTGATCATCTGTGCATTCTCGCTGAGATAATCACTTAAAAGTTATGCCGATAAATTGATTGCAGAGTGAAGATTGATCTGTATGTACGAACACCTCCATTTGTTTATATTCACAGTCTAGAAAACGCTTGAATTGTTACGTTTGACTTTCGCCGCGTCATCAACTTTCAAACTGGCTTAGGGAAAGCAACTCGTATTTAAAAAAATGCATTTCATGTAATTTGAAGAATTAAAACGATTAAAGTTATTTTTACACAAAAATTAACAATAAATATATAGTTTTACGGTAATGAAGTGGTATATTTAGTTGAAGATAATGTGATTAAATTTTGAAGCGAGGGCGAGAGCCGCCATATTGCACCATAATAAAATTTACTGACCCCCTATAAAGTGATAGGGGGTCACCACGTGACGGCTCTCCGCCAATCATTCGGGGACATTTCTGTCCGAGGTGCGATAAATGTTAATATATTATACATACAGTAATACATCAGACACACAGTAATGAAGTATATACAGTATTATCGCACCTCGGACAGAAATGTCCCCGAATGATTGGCGGAGAGCCGTCACGTGGTGACCCCCTATCACTTTATAGGGGGTCAGTAAATTTTATTATGGTGCAATATGGCGGCTCTCGACCTCGCTTCAAAATTTAATCACATTATCTTCAACTAAATATACCACTTCATTACCGTAAAACTATATATTTATTGTTAATTTTTGTGTAAAAATAACTTTAATCGTTTTAATTCTTCAAATTACATGAAATGCATTTTTTTAAATACGAGTTGCTTTCCCTACGCCAGTTTGAAAGTTGATGACGCGGCGAAAGTCAAACGTAACAATTCAAGCGTTTTCTAGACTGTGATTATAAACAAATGGAGGTGTTCGTACATACAGATCAATCTTCACTCTACAATCAATTTATCGGCATAACTTATAAGTGATTATCTCAGCGAGAATGCACAGATGATCAAGGAGATTGTGCTTAAAATGTTAGATGGATGTTTGTGTCACTCTTGTTTGTGATGCTTTCAATATACAGACGGTCTGGTGTCGTATTGAGGTATGCATAACTGTTACTGTGCACATAGGAATGTCGAAATTATTGTTCATTTATGAATTATTCATTATTATTCTGCAGGTTCCTTATATAGTATATTTGAAAATTCTTGAAAGAAATACATAGATAAATATGTAGCCTAGACCAATTATTTTAAAAGTGTCGATTGTTTGTTATCATTCGCACAAGTATGATTTAAGTTTGATTTCAGATTCTTGACCTAACAAATAGGAAACAAGAATAAATAAAACAAATAAATGGTCCTCGATGCGATAAATTCGTTATATAGTCAGTTACTGACCCCCTATAATGGCATAGAGGGTCAGTAAGAAGTATAGGAGGCTCGGGCTACGCCCTCGCCCCCTATAAATCTTACTGACCCTCTATGCCTTTATAGGGGGTCAGTAACTGACTATATAACTAATAATATATCATACAGACAGTATATAGTACACATACAGGAGTATGGTTTACTTACAGTAATATAGTATACATTCATTAATATATTATGCATACAGTAATATATTAGACGTAAAATCATATATTAAATATACAGTAATATATTAGACATACAGTAATATATTAGACATGCAGTAATATATTGGACATGCAGTATTATAAGACTCTTTCATATGTGGATATGAAGGATAGGGATATTCTACCCGAGGGTCACAAAATGTAGTAAAACCCGAGGCTTGCCGAGGGTTTTGCTACATTTTGTGATCCCGAGGGTAGAATATCCCTATCCTTCATATCCACTTATGAAAGAGTATTTTTCTTTCATACCTCGATGTTTTATTGCAATTTTACAGCTAAAATATCCCGCCATTTTGAAATAAATTCGGAGAAATCGACGACTGGAAGACAATTTTCCATACATGAAAATTTATGTGATATTTTCATAACAAATTCCGTTGTTTGCATCTTTCATAATAAAACCAGTCATATTCGTGAAAAAAGATTAAAATCTTACCGAGGAATTAGAGATTTTGTTGACGCCGTGACGTCATGAGGCTTTATTGCATGAGTAGCCATGCAATACAGCCTCAGGCAACATGAGTGTATTGCCCTAGACCAGCCAGTATTACACCCGTAGGTATGAAAGAAAATATGAGACATAGAGTGATATAGTATTCGTAAAGTAATATATTATACAAACAGTAATACAGTATTCACAGTGATATATTATTCATATAGTAATATATCGGACATACAGTGATAGATTATACATACAGTAATGAACACATTAAAGATAAAATTAACCCACATAAGACGAGATTGAATCTGAGGTCTTGATAAAAGACGATATGACTACAAGCTATATATCTAAATATCTAAGTCATTACATACCCACTAATTGGTTACGTTATGTTTACACAGTGAGTTAGTATATATCCACTAATTGTGTAATTAATGTTTACACGGTGGGTTAGTATATACCCACTAATTGTTTATGTAATGTTTACACGGTGGGTTAGTATATACCCACTAATTGTGTATGTTATGTTTACACGGTGGATTAGTATATACCCACTAATTGTGTATGTAATGTTTACACGGTGGGTAAGTATATACCCACTAATTGTTTATGTAATGTTTACACGGTGGGTAAGTATATACCCACTAATTGTTTATGTAATGTTTACACGGTGGGTTAGTATATACCCACTAATTGTTTATGTAATGTTTACACGGTGGGTTATTATATACCCACTAATTGTGTATGTAATGTTTACACGGTGGGTTAGTATATACCCTCTAATTGTTTATGTAATGTTTATACGGTGGGTAAGTATATACCCACTAATTGTTTATGTAATGTTTATACTGTGGGTTATTATATACCCACTAATTGTGTATGTAATGTTTACACGGTGGGTTAGTATACACCCACTAATTGTGTATTTAATGTTTACACGGTGGGTTATTATATACCCACTAATTGTTTATGTAATGTTTACACGGAGGGTTATTATATACCCACTAATTGTGTATGTAATGTTTACACGGTGGGTAAGTATATACCCACTAATTATGTATTTAATGTTTACACAGTGGGTTAGTATATACCCACTAATTGTGTATGTAATGTTTACACGGTGGGTTAGTATATACCCACTAATTGTGTATTTAATGTTTACACGGTGGGTTATTATATACCCACTAATTGTTTATGTAATGTTTACACGGTGGGTTATTGTATACCCACTAATTGTGTATGTAATGTTTACACGGTGGGTTAGTATATACCCACTAATTGTGTATTTAATGTTTACACGGTGGGTTAGTATATACCCACTTATTGTGTATGTAATGTTTACACGGTGGGTTAGTATATACCCACTAATTGTGTATTTAATGTTTACACGGTGGGTTAGTATATACCCATTAACTGTGTATTTAATGTTTACACGGTGGGTTAGTATATACCCACTAACTGTGTATGTAATGTTTACACGGTGGGTTAGTATATACCCACTAATTGTGTATTTAATGTTTACACGGTGGGTTAGTATATACCCACTAATTGTGTATGTAATGTTTACACGGTGGGTTACTATATACCCACTAACTGTGTATTTAATGTTTACACGTTGGGTTATTATATACCCAATAATTGTGTACGTAATTTTTAAACAGTGGGTTATTATATACCCACTAACTGTGTATGTAATGTTTACACGTTGGGTTATTATATACCCAATAATTGTGTACGTAATGTTTAAACAGTGGGTTATTATATACCCACTAATTGTGTATGTAATGTTTACACGGTGGGTTATTATATACCCACTAATTGTGTATGTAATGTTTACACGGTGGGTTAGTATATACCCATTAATTGTGTATTTAATGTTTACACGGTGGGTTAGTATATACCCACTAATTGTGTATGTAATGTTTACACGGTGGGTTATTATATACCCAATAATTGTGTATGTAATGTTTACACGGTGGGTTAGTATATACCCACTAACTGTGTATTCAATGTTTACACGTTGGGTTATTATATACCCAATAATTGTGTACGTAATGTTTAAACAGTGGGTTATTATATACCCACTAATTGTGTACGTAATTTTTATACATTGGGTTATTATATGCTCACCAAATGGGATGTAATGTTTACACAATGAGTTATTACATACCCACTAACTGGGAAGGTAATGTTTTCACGATGGATTATTATAGAGTATTTAAAGATGCAAGATAATCATAAACACACAGATATATAATCATATATACCATATATATCATAATGAATTAATACAAATAGCATCACTAAATAAATATTTAACATATAATATGGTAACTAACGGTGTGTTTAAATTTCATTTCAGACCCTGTTGTATTCATTAAACTCGTTAAAGAAATATTGCTACAATCACTGGGGAATTATGACCTGGATGATCTGGATCTTGACATATTGGTGCAAAGCAATACAATACATATATAAACTAGGGTAAATGGAACGCTAAAAGAAATAATGTATAATAAAGAGAACATATGAAATATTAGTTTGGGGGCGAGGACTACTCCGAAATCTCCAAATAATACATTTTATGATAACAAAGTATTGGAAATATTAGCTTAACTTAGATATACAATTAATTATTATGCATATCCTAATTCTTCAGTTGTTTAAATTTATCAGATATGTAACAATACAGACATTGGAGATGGATATCATTATCTTTATGTATACTCTCCTGTAGAAGTAGAAAATGACAAAAAAGGTCTACCATCAAAATTCATTTCAAAACACAGTGTGATTGAACAAATCATGATGTCAAAAAATCCAATTTCTCAGAAATATCTACTTTTATAAAAATAATGCATTATGAATGTCCCCTTAAACTACATCTTATTCATAAGAGAATACACATGCCCGTATATATATCTGTATATTCTGTATACCATTATGTAACGGTGTTGAAATTTCAATAAATTGTCAAATTTGCTTTAACCACTAATTGGGTTCCACGTCTAGAGATGGAGAGAGCTGCAGAGTAATTCGGACGATACGAGTTTGTATAAACAGAAGGATGAACATATTTCCCTACGGCCTGTTAACTGTACCATACATTCGCCGTGTTCATTTCTATTATGATCATAAAGCAATTGGATTTTTCCAAGATTAATTAATGTTCTGTTACATGTGCAACGTTTAGTGTCTTTTAAATCAAATTCAGATCATAAATGAGATTTAAAATATGGATTTTGACATGGTATAGATATAAAGAGTTGAACATATAAATATGTAACATAAATAATTAGACATCCTATATATAAGTTGTCCCTGAACCTCAAGTCAGATACCATTATAAAACTTTCTCATATATCGATATGATGGATAATGATATTCTACTCGAAAATGTAGTGAAACACGAGGCTTGCTGAATTTAGAATATCCCTATCCTTTAAAATCCACATCGAACAAAATCAAAGTTTTTATTTCAATTTTACTATGTCGCCATTTGTCGCAGGTTCATTCTCAATACGTGAATATTGCGTGATATTATAATGTAAACCCTGCTGTGTGCCTACTTGACAGTACAACCAGGCCGTTTTCTGAATACGAAAGTAAAATATTACCGAAAATAGTAATTTCGAAACGCAGTGAAGTACTGCATGGCAAGCCATGTATTACAGCCGTATGTATGATGACAATGTTATCCTCAATTTCATATTGCAGTTGGAAGGGCTCTACTGGGAATAAAGTGCTTTTCGAAGGTCAAGGATTGTTTTTGTAAGTTAACCTCCAAATTTATATCGCTGAATAGATATCTAGATTATAGTAAGCATAGTCATCATTCACAATTAAATCAAGGCATGTATTGTCATTTTAAGAACATTTTCAGAATTCTATAACGTAACTTAAATTTCAGCTTCTTTGACAAAGGACACACTTTAAATATGATATATATATATTGATGGAAAGGGAATAGGGTCCCAGAAAAGATATGATACGAAGGTACTGCACAGTAATACATTATGTAACATCAATTATTTTGAAAAGATATTAAAACATCTTCAACTTTATGGATCACTTGTGACAATGAGGTAGCATATTGACTGGAAAAAATTTGTAGTATTAAACATGACGTTTTTATGAAATTAAATTCATATGGAAATCCAAGATCCGTTGAAAGCAACCATTTTAATTAATAAAAACATGATTACCACTATATAGCCATATATCAATGATATATGACAAAAAATGTTTCCACTGAATCAACAGGTAAAATTATTGAGATACAGATGCAGTTCCGGTCGTGATGTCGTAAAGATGGCGATCGGAATAAATAAATTTGTCTGACAATTTTTTATAAAATAAAAGATACTAGAAAGAAAATACACACAAAATTTCGATCATCAAAAAGGTTGGAGATTTTTTCTGTACATAAACCATAACTTTATTCAGCCTTATTTTCAAACCTTATTTTCTAGTTTGATTTAATAGCTTTTCGTGTTATAGCATGTTTTAAAAATGAATATATATCTATATACGTTAACAAAAAATCAGACTTCCTCCACGTAATCACCTGATATATAACGTCCTTAGGTAAACTTGGTAGGCCTAGCTAACAGTAATTTTACTTATATTTACTTTATATTGATTGCCTGTTTTGTGCTTGATTCGTTCAGAGATGGCTAACATGGACTTCAGTCGAAACATTTAGATTAGATGTAATTGAAATTGCTTCACTATTTTTGTTATTTCATTAAGAAATAATGAACAGGGATCAAATACGTAGATGGATACCAAAATTCTAAAAGTACAATGACACGCGGTCTTATTTATTTGAAAGGTAGCACTGTCGATTTTTATTAATGTGAAAAAGACGCATTAAGTACGTACGCACACAAAATATAAAAAAATAAATAAGAGATTCTGAAAATAGTTTAACATTTAAAATTGATGGACATTCTGTCCCCATACTCCTCCTTGATGGCCCTATATCTTTCCTCTATTTTGATGTCAGACATTTTGTGCAGTGCTATGAGCGGCATCGCTCACACTACATTAGCTGGCGTTTTTTCATGGCAAAGCTGCACAATAAATATGAAAACTAAATAAAAGGTTCTAAAAATTTTAACATTTAGAATTGATTATTAATAATTTGCAGATGAAGGCGACATGATCAAACGAACAGGCCAGAGAGGTGAGGAAGGGGAGATAATGCCAAGTCGTCCCAGTTACATCGAGTCTGGAGGTAAATATAAACTATATGTAGATATCCCCCACAATACCTGATGCAGAGTTCAGGCATTTTATGGACAAATATTCACTTTCGATCATGATATTGTAAAGATGACGACCGAAAATGTGTATAAACTTGCCTAGATAATAGAATAAGATAAAAGAGAAAAGAAAGAATATCACTTAAAAGTTTGATATTCGAGTTTTTTTCTGTACATAAATCATAGCCTTATTCAAGCACGGTTTATGTAGTGGCGGAAGAAAGATATTTGTAGTAATCTAAGATATCTCATCAACCTTCATAGAAATATAACTAATTCGTTTGCCATATACAGATATAGCTTAGATTATATAAACTTATTAAACATTGATTAGAGCTACAGAAGAGGAAGGGGTATGTTTACCTAAAGAGCTACAGAAGAGGAAGGGGTATGTTTACCTAAGGAGCAATTTTAATTTTGGGTTAAATTATCTGTGGAAATAATGCAGTTTACACACCAATGAACAACAAAATATAAATTAAAATTTCCTTATGTTTACATTTCGACTATTTCCTTTTAAATATTGTGTTCCGATAAAATTAACGTTATACGATTGTTGTAACAATTGACATAATCTCGGAATAGCTGGCTTCAATTTGGCTGGACATGTTGTCAAGTTCAGAAAGTATATAGAATGTAGTCCAACAATAACTGTATCTTTTTTCATTCCATCTTTACAATATTTTTCAAATATTTGTTTTCTGACATATTATTTAAGATTTCTTTTCCATTCTGAAACCTTATCTTCCCGGTTGTTACGGTTATATAGAAAACAATAAACGAAAATGTGAATATTCATGAACAATTAATAATAATATTTTTATGTTTTAGGCATCGGAAGTGGCATAGTAAAATGACAACTACGGTCGCACTATCCTATCTAGGATCAGATGTTGATACTGTTACTTAAAATAAAATCTGATCAGCAATACTTTATAGTCTGTTTCTCAGTGACGTTCAGTATGGTCGATGCTATATCAGATGAAAATATTATAATATTTGATTGACATCGATTTAATGGATATAGTAGAAATATCCTCTCGTATAGCTTTACTATTAAACACTTTTTCTGTATGTGCTAAGGACGTACCCGCGTAGGAATCAAGTAAACAAACAAGAGGCCCAGAGGGCCTGTATCGCTCACCTGGTTTGTAATGCCAAGTAATATTCTGAATACAGGTTCATTGTTTCTTTTCTGAAGGAATTATAATATTAACCTCTAAATTCCCTATTGGGCCCCACCCGTCCTGCCCTGGGGGGGCCAGGGCCAAAATTTACACAAGTTCTGTTCCCCTTTCCCCAAGGATGTTTGTGGCCAAATTTGGTTACATTCCATGCAGAACTCTATGACTAGTAGCGATCTATAGGATTTACCTCTATTTCCCCTATTGGGCCCCACCCGTCCTGCCCACGGGGGGCCAGAGCCAAAATTTACACAAGTTCTGTTTCACCTTCCCCCAAGAATGTTTATGGCTAAATTTGGTCACAATCCAAGCAAAACTCTATGACTAGTAGCGATTTAAAGGATTTGCCTCTATTTCCTCTATTGAGCCCAACCCCTCCAGCCCCCGGGGGGCCAGAGCCAAAATTTATATAAGTTCTGTACCTCTTCCCCAAAGGATGTTTGTGGCCAAATTTGGTTACAATCCATGTAGAACTCTATGA
This sequence comes from Argopecten irradians irradians, assembly GCA_004382745.1. Lineage (NCBI taxonomy): Eukaryota > Metazoa > Mollusca > Bivalvia > Pectinida > Pectinidae > Argopecten > Argopecten irradians. The sequence goes on from SAYR01002176.1 coordinate 45,563, forward strand.
CTAGTAGCGATTTAAAGGATTTACCTCTATTTCCCCTATTGGGCTCCGCCCCTCCTGCCCTCGGGGGTCCAGAGCCAAAATTTATACAAGTTCTGTTCCCCTTCCCTCAAGAATTTTCGTGGCCAAATTTGGTTACATTCCATTCAGAACTCTATGACTAGTAGCGATTAAAAGGATTTAACTCTATTTCCCCTATTGGGCCCCGCCCTTTCTGCCCCCGGGGGACCAGAGCCAAAATTTATACAAGTTCTGTTCCCCTTCCCCCAAGGATGTTTGTGGCCAAATTTGGTTACATTCCATTCAGGACTCTATGACTAGTAGCGATTTAAAGGATTTACCTCAATTTCCCCTATTGGGCCCCGCCCCTCCTGCCCCCGGGGGACCAGAGCCAAAATTTATTCCAGTTCTGTTCCTCTTCCCCCAAGGATGTTTGTGGCCAAATTTGGTTACATTCCATTCAAAGAATCTAATGACAAGTAAGCGATTTAAAGAATTTAACCCCTCTATTTCCCCTATTGGGCCCCGCCCTTCCTGCCCCCGGGGGTCAGAGCCAAAATTTATACAAGTTCTGTTCCCCCTCCCTAAGGATGTTTGTGGCCAAATTTGGTTACATCCATGCAGAACTCTAGGACTAAGTAGCGATTTATAGGATTTACTCTATCTATTCCCCTATTGGGCCCCGCCCCTCCGCCCCATGGGGGTCAGAGCCAAAATTTATACAAGTTCTGTTCCCCCTCCCCCAAGGATGTTTGTTGGCCAAATTTTGTTACAATCCATGAGAACTCTATGACTAAGTAAGCGATTTAAAAGGAAAATGTTGACGGACAGACAGACGGACGGACGGACGGACGGACGGACGGACGACGGACGACGGACGCCGCGCCATGACATAAGCTCACCGGCCCTTCGGGCCACGTGAGCTAATAAAAACCGATATGTTGATATTTTCAATAGAGTGATTAAAATTGAACTATGCTGATTAAAGAATAAGTAATTCAGAAAATCTATACAGCTACTATTGTACTCCACTGTACTCAACTGGTGCGGATTTCAATTCTGACTTCAAGATGTAGCTACCATCAATATATATCTATATATCGGATTGTGATGTAATTTTGTATAAAGCAAAGGTCAGGTGGCGCCTAAGTAGTAGAGTTAGAGAAATAGGACAACTCATTCTTGGTTTGATGAAATGATGTATGTTTGTTTGGTTTATTTGTTATAGGACATGAATTCTTCTAGGGTCGTTATGGGATAATCGCTATTGAGATTCCTCCTCTAGACTCTTTTATATTCGGACGTCTGATAGATGTCTCTCGTCGGAATCCCTACTCGAGCCTTCTAAACTTTATTCTGGAAAATCAAGTCAACTACCTCTTGTAAGGGTCTATTACAGAAATAATCCAACTGCAGTGGTTCCCATACTAACACACATGGCTAGTGAAGATATTTTTCTCTCCATACGCACATATATTATTTAGTGACACATATTAAAAACAAAGAACCATCCGATATTGTAAACAATGTTATGTTCCATCGCTACTTTGAGCAGCCATTTTGAAAGTCCCTCTCTGTCATGTGACCGCTATAGTCTGTTTCAATAAAATTCATTACCTGTATAACCTTATTCCATTCAGTGTAATAGGCATTATCTGGAACGCACTTTAGTGGTCATGTGACAGCGAGGGACTTTCAAAATGGCTGCTCAAAGTAGCGATAGAACAAGACATCATTTGCAAAATGAGATGGTTCTTTGTTTTCAATACATGTCACTTCATAATATATGTGCGTTTTTAAAGAAAAATATCTCCACTATCGATGTGTGCGAGTGTGGGAACCACTGCAGTTGGATTATTTCTGTAATAGATCCTTCCTTACAAGAGGTAGGTCAACCTGACTTGATTTTCCAGAATAAAGTTTAGAAGGCTCGAGTAGGAATTCCGACGAGAGACATCTATCAGACGTTCGAATATAAAACAGTCTAGAGGAGGAATCTCAATAGAGATTAGTTATGGGACACACTAGAACACTAAAAACCAGAATAAATTCCATATATTTTAATCCACCTTCTACTAAAAGGAATGACAGTCTGTCCAGATACCTAATTATATCTTCCAAATATTTGGAATAATTTAATATAGCATTGCTTCAATAACATACCAGGTAGGTGATATATACCTTTTTGACTTTTGTTTATTAAGAATTCATGTAATGTACCAAGAATGTAATATGCAATATACCGATATTAAAAAATAATTACTGTTCACTAATGCAAAATGTATTGATAAGCAGCGGTGATAACAGACCAATATGACGGTAGCATATTGTTGATAATGATGTCGTTTGAATATGACGATGTAATTTCGACACAGCTGTAGCCGATATTTCTACGATGCATTCCTTATAACCTTGTGGTACTAAACAAGTTTCCGTTCCACCCTAAAAAGATGAATGCAACCGTGATAGTGTTGTTACTAATTGTGATTGCAAACTCAGGTTAGACAGTTTGTTTATAATTTAGTAATTGTTTTACGTCACTAGTTTGTCGATGATCTGACTTAACGACTTACAGTTTTCTAGTTATGAACTTGTTATGCAATACGAGAAGAAAAAATCAGCATATTTCTAATGCAAATAACAAATTTCTTATCGATTGTTCTTTGTCCTTTGTTGATATTACCAATAAACTCTCTTTGTCACGTGTTCATATTACCTAGTGAAAGATTGAGCTACTTTAAGTCATTAAAGTCAAATGCTAAAGAGGTTGCAGTTTTATGTAATAATAATTTTGAATTCAAAGTAAAAGCAAATAAAACAGACATGACTGGTAACGTTTTAGCTATTGATCTAGAACTTTAAAGGTACGAAAAAAAGAAAAAAAGAAACCAAATCCATTAAAGCAGTCAAGGTTAGATTTTTTCTAATATCTTTAAATCTTGAATCTTCTGTGAATAATTCCTCTATTGAAACTGGATATCGATCAGATCATTCGTTCCCAAAAAATAGTGTTCATTTTCCTTAATTTAAAAGAGGTTAAGGACTGTAGAAATTCAACAATTCTTTATCATGTGACTCAGCATATATTAAAGTAGTAAATTATGTGACCCTTGATACAAAAAGTATTGTGAACCCACCTATAAGTTAGAAAACATTGATGATATACCAGATTTAGAAATGCAATTCATTATTGATGACCAATTATTTCATATGACACTTAGGTGTTGAATAATATTAGGGGTAAACAATATCAGATGCTGTATACAGGAAAAAAATGCAGAACCAAAAATAAATCGATCTCCCAAATTCAATAGAGAAGTTAGAAAGGCAAAATTCTAACTTTGATTGAAATTGATCAGAAGAAAAAATGATTCGAAGAAATTATGTTGAATAAGGTAACATTATTAGATCGAGGGCAAAATGGAAAGAGGAAAATTCCAATAATTATTCTTTCAACCTCGAATACTGAAAATTTTCATAAAAAAATATTTCAAAACTTCAATTAGAAAACGTTTATATAACAAAGCAAAAAAAAAAAAAAAAAAAAAACCATGAATTTAGGGCTTTTATGAAAATCTCTATAAATCAGATAGTAACTTAGCTGATGTAAATCTTGAATCTTTTCCAAAACATTCCAAAACTCAATATTTCTGATGTTGAAAAATTAGAAGGATTTATTACAAAACACCAAGCTTAAAATATATTAAGAAATATGAAAAACAATAAAAGTCCGGGTTCTGATGGGTATACAATTGAATGTTTGAAACGTTTTTGAAAACAGGTCATTTTATTGTCCGTCCTTTAAACTATGGGTACATAAGGGAGAGCTATCTATTACACAACGACATGGAGTAATAACATGTATTTCGAAGAAAGGCAAATCTCGTCAGTTTATAAAAAATTGCAGCCCAATAACTCAATTAAATAATATTTATAGAATTTTGACTTGGGTAATTGCAAATGAATTAAAATCAGTATTAGACAAGATCATTGAAAGGACCAATCGGAATTTATATCTATATATCGATACATGGGAGAAAATACTAGACTTTAATACGATGTTATGAAATATATAGAGGACAATGATATTCAGGTATGGTTCTAATGATATGGTTTTGGAAATTATTTTTAAAAATTGGGATAAACTTTTTAATTAAACGTAGGGGCTTCTGTTAACCAGGGGGTCACCTTTTTTAAACACATAGAGGCTGTAGACAAGGGTTTCACCATATATTTTATTTTATTGGCGGAAGTCATGGCAATTTGGTTAAGAAACTACAAAATTACCACAGGAATAATATTTGATAACACAGATATTTTATTATCACAATATGCTGATGATACCTACTTACATAAGATGGTAAATATAGAAATCACCGAAGGATTAAATAAGTTAAATGCTTTTGCATCAATCTCAGGATTGAAAATAAATATTGATAAGATTGAAATAATATGGATTGGAAGTAAAAAAATTAGTCAAGAACAATTCTTTCCAAAGTTAAATCTAAAATGGGAGAAAGGAAAATTTACACAATTAGGAATAGATTTCTGTGTTGATTTTACATGAAATGATAAAATTTAACTTTGATAAAAAGATAATGAAACTTAAAAATACTGTTAAAGCGTGGAATAAATGTAATCTAACTTCAATAGATAGAGTCCATCTGATCAAATCACCAATGATTTCACTTTATAGCCATTTATCAATTTCACTACCAAATCCATTTGATAAAGTGAAGAAGAAAATTAACTCTATTATTTTTGAAAAACAGATAAAGAGATGTAATAACAATTTCATGGGGGATAAGTAATTATCAATATTAAAAATTTTGGTGACACTTTAAAACTTGGCTGGATTTATTGATCTTGTGGGAAATGGAAAACACTTTTAGGAAAGTCTGTAGATCTCAATGAAGCTTTTGAATATTGGAGGTAATTATATAGACAAGTGGACATGAGAGCATAAGATTGGAAAGTTAAGATAATATGAAGGTGGTGAAAGGAAGGTCACTGGTTATAGTTTTGCATAATAAAAATATCAGTATAGTCAGTAGGACAGTATTTTATTTTCAATGGTAGGAAAAAGGTATTTATGTTTTTGGTGATTTCTTCAAGGATTTATCTACTTTCACTTTACTCTCTTTGTATGAGTTTATTAGACAAAAATATAAACACTGACATTCTCAAATATAATGTAATAATCACTGCTGTAAGGAAATATTTACAAACTTTTAATGACCGAGAATATAACATTATCCGACCAATTATACCAGATAACATTGCGATATCTTTTTTAATAATACCAAAGGCTCAATGCCTTTTTAATGACTTGTTAAATACTAGAATAAACGTCACTTCCAAAGCTATAGAAAAAGTGAATCAGACTGATGTTTTTTTTAGATGAGAATAATTGGTTCAACTCTTCCATTTAAATCTAAAAAAATCAAGACTGCAGTGGTTACAATTTCGAATCTCGCAATATATCTTAACTACTAAATCCAAAATCTTTCTTGTTCAAAGGAAATTGTTAAACAATTCGTTATGTACCTTGTTTAACTCAGAGAGATATCTATTATACATTTGTATAGGGATTGTAACCAAGTTCAAAACTTTCTCGAAATATTTGACATATTATTGGATGCATCATTTATTCCATTTAGACAAGATAGAAAATATGTATTTTGGAAATCTGATTGATTTTGATAGTCCAGTCTTTAAAATTGATTACCAAAGTATTTTGTTAATAAAAAAATATATCTACAGATGTAGATGCAAACACAAATAATTAAATATTAATTCTCTTTTGTATTGCATTTATGATAATTATAAAGTAAAAAAAAATATATTAAATATCAAAGGGAGAAAGAAAAAAGTTCTAGCTGAAAAGAAAAAATGGGATAAATTAATACATATTCTTGACTAAGATTTCATATATAGAAATAAATAGTTTCACCCATTCAAATGTATACATATGATCTTTCTCATGAAGTTGAAATAAAACTCTCAGGTATGTCCAGACTCTGACTTTACAATATTAGAATACATTATAATTAGATAAATTACGAATTGAGTAATAGCATTTGATACTTAACAGTTATATTTAAATTTATGATAAACATATTGTAACTTTATCCACCATCCATTTCTTGATGTATACTTAATTTGCTACCACAATAGGGGGTGATATTCAACTATCAGGATATCAAATAAACGATGCAGCTGTTGATTAACAATTTGTTTATACCACACGTGGTATAAACTCTGTCCGCATTCTGATTGGCTGGCACGGTGAACTTTGACCGGACTAATTATTTCTCGGTGTCACGTCGTCATTTGTCAACGTCATAAATAATCGAGTGACGTCAGGCTATGTAGTGATCGCGGCTTGCATTGGCGTTAAGACTGCTGTTGTAAAGCCTACAGTATGTGACGTGGTCGTTGTGTCAAAAGCGTTACGTGTTTATGTGTGGTATAAAACTCTTTAACTCGTTTTGGCGGGAAATGATCTTACTGGCAAGTTTGGTTGAATAAAGATGACTTGAACTTTTTCACAATGGCTTGATGATTATTTGACGGCAAGTAAACATCCCGGTCATGCCGAGAGCATGCTTTTATATAGTCCGACAATGAGTGTTATATTGTTGAAGTAACTTTAAAAAATTGAATTAAATAATACATTAAATTAAATGTATTTCATCTTAAAGCTGTTTTCAATTAAAAAGAAAATATATGAATGGATTCTTCATTAAAATATGAATATTAGTTAGTGCCTTTTTGCTGTTGAAAATATCACCACGTCTTATTTGCATATCTCGGTAAACACACGTTGCCTTATCTTTGTCGGGATTCTATCGGCTTAAAGCGGATAAAATTGTGGAAGAAACAGGTCACACACCTCGTGGTTGTTGGATATTCCACACTCGTATGCTAATTTTAAAATTAACAAAACACACTCGCTAAAGCTCGTGTCTTTTGTAACTTTTAAAAAATAAGCCACTCGTGTGGAAAAAAAATTGATATCCAACAACCACTCACTGTTTAACCTCTATATATAACCTTTTTGGATTTTTTAGCTTCAAATCTACAGTTTTGTTGAAATAACAATAAAAGACTATTTCATATTTGCATGTCTCCTTTTTCTTGTTCATTTCTTCCTTCTTCTTTTCTTTTTCTTCTTCTCATTTCTTCTTGTCTGTGTTGTTTGAGATAGTGTGTGTGAGTGTATGTATGTGTCTTGGTATGGATGCACTATTTATATATATCCTTGTCTTCTGAAATATATCTTTTTGGTTTGTTTAGTTTTACGTCCTTTTAACAGCCAGGGTCATGTAAGGACGTGCCAGGTTTGTTGGTGGAGGAAAGCCGGAGTACCCGGAGAAAAACCACCGGCCAGTGGTCAGTACCTGGCAACTGCCCCACATGCGATTCGAACCCGCATCCCAGAGGTGGAGGGCTTGTGGTAATATGTCGGGACATCTTAACCACTCGGCCACCGCTTATTTATTAATGTGTAAATACAGTTCTTTATATATTTTTGTTCTCTTTTTTTTCCTCAAGGATTTTCTAAGTTATTGTTATTTTATATACATATGTCTTTTATGGTCTTTTTCTGTTTTTTGAAACCCCGTATGAATGAGTAAGAGCATGGTCACAATGAGTAAATGAGAGTAAAATAAATGACAAAAATAAAATTAAAAAAGATATGATTAATTTTAAGAAACTTAAATGTTGGTGTGAAAGTATTAGTTCATGTTATTATATATTTATTCACTGTATTGATGAAAGCATATTTTTGAAAATAAGACACATAAAAAACCAGACCAAATTATTTCAACCCACCTTCTACTAACAGGAATGACAGTCTGTCCAGATAACTAAATATATTTTCCTTATATTTTGAATAATTCAATATAATATAGCATTGTTTTTAATGACTTGCCAAGTAGGTGATTAATAAACACTGGACTTAAAGTTGATTAATAATTTATGTAATGCACCAAGATTGTAATATGCAATATACCGATATTAAAAAATCATTAAAAACTGTTCACATATGCTAAAATTATTGATAACCAAACGTTGATATCTGACCATTATCTGTAAATGACGGTAACATCTTGTTGATAATGATATCGTTTAAATTTGACGATGAAATTTCGCTTATAAATAGAGAGGCTGTCCAATATTACGTTCGACACACCTGTAGCCGATATATTTACGCTTCAATCCTCATAACCACAACATTCATACCCTGTGGTACGAAGCCAGTATCCATTCCACCCTGAAACGATGAATGCATCCGTGATATTGTTGTTACTAATTGTGGTGACAAACTCAGGTAAGACAGTTTGTTTATATTTTAGTAATTGTTTTATGTCCCTAATTTGTCGATATTCTTGACTTAACGACTTACAGTTTTCTAAGTATTGACTTGTTATGCAATATGAGCAGAAAAAACAGCATATTTGTAATGTAAATAACACATTCTTAAAACATATCACCTTAAAACCGTGTCTTAATGCCAAAACAACATCTTTATACATTAAAATAATGTAATGTATCAGATGTGCACCTAAGTCCTTTCAAGCATCTTATTTAAGGTGACATTATCTCCGTTTCCACATTTATTCTTTTCTGCGTAAGAAAGGTATTTTAATTTTGCGGGACAATTATCTTCTAAACTTCTCAAACACCAGATATTTTCGAGTGTTTTAGAGCTGCAAAAACTTGAGTTCCAATGAGCTCTCAATCGTCCTTGGTCATGTGTTGATATTACCAATTAGCTCTCGATCATTCTTTGTCATGTGTTGATATTACCAATAAGCTCTCAATCATTCTTTGTCATGTGTTGATATTACCAATGAGCTCTCGATCATTCTTTGTCATGTGTTGATACAACCAATAAGCTCTCAATCATTCTTTGTCATGTGTTGATATTACCAATGAGCTCTCAATCATTCTTTATCATGTGTTAATATTACCAATGAGCTCTCAATCATTCTTTGTCATGTGTTGATATTACAAATAAGTTCTCGATATTTCTTTGTCATGTGTTAATATTACCAATGAGCTCTCGATCATTTTTTGTCATATGTTGATATTACCAATAAGCTCTCAATCATTCTTTGTCATGTGTTGATATTACCAATGAGCTCTCGATCATTCTTTGTCATGTGTTGATATTATCAATGAGCTCTCAATCATTCTTTGTCATGTGTTGATATTACCAATGAGCTCTCGATCATTCTTTGTCATATGTTGATATTACCAATAAGCTCTCAATCATTCTTTGTCATGTGTTGATATTACCAATGAGCTCTCGATCATTCTTTGTCATGTGTTGATATTACCAATGAGCTCTCAATCATTCTTTGTCATGTGTTGATATTACCAATAAGCTCTCGATCGTTCTTTGTCATGCTTTGATTTATCCAATTTGATTCCTGTAAAGTGCCCCGACCAAGGTCTCCGGTGTGAAAGACTACGGCTCTACCGACTGAGCCAAAGAAGCATGCTGCGTCAGCTGAGTGACAGAGACCGTATTTAACACTATGTACAAACCACACCGACCCGCTCCTTTAACACACTCCCCTGTTTTTCTTGATATTTCCTAAATCCCAACCCAAGACTCTTAAGTCACCATCTACCGTGGGTTATTTAGCTGGGGGCCAATGTAGTAGAACAGGGAAAATACACATTCCGGTCGAGTGCCCCGACCAGAAATCGAACCCGGGTCTCCGGTGTAAAAAAACATTACGGCTCTACCGACTGAGCCAAAGAGGCATACTCCGTCAGCTGAGTGACAGAGACCGTATTTAACACTAACCACAAACCACACTGGTCCGCTACTTTTCTACTTTTACAGTCACGTATTGATATAACCTATTGACAAGACTGAGCTAGAAAATAGGTTACACCGTAAAGTATAATTGAATTATGGTAAGTATCTTGTTTAATAACATGCAAATACCTAATTGTTAGCCGGTTTACATTACAGACCTGTCGAAAGCAGATGAAAGTAAACAAATGTTGAAACACTTCTTTAACAATCCAGGTAAGACCCATAACTATTATAACAAACTTAAAGTAGGTGTTGCAAGCAATACACGTCCTTCCCCTGCCGTCAATAACAGTATTTAATCTATGGCGAGTTATTATCATTGTTTAGTTTTACTATCGTTGTATGAAGATTGAATACATTCTATCGATTTTTTCTCAAGTAATCATCCGTAATCTAAAATTTGAGAAAAAAATCTACTGATAGTAACAGTGACCTTTGTAGTTGATCTTTTGATTACAAAATTAATCATTCCAAGCCGATTTTATCATATGCTACCATTGTGTGAATAATGATCAATCAAAGTCCATCAATTTGTTTTCAAGATAAAATCTGGAAAACAACATCCACCCACCCATCCATCCATTCATATTTGTTTTATTTAAATCATCACACATTGTTTACCACCACTACATCTAGGTCCAGACTTTGGGTCTTTACGTCCACATAATGAGGTATTTACAGACTGACAAAGAGTAAATTATGTGGAAATCGAACATTAATTGTCTTGTAACCCCCTACCGTAAACGTCAAATATATGTTTTGCTACGTCGCAAATACAACCTAAACTGATTGTTGTATTGTATAAAATGTACATGGCGATATTCTTCAATTTTGTTTGTCTATGATTTTAACAATCAATGAATCAAGTTCATTCTCAGTAAATGGTTTATTAACCAATTTCAACTACAGACAGTTACAACATGGCGGCGACCATCAGGTAGGTCTGACCATGTGCTTTGGCGTTGCCTCATTATCGAAGCATATGGCTGACAGATAGTTCCGTAACGGACCAAATATCCGAAATAAATTATAAATATTATATGATTACAATAATGTTTCGATTTCCATTTTTATCTTGGACTGTGTATGGGATCTGAACTCGATGGTGCATGTTAGAGATGATATCTAACCAGCGCTACATAATCCGTTAATATGTATAAAGGAATTGTTTCCTGTTGGCTTCGAGGGCTGAGATCGCCTTGTTAATTGTAAATAAGTGAAGTCAAACATCAAGGTGTAGATTTTCCGCCACTTACATTGGCTGATACATTGTCATGTGAAAGATGATATTGAGCATATTGACTCGATGTTTTTTTTATATAATCACCGAGTCAATTTTCCCTATTGTGACGTCACTCCCATGTCGATATTGTTATTATGACGTCACAATACTCCGACGTCTAATTCTTCGAGAAGTTGTAGTCGAGCCATTATCTATGCATTTATATATAACTAAGTACGAAGCAAATCTTTAAAATAATTATCATTTATATCTATCAATAAAAATTAAGGACCTTTGTTTTGGTCCATATGGTGTTATATTACCCTTGTAGAATTTCTCGGTCATTACGTATTCTACTCGGGCAATATAGCACAATATGGACCTCAAAAAAGGACCAAAATTGATTAGTATTTTCACTAGACTTAGAATAGTACACATTGATCTGGATGATAAAATAATATACTAGATTTGCACTTAGCTTTTTATGAAAAGGCGAGCCTTTTTACAATAATTTCACTCCAAACCCACAATGAACCTTATTCTATAGCACAAATACTTCCATTTTTATTCTACCTAAATCACCGAGAGTTCTGCTTGATGAATTTCAGTTTTAAGTATGATAAAGTACATAATGCATTGGCCCCTGTTTAAACTTTACTGATACTTAAAGTAAAATCCGCATGCCTTGAAAATCGTTACAATTGCACAAATCCTCAGAAACTGTTGACTGCTCAATTGCTTGACTGTGATACTGTATAAATACTACCTGCATTACAGGGTGACAGATCGAGAGACGTCACATGTCAGGGCAACAAAACATCGTACATCTCTCTAAACGTCATGTTCAAAAATCATGTTCCTCCATGCGGAGCCCCTCGTACGTTTTGGAAGAGTTGTCGATCGTGTAACGGAACTCTCCGAGGTATTCCGATAACAAACAAAATGGATTGCACACGACGCTTTCGTCTGCCTTCGGCCGAGGAACTTAGTAATGTTCTTGATAAAAGACACAAATAACACATTTTCAATCGATGTGATGTTTATATGATGTAACATGCTAAAGGGAGTTGGTTTTGACTGAAAGATATGGTAGGCCAAACTTCTTATTTCACAATAACATTATATTAGCCCAACTGTGTTTGGGCAAACAACTTCAATTCTAGCCATAACTTTGAATTTGTATTCTGGTGCGAGAAAAAACTTATTTTTTTTCCGATATAATAGACAACTTAATACCTGCCCTCGCTGTAGGGATAAATGACAATTTGTTTAACCGCGGTACGCCTTATTTTCCTACGCCCTCGGTAAATAAGATATGCCTTTGGTAAACAAATCGTCATGTCTCCCTAACGCCAGGGAAATAAATGTATAGTGTCACCTCGAGGATATCACTGTTCGCCTCGTTACTGTAACCCTCTAATGCAGGTAATATTTATTTCATTATACTAGAAACAAACAAGTTTTTAAGTATCTGTAATTATAATCTATTGAAACATTTTATTTATCTTTATAAATGTCAAAGACTTGGGCTTCCAGTCAAGTGATAATGCACCTTGGAATGAGGGCAGCAACAGCGACAGCCGATTAAGCTCTGAGGAAACACATTGTAAGTATATTTTTGATTTAAATATTGTCAGATCAGTTCAGATCTATAATAATGATAGAAAGTGTGTAACAACGTCATTATCCAAATTACTCTAGAGGACTGAAGGCGGAAATGGGATTGTATAAATTCGTCATTAATAATAATTCCTACTTAAAGCATTAAGGAGGAAAACGTTGTAAGTATATTTTTGATTTAAATATTGTCAGATCAGTTCAGATCTATGATAATGATAGAAAGTGTGTAACAACGTCATTATCCAAGTTCCATAACATTACTCTAGAGGACTGAAGGCGGAAATGGGATTGTATAAATTCGTCATTAATAATAATTCCTACTTAAAGCATTAAAGTCCTCCCATATCATGATCACCTACTCGATACTCCATGTGTTATTATAACTGACGTTATATCCACCCCTGGACTATCTCATGGTGAAACTGATGGCAACAGAACAGGCAATTTAGTCGTTTGATGTACATGTACATCAAAAGAGCCGTACAGGTGTGGCTTTGAGGTTTGGTGTCGCTCTCTCTACAGTCTTCAAAGGAAATCTTTCAATGCCTGTGATTGGTTAAGATATTTTCTCCTGAGCTGCCTTCAGTTTTTCTATGAGATTTGATCTTTGTCCTTAACTGGTGTGCTATTAACAATTATAGTAAATATTCATTTACTTCGTGTGATGTTTGAAGTAATCTTTGTGTGATTTCTTCTAGATTCTATTGTTCACTTTGTTTTTGTTTCAGGGAGCCACATTTACCACTAACACATGAATTATTTGAGATATAATCTCACGTTTCACGGAAGATCAGATGCTGTGTCATCAATTTGAAGTAAAAGCTTTTAAAAAGATATTTTGTTCATTTATTAATTTAGTAAAGGATAAAGGTCGACAACTGTCGATCATTTTTGCGTATAATATTCATAACGCTTTATATAACGCGTTTTTATGAGCCTATTCCGTCTTTGCATAACGCAGAGTTGTCTCCCTTACGGGAAGTCATGATTTTGAGTCATTATTTTGTAATCAACACTCACGTCATTTTCTCTAGAAAACATAATGTAACGATCACAATTATATGACTTCACAATAAAGACCTCCCAACAAGGGCATATCTTTCGTAACATGGAAAGACGGAATATCAAATTAAAAACATTAAAAATCCTGAAGATGAATATTTATAATGTGGTGCAAGGTTTGATTTACATTACACTCTACGTGTTACGATATACAAGTCCGTCTAGAAATGACATAACACTCTATGTGTTACCATATTAAAGTCCGTCTAGAAATAAAATAACATTTTAAGCGTAACCATATAAAAATCCTCAAGAAATAACATAACACTATACATGTTACCAGTTTCTAGAATGTTGAAAAGAAGAAAAAAATGGCTTTATTTTTTTGTCTCTAGTACATGTCTGAATCTAGGTGTCACACTAGGGGAGACAATCTAGTAAAGATTGCTGAGAAAGTCTTATCAACAATTGGTGGCCAGCCTATGTTACAATATGCAAAACTCCGTCTAGAAATAACAAAGGAAATTGAAAACTTACTAGGTCACTGTCAACCAACTTTGCGCACGTTTGAAAAAATACAAAAAATCACTTGGCTTGGAAACACGAAAGTAAGTCGGTTAAATGACACAAAACACATTTTTATGACAAAAGACCAACACAAAAGATTCATCATATTCATAGATATTTCAAATACTACAAAATGTATAATTGTAGGTTTAGAAGCATTTTTTAAACAAGTGCAAACTTATCACTTCTAATGATTCCTATGCATTAATATCCACGATAATCACCCAGCATACGATTGTTCGGTTACACGTGTGCACATAAACAGTTATTTTTTGTCCAGAACATCAAGAGCTTCGAACTTTTAGTGACGATCTTATAATGACATATGTAGGTTAGCCATCCGTATTCGTTACCCAATGTTGATGCACATACGTAAACCTAGATATGAGGCTTATCAAAGAAATCTGTATTAAGCTGTCTTATATCATTAATACACTGGAAACTGATGGAAAATCATGTACAAAATAGTTAAATTTTATAATTTGTTTGTTTATCGTGTCAGTTTCCCTTCAATATTGTTGTACGGGAAATAAATGTGACATACAATCGATGACAACAGTTTCACGATAAAAATAGATACATAAAAGAGTTTGTCGTAACAGTTATATAACAGTAAATAAGAAGTTATCGATACTCTAAATCGGAATATAAATATATTTGTTTACAATTTGAAAACTTTACAAAACGTCAGTGAAAATATCAAAATAAGATTTTCAACAACATCTGATTAAGTATAACCGGACAATTACATCAACATAATGCTGGGGAAATTAGGTGTGCTCAGTAAGTATACCTGGACACTTACATCAACATAATGCCGGGGAAATCAGGTGTGCTCAGTTAGTATACCTGGACAATTACATCAACATAATGCTGGGGAAATCAGGTGTGCTGAGTAAGTATACCTGGACACTAACATCAACATAATGCTGGAGAAATCAGGTGTGCTCAGTAAGTATACCCGGTACCTGGACACTAACATCAACATAATGCCGGGGAAATCAGGTGTGCTCAGTAAGTATACCAGAACAATTACATCAACATAATGCTGGGGAAATCATGTGTGCTTAGTAAGTATACACGGACACTTACATCAACATAATGCTGGGGAAATCAGATGTACTCAGTAAGTAGACCTGGACACTTACATCAACATAATGCTGGGGAAATCAGATGTGCTCAGTAAGTATACCTGGACACTAACATCAACATAATACTGGGGAAATCAGATGTACTCAGTAAGTAGACCTGGACACTAACATCAACATAATGCTGGGGAAATCAGGTGTGCTCAGTAAGTATACACGGACACTTACATCAACATAATGCTGGGGAAATCAGATGTACTCAGTAAGTAGACCTGGACACTTACATCAACATAATGCTGGGGAAATCAGGTGTGCTCAGTAAGTATACCTGGACACTAACATCAACATAATACTGGGGAAATCAGGTGTGCTCAGTAAGTATACCTGGACACTTACATCAATATAATGCCGGGGAAATCAGGTGTGCATCAGTAAGTATACCTGGACACTTACATCAACAAAATACCGGGGAAATCAGGTGTGCTCTGTAAGTATACCTGGACACTTACATCAACATAATGCTGGAGGAATCAGGTGTGCTGAGTAAGTATACCTGGACACTAACATCAACATAATACTGGAGAAATCAGGTGTGCTCAGTTAGTATACCTGGACACCAACATCAACATATTACTGGGGAAATCAGGTGTGCTGAGTAAGTATACCTGGACACTAACATCAACATAATACTGGGGAAATCAGGTGTGCTCAGTAAGTATACCTGGACACTAACATCGACATAATACTGGGGAAATCAAGTGTGCTCAGTAAGTATACCTGACACTTACATCGACATAATGCTGGGGAAATAAGGTGTGCTCAGTAAGTATACGTGGACACTTACATCAACATAATGCTGGGGAAATCAGGTGTGCTCAGTTAGTATACCTGGACAATTACATCAACATAATGCTGGGGAAATCAGGTGTGCTCAGTACGTATACCTGGACACTAACATCAACATAATACTGGGGAAATCAAGTGTGCTCAGTAAGTATACCTGGACACTAACATCAACATAATGCTGGGGAAATCAGGTGTGCTCAGTAAGTATACCTGGACAATTACATCAACATAATGCCGGGGAAATCAGGTGTGCATCAGTAAGTATACCTGGACACTAACATCAACATAATACTGGGGAAATCAGGTGTGCATCAGTAAGTATACCTGGACACTAACATCAACATAATGCCGGGGAAATCAGGTGTGCTTAGTAAGTATACCTGGACAATTACATCAACATAATGCCGGGGAAATCAGGTGTGCTCAGTAAGTATACCTGGACACTAACATCAACATAATGCCGGGGAAATCAGGTGTGCTCAGTAAGTATACCTGGACACTAACATCAACATAATACTGGGGAAATCAGGTGTGCCTCAGTAAGTATACCTGGACACTAACATCAACATAATACTGGGGAAATCAGGTGTGCTCAGTAAGTATACCTGGACACTAACATCAACATAATACTGGGGAAATCAGGCGTGCCTCAGTAAGTATACCTGGACACTAACATCAACATAATACATGGGAAATCAGGTGTGCCTCAGTAAGTATACCTGGACACTAACATCAACATAATACTGGGGAAATCAGGAGGTGTGCCTCAGTAAGTATACCTGGACACTAACATCGACATAATACTGGGGAAAGCAGGTGTGCTCAGTAAGTATACATGGACACTAACATCAACATAATACTGGGGAAATCATGAGGTGTGCCTCAGTAAGTATACCCTGACACTAATATCAACATATTAATAAGTTATGCTCAGTATACCTGGACAATTGTTTAACAATTATATTCTTTGATTTTTATTTTTCTAAAACTAAAAGGCGCTAATGGCTTGTAACAGCTTGATGATAACTCTAATGAATTCAACGATGTGAAAAGAATAGAAATAGAACTTTAATCGCTTTAAATTTATAAAATGTCAGTGAGAATTTCGACACTAGATTTTAGACGTCTGATTAATCACTGCTGGATCGGAAACATCAACATAATGCTAAATATGGAAAGTTCATCATACCTGGGGAATTGTTTTTGTTTTACAATTCTTTGATTTCTATTAACGGAAACTCTTAATCTATTTTTCAGCGATAAATTTAAAACAGTTCTCTAAAAATAAACTGGACATGCGTTAATGGCGGGTAACAGCTTGATGATAATTCCAATAAATTCAATCAATTATCTAATTGTTATTGAAATGAATAGAAATTCCGCCATACTTATGAGTGGTCATCCTTTGATTTGACACTTGTTACACAAAATCCTGAATAGATCATTGTTTTTACATAAGCTTTTGGTCAATGTAATGTCAGTATATTTCAGGAGACTTGTAAAAGTGTATTTAAGGAATAACCATTACGGTGTGAGTTAGTTTGAATACATCGAGGTCCCCATAGCAGTCAGGACCGTTTAAGGTCTTGTCAAGTTTGTAGGTGGAGCAAAGTGGGAAAACCCATCGACCTGGACCCGGTTTCATGAACATTCCTTAACTTAAAGGAATATCTTAACTTAAAATTTTCCATAGGAAAGCATTACGGATTTAAATATGTCGTGTGTAATTGGTACGGTGACTGTTTGATAAAATTATACAGCTAATGATAAAATTATACAGCTAATGTTCCTCTTTATCGAGTACACTAGCCTGAGTTCATTATATAAATGTAAACTCTATCTATATCGACCGTTCGGACCTGACTTCTAGTGATAATACTATTAACTACTACTTCATGATTGTTTTGAAATTAAATGTAACATTATGTGATATATATATTACTAAAATTATTAAATATATAAAACCTGTAAAAAAAAAAGAAAAAAAAGCAAAAATGATTAAAATAATGATAAATTTGAAAAAAACCCAACTAAAATCAAATGTACGTACACATAGTATGACATAGCAACGTAAAAGCGTAACTATTTTGAAAAAGATAAGTCCTTTAATATTGGCATGGCTTTAGATACATGTTGAGCATTCACACATCTTTTATGTGCGTCCCTTCCATGGTCCATATGTTTGTGAGCAGCTCTTGTGATAGAATTAGCGGGGACCATTCTATCAAATAAACATGACTATTCTACCCAAGTTCATGCTGGTCATAGACTCGGAATAAGATCAAACCTTTGCAGAAAAACCAATCTGTCACATTATGTCGTATGTCAAGATAATAACACATTTGGTACAAAACATAATTGTACAATAAAATGTCCATAAAGACCAAAAGCGAAATCAGTTTCTCTAAATGGAAACGAAACATGTGTTTGTGTCGTGTAACAGCCTGTTGGTAACTTCCTATAAAAGTTGGAAGCTGATGGTACCCTTCAGTCATCACTGGAAGGCTGTTCGACTTACACAACTCGACACATAGAAGCCGTTATACTTCACACCTGAAGACAGGTCAGAAATGAATTCGGCTGGTTTACTCATAATACTTGTTGTGATTGCTTCAGTGAGGACTTCCAAACAAGGTTAGTTTATATTCTTTGACTTCATATTGTTTCGCGTTGATAATTTATCAATTTATGTCGTAGACATATTCATCAATTTAACCTTCTCTATTTTAACTCTTTTGTCAATACCAATTTTCTTCTTCTCAATGGTACCTCTGCCCAAGCCTCTGTTGTCATGGAAATGGAATAATGGCTATAATTGGTCAAGACATCTAGGTTTTATGTCAGTGTGATAATTTACTAAAAATTATAAAATGTTCCGAAAATTGATCAGTATGGAAATATTTTCTAATTAAGATATTGGATTGAAGTGATGTATTTATCGTTGTATGTCCTGTTTTATCGATGAGAGTATTTCATCTACTGTTATTGTTTAGTCGTTTATCCATGGTAATGCAGACGTATAAGTTTATTTGCATACTTACATTTTTCTTTGGATAAACGGGAATATCTAAATAAATGTAAAACAATTATCTACTATGGAACGCGCACTATTGGCTATGCTAGAACACCCAATTTATGTTACACACCATGTCAGAAATATGACATCGAATGTATGTTACACAACAAAAATATAACAACCAATGTATGTTACACAACAAAAATATAACAACCAATGTATGTTACACAACAAAAATATAACGCCCAACGTATGTTACACAAGAAAAATATAACAACCAATGTATGTTACACAACAAAATTATAACAACAAATGAATGTTACGCAAAAATATAACAACCAATGTATGTTACGCAACAACAATATAACATACAACGTATGTTACACAACAAAAATATAACACCCAACGTAGGTTTCACAACAAAAATATAACAACCAATGTATGTTACACAACAAAAATATAACACCCAATGTATGTTACATAACAAAAATATAACACCCAACTTATGTTACACAACAAACATATAACAACCAATGTATGTTACACACCAAAAATATAACTATAACGTATGTTACACAACAATAAATATAACAACCAATGAATGTTACACAACAAAAATATTACACCCTATGTATGTTACACAAAAATATAACACCCAACGTATGTCATACAACCAAAATATAACATACAACGTATGTTACACAACAAAAATATAACAACCAATGTATGTTACACAACAAAATTATAACACCCAATGTGTTTTACACAACAAATATATAACATCCAATGTATGTTACACAACAAAAATCACCCAATGTATGTTACACAACAAAAATATAACACCCAATGAATGTTACACAACAAAAATATAACACCCAACGTATGTTACACAACAGAAATATAACACCTAATGTATGTTACACAACAACAATATAACACCCAATGTATGTTACACAACAAAAATATAACACCCAATGCTGAAATGTACATCTCTTTACTTATTACGTTGCTTTGTTAAGTTGCTCTGAGCAAACTATACATCCTTATCACTTAGGAGAGTCTTGCGGAATGATTTTAACTCTTTCAAACAATGATCACATGAAAACTGAAAGTTATTTAAGTAATTGGATTTTCCGCGCAAATATGTACTATAAATATGATACTCTTATTTTCAATTGAATTCAACATTATCGTCATTTCGCAGAAAGGAACTAATCTTTAGAGAGTTACGGTTGCTTTCCGCCTGGTCGCACACAATTCTTGCCCAAGCTAAACAATACGCTACAGATAATAGTATATTGGATATATACAATAAAAGTCGTATAGTTCACTTCTGAATCAAAGCATTTATTTCCTGATATATTTCATATTAACAATTTTTTGTTAATGTCAAATTTTTAGAATTATATTGCTTGCCAAAATGAAAATGAGACACGCTTTAGTGATGTCCCAACTCTGAACGTTCGGATTAAAGTGACTCAACAGCGGGAATAACACATGCTGTTGTTTTGATTTAAAATCCATACACAGCCCAACTAATACTACATTCAAAATATTCTTTTCTCGTTTTTCGGTATATGCGGTTCAGAAGACCACTTTTTAGGAATAGAATTAAAATAGCATTTTTCTAGACTATATAAAATGAGTCTTAGAAGAAATTAGTTCTCTGATGCGCTTTATGTAAAAAGTGGATTTAATAGGAAACCTCTACCAAAAATCGTTAATTGCACAATAATACATGTACAACCTTGCGGTTATTTGATAATGATAATAGCAAATTGCAAAAAAGAAATATTCTTCACAAATAATATAATTCGCATGTTACATGTAAAGCATAACATTAACTGATTATACAGTTGTTGACCGGGATTGAGGGCAACAGATGATTTGATTGACTCGAAGACAAACTGTTGTCCGAGGGCAATAGTTTGTTTGAGTGTCCAACAAAGCATCTGTTGCCCGAAAACATAGTCGGTAACTGTTTGGTTATACCCGTTGACTCGGGTGAAAACGGACGGATATGAGCCATCGCTCTTTGTTAGCAATTTGATCGGACATTTCCTGCTACATCCAGAAGCGTTTGGAGATGGCTAACAAGGGAAATTCCAAAACATTACGCTTTCTTATACTTGAAATTACATTTTATTTGTTTTTTATTTCAGAATTAGATGAGTACAAAATCAAACCCGTAGGTGAGCATATAATATCCCTAAACACAAAAAGGTACAATATCACATGGTCTTGTTTATCTGAAAGATATCAATGATTAATGTTCAGCTGAAAAACACTATACAAACAGACGAATCAAGTAAAGACTATGTGATGCAAATATGAAAATAAATACAGATTATGAAAATATTTGATCATTGATAATCGAGCATTAATTATTTGCAGGAAATGACGACATATACGATGCGGAAGGCAACATAATGTTTGGAGGTAAATATATGAGTTTCAACAGTTTGTAGTTATAGTTAATTTTAGGGATTAAACGTAAAGCCACATCATTACTTTTTGTAATTTGAGTTTCAATAAGGTGGTCACTTGTTCTGTTGGCCTATTGCGGGCTATTTTGGTGTCTTCTGGGGTTATAAATCCCGTGTATTACGAACTTGTATTCCATGATTTTCTTTTACCTATCTCTGACATTATAACAGTTAGTTTCTGCTATCTTATTTTTTTACTATTCCCTGGACTCCTGTCTACTGTAGTGTATAGGTAAATACAAACTGTGTATGGATACCCCCCACAATACATGATGCCCAGTTTTATGGTCTTCAGCTATTGAAGCATTATTCATTTTCATATACAAATTGAATATGAATAAAGATTGTCTAATATAAAACATTATAGTACATAGAAAATTCAACGCTCAAACGGCGTACAAAATGTATGATATTGTAATCAAAGGCAAATAAGTAGAATTCTTTTTTCACAACAAAAATATAACACCCAATATATGTTACACAACAAAAATATAACACCCAATGTATGTTACACAACAAAAATATAACACCCAATGTATGTTACACAACAAAAATATAACACCCACTGTATGTTACACAACAAAAATATAACACCCAATGTATGTTACACAAAAAATATAACACCCAATGTATGTCACACAACAAAAATATAACACCCAATGTATGTTACAAATAAAAAATATAACATACAACGTATGTTACACAACAAAAATATAACAACCAATGTATGTTACACAACAAAAATATAACACCCAATGTATGGTACACAACAAAAATATAACACCCAACGTATGTTACACAACAAAAATATAACACCCAATGTATATTACACAACAAAAATATAACAACCAATGTATGTTACACAACAAAAATATAACACCCAATGTATGTTACACAACAAAAATATAACACCCAATGTATGTTACACAAACAATATAACACCCAATGTATGTCACACAACAAAAATATAACACCCAATGTATGTTACAAAAAAAAATATAACATACAACGTATGTTACACAAAAAAATATAACACCCAATGTATGTTACACAAAAAAAATATAACAACCAATGTATGTTACACAGCAAAAATATAACAATCAACGTATGTTTCACAACAAAAATATAACAATCAATGTATGTTACACAACAAAAATATAACACCCAACGTATGTTACACAACAAACATATAACACCTTATGTACGTTACACAACAAAAATATAACACCCAATGTATGTTACAAAACAAAAATATAACACCCAATGTATGTTACACAACAAAAATATAACACCCAATGAATGTTACACAACAACAATATAACACCCAATGTATGTCACACTACAAAAATATAACACCAAATGTATTTTACACAAAAAAATAAAACACCCATTGTATGTCACACAACAAAAATATAACACCCAATGTATGTTACACAAAAAATATAACAATCAATGTATGTTACTCAACAAAAATATAACACCCAATGAATGTTACACAACAAAAATATAACACTCAATGCTTAAATGTACATCTCTTTACTTATTACGTTGCTTTGTTAAGTTGCTCTGAGCAAACTATACCTCCTATCACTTAGGAGAGTCTTGCGGAATGATTTTAACTCTTTCAAACAATGATCACATGAAAACTGAAAGTTATTTAAGTAATTGAATTTTCCGCGCAAATATGTACTATAAATATAATACTCTTATTTTCACTTGAATTCAACATTATCGTCATTTCGCAGAAAGGAACTAATCTTTAGAGAGTTACGGTTGCTTTCCGCCTGGTCGCACACAATTCTTGCCCAAGCTAAACAATACGCTACAGATAATAGTATATTGGATATATACAATAAAAGTCGTATAGTTCACTTCTGAATCAAAGCATTTATTTCCTGATATATTTCATATTAACAATTTTTTGTTAATGTCAAGTTTTTAGAATTATATTGCTTGTCAAAATGAAAATGAGAGACGCTTTAGTGATGTCCCAACTCTGAACGTTCAGATTAAAGTGACTCAACAGTGGGAATAAGACATGCTGATCCATACACAGCCCAACTAATACTACATTCAAAATATTCTTTTCTCGTTTTTCGGTATATGCGGTTCCATGGTTCGCACAGATTTTCAAACCAAAATTCCAGCACTTTTCAAGCACTTTTCCAGCACCTTTTCTAGATTTTCAAGCACTACTTTTTTCTTCTACATTGGACTTGAAATCAGAATTTTCAGAAAACATGCCTACAATTTTGCAAGCAATTTGTTAGTACAATTTTGTAAGAGTAATTAGATTCAATTACACATTCTTATCAAACAACAAAGTCATCCCAAGTAATTGTCTGATTACTGAAATTATGATAAATTGATTGACAACAGAGCTTTTGCCAGTGTTCTGGGAGCATGAAGTTTCAATTCCAGCACTTTTCAAGGATTTAAAGAAAAATTCCAGCACTTTTCAGCACTGACCCAAAATTCAAGCACTTTTCCAGCACTGACCCCAAATTCCAGCACTTTTCATCTTCTGTACGAACCATGGGTTCACAAGACCATTTTTTAGGAATAGAATTAAAATT
The DNA here is from genome assembly GCA_004382745.1 of Argopecten irradians irradians. Lineage (NCBI taxonomy): Eukaryota > Metazoa > Mollusca > Bivalvia > Pectinida > Pectinidae > Argopecten > Argopecten irradians. The sequence continues at coordinate 69,824 of SAYR01002176.1, forward strand.
GCATTTTTCTAGACTACATAAAATGAGTCTTAGAAGAAATTAGTTCTCTGATGCGCTTTATGTAAAAAGTGGATTTAATAGGAAACCTCTACCAAAAATCGCTAATCGCACAATAATACAACCTTGCGGTTATTTGATAATGATAATAGCATATTGGAAAAAAGAAATATTCTTCACAAATAATATAATTCGCATGTTACATGTAAAGCATAACATTATCTGATTATACAGTTATTGACCGGGATTGAGGGCAACAGATGATTTGATTGACCCGAAGACAAACTGTTGTCCGAGGGCAATAGTTTGTTTGAGTGTCCAACAAAGCATCTGTTGCCCGAAAACACAGTCGGTAACTGTTTGGTTATACCCGTTGACTCGGGTGAAAACGGACGGATATGAGCCATCGCTCTTTGTTTGTAATTTGATCGGACATTTCCTGCTCATCCAGAAGCGTTTGGAGATGGCTAACAAGGGAAATTCCAAAACATTACGCTTTCTTTTACTTGAAATTACATTTTATTTGCTTTTATTTCAGAATTAGATGAGTACAAAATCAAACCCGTAGGTGAGCATATAATATCCCTAAACACAAAAAGGTACAATATCACGTGGTCTTGTTTATCTGAAAGATATCAATGATTAATGTTCAGCTGAAAAACACTATACAAACAGACGAATTAAGTAAAGGCTATGTGATGCCAAATATGAAAATAAATACAGATTATGAAAATATTTGATCATTGATAATCGAGCATTAATTATTTGCAGGAAATGACGACATATACGATGCGGAAGGCAACATAAAGTTTGGAGGTAAATATATGAGTTTCAACAGTTTGTAGTTATAGTTAAGTTTAGGGATTAAACCTAAAGTAACATCATTACTTTTTGTAATTTGAGTTTCAATAAGGTGGTCACTTGTTCTGTTGGCCTATTGCGGGTTATTTTGTTGTTTTCTAGGGTTATAAATCCCGTGTATTACGAACTTGTATTCTATGATTTTCTTTTACCTATCTCTGACATTATAACAGGTAGTTTCTGCTATTTTATTTGTTACTATTCCCTGGACTCCTGTCTACTGTAGTGTATAGGTAAATACAAACTGTAATTATAGTACATAGGAAATTCAACGCTCAAACGGCGTACACAATGTATGATATTGTAATCAAAGGCAAATAAGTAGAATTCTGGGCTGTTAAAGAGTAATAAATGAGCAATGTACTCAAATTACAAATGCGATATTTCAAATAATAATGTATAGTGTATTATAGATTCGCTTTCATTTATGAAATCTGTGCCGTAGTATGTGTTATTCAATATAATACATGACATTTACATCTACGGAATTATACTTAACAGAATGGAATAAACTTATCTGCTTTCACCGTCCCGTTGATATGCGAGGTAAGTTAAATTCAAAATTAAGTTCATATCTGGATCACAAGGTAACTGTACATTCGTCTTCATGTGTTACAGTCATAAGGAATAATCTCACAAATATAAGAAACTAGTTATTCTTTATTCCATATCATCACCAAATATACCTTATATTTAACATACAATGTGGTATTATTTTAATACTAACGATGTGTTTAACCTTCATTTCTGACTCGAATGTATTAAGCTTAATACTACACTCAGCGAGGAAGCTTAACCCAGGTATTGGTGAGTTCTTGCAGAGTAATACAATATTATATACATAGTATCGGAGTATGAAAAAGTAACACGAAACAACTAAGAGTACAAATTAATATTAGTTTGACGGTGAGACGTACTCTTTATTCTCCATATAATAAAATGTAAAAAGACACATGTTATAATAAGAAACTATTACAACTATCAGTTTAACTATACAGTTCAACATTAGCCATAATGTTATAGTTTTTAGTTTCTGAAGGTATAGACAAAATGGAATTATAATCTTCTTATACACTTTGCGGTAACAGTGATACATGTAGTGATATTTTTTTTGGTCAAACAATACATGTATATCAATTTGACATTAATTACATAATCATGACATATGAATATGGTTATCTTCCGTGCACATCTTTCACTGTGCCATTCTTTCATTCATCAGTATAATTCCATTGTTTGGGTTTTTTGAAAGGGAGGAGGAAAGGAAAAAAGGGATAATGTGATGAACTAGAAAGGAGATATTGTGAAGAATACGAATTAAATGTAGATAAATTCTTATATGAAAAATAATGAATAAATCAATGAAAACACGATTAAAAAAAGGAAAGAAAGAAAAGGAAAGAAAGAAGGAATAAAAATAAAAAAGGAGGCAAGAAGTTAAGTAGACATTTTATTTTTGATAGTGACCATTGAATTAAAAATTACTGCTCAACATCGCAATCAAAAGCAAGCATGACACATGTATGTATGACAACAAATAAATATATATTCTATTTTAATAAAAGATGTGTGCAACTGTCAGGGATTTGTAAGTTCTACTAGCTTTATCCATTTTTTCCAATCTTTAGTAAATTATTTTATAGACGTACATTGATATATTAGACAAACAACTATATATTATATATTCTAAAATTATGTTGATATAACATCTGTTTTGATCGGAATGTTTATGTCCTTGATCTAGGCCCCTTTAGATTAATAGAAATCTATGACGTTGTTGTGGCGATGTCGAAACCGGTAACCGGTTACACGGCTTCATACTGTCAGATACCGATCGCGACGAAGACCTAATTGTATGTTTAATGTAATCGGAACATAGAAGTGATTCAAAAGTACAACTGATTTAACACTGCCAACAATTTTCGGTCAGTTGTTCAAAATAGGCCAATCGAGGGATTAGACACAGCACCGTATATCTCGATAACACTAAACTATCTACGTTTTTATACATAACTGGCCGGTAGATTTGTATTATTTTTATCTATATACAACATTATTTAAATCCCGAAATATACATTCGGAAATATCGTAAGTCTCAACTTTTGTGATCTAGGCATATAGATCGTTGAGCAAACTTCTCTACCAGATCTCGGTCTTTTCGTCGATGTTAGAGACAAATATTATCAGATTCCTCACAGACAGGTGTCTAAGAAACACCATAAATGTATTGATAAATAATGGAATCGGCAATTCTAGCAAAAAGAAGAATTAAAGTGCTGCACTTTGTATACCACATATATGACATCACCGGATCACCAATGCGATCAGCTGAGACAGTTTTAAATGGGAGAAGCTTTGCGATAAACGATCTGATTGGCTAGGAAGAAAGCCGTGTGATGACCTCAAATTGCCTTTGTAGCCGACACTTGGATTTTGATACAAATACATAAGTAAAAAGCTGACAATATAAATGTGTAATAAATTAGGAGATATCCTGTATAAAAGTCAGACACCAGTATAAGACTTTCTTACGTGTGGATATGACATATAAAGATATTCTATCCGAAAATGTAGTACAACCTGATACATGCTGAATGTAGAATATCTATATCCTTTCAAATCCACATCCTAGAAAATGCTCCTCTCACTCTCATATCTCGATTTCAATTTCAATGACAATATATCGCGATTTGGTAAAACCGTATCAATATTTTCTAAGAAAGTCTCAGGTCAATTCTCTTAAAGTCAATACTGCGTGATCCCATAATGAAGAGCCAGAATCGATATGTTCTAAGGAAGTCCCAGGTCAATTCTCCATACGAGAATACTGCGTGATACTATAATGTAAATCCTGTTATATAACTCCTGTACAGTACAACCAGTCCGAAGATGAAGGTACAAATTGTGATTTTGTTGACGTAGTGACGTCACGAGGTTGTATTGTAAGGGTAGCCATGTGATACAGTCTCAGACAACACGAGTGTATTGTAAGGGTAGCCATGTGATACAGTCTCAGGCGACACGAGGTTGTATTGTAAGGGTAGCCATGTGATACAGTCTCAGACGACACAAGTGTATTGTAAGGGTAGCCATGTAATACAGTCTCAGACGACACGAGTGTATTGTAAGGGTAGCCATGTGATACAGTCTCAGACAACACGAGTGTATTGTAAGGGTAGCCATGTAATACAGCCTAACCGACACGAGTGTATTGTAAGGGTAGCCATGTAATACGGCCTCAACCGACACAAGTGTATTGTAAGGGTAGCCATGTAATACAGCCCCAACCGACACGAGTGTATTGTAAGGGTAGCCATTTAATACGGCCTCAACCGACACGAGTGTATTGTAAGGGTAGCCATGTAATACAGTCTCAGACAACACGAGTGTATTGTAAGCGTAGCCATGTAATACGGTCTCAGACAACAGGAGTGTATTGTAAGCGTAGCCATGTAATACGGTCTCAACCGACACGAGTGTATTGTAAGGGTAGCCATGTAATACAGCCTCAACCGACACGATTGTATTGTAAGGGTAGCCATGTAATACAGCCTCAACCGACAGGAGTGTATTGTAAGGGAAGCCATGTAATACGACCTCAACCGACACGAGTGTATTGTAAGGTTAGCCATGTAATACAGCCTCAACCGACACAAGTGTATTGTTAGGTAATCCATGTAATACAGCCTCAACCGATATGAGTGTATTGTAAGGGTAGCCATGTACAGTGTAATACAGCCTCAACCGACACGAGTGTATTGTAAGGGTAGCCATGTAATACAGCGTCAACCGACACGAGTGTATTGTAAGGGTAGCCATGTAATACGGCCTCAACCGACACGAGTGTATTGTAAGGTTTACCATGTAATACAGCCTCAACCGACACGAGTGTATTGTAAGGGTAGCCATGTAATACGGCCTCAACCGACACGAGTGTATTGTAAGGGTAGCCATGTGATACAGTCTCAGACAACACGAGTGTATTGTAAGGGTAGCCATGTAATACGTTCTCAACCGACACGAGTGTATTGTAAGGGCAGCCATGTGATACAGCCCCAACCGACATGAGTGTATTGTAAGGGTAGCCATGTAATACGGCCTCAACCGACATGAGTGTATTATAAGGGTAGCCATGTGATACAGCCCCAACCGACACGAGTGTATTGTAAGAGATATAACAATATTTCAGCCGTAGGTATGATGACAATGTTATCCTCAACAATGTTATCCTCAACTTTGTCTTCCAGACGGAGCAGCAGATATACTGAGACTAACCTGCTTATCTACGGTCAAGAATGATTATTGTAAGTAAACATCCAACTTTATAAATTGCTGAAAAGATAGCAAGGATATATACAATGATCATCGTCTTCGTCAATCAATCAAACTATTAAAATTAGAAAAATGCATTCAATCCATATATTTACATTAGAATAATTTATGAAAATAAAAATATTGAAAGGTTACTATGTTATATTGAGAAACGAGATTAATGAAACAGCTGGATGACAAAGTCGTTCCACAACGTCGGTTTTGAGGCTTTCGCCTTCCGGTCGATATTTTTTTTTTTTTTTTTTTTTTGCAAATGACAAACGATAAACAAGAGATAAAGTTAAAATAAGATTTGATTGACTTATTACAGTAAACTTTAGTTGATTCTATATCAAGAAACAACACATTAAAGATTATACATTAAGCTATTGTGGGGGATTTTATTTTCATTGATATGAAACTGACGTGATGTTTGAAATCAGCTGATCTATGCACGAGAATCGTTGTATTCATAGTGTAGTCATTGGCAAATGTTTGTTTTCGTCAGTTAGTTGATTCTTATAGTGACGAAACACTCAGGATGTAAATATATACCAATGTAGCTTAGATTGCAACACTTAATTTAATAGAGTTACAGAGAAGAAAGGAGGCACTCTGTTATGTTTACTCGTGGAGAATTTATAACCTTATTATTTATTTTGTTTTAGCGGACTGGACCGTAACAAAATTCACAGAATGATCATTACGGTCGCATTCTTCTATCTAGGATTCGATGTTGACACTTTTAATGAAAATAAAATCTGATCAGCTATACTGTTTCGTTTGTTTATTAATTATAGGGAACGTTCAGTGTGGTAAATGCTTTTTCTGATAGAAAAAGTATAATACCTTTACACGATTGACAGCTCTACCCCCATATCCAACTTTATTTAATCATGTTGATATCACTGTCTTCTGAATATGTGAAGTCACCCGAGAAAGCATCCTTACAATTATTTTTCCGTTTTTTTTTGTCCATGACTTTATAAAACCAAAATATATTGAGAATAATGCTAGAATTAGTAAGAAAAAAACAACATTCTCTTATAGACATACTATTGAGGGCGATCTCTGTGTATAATATACCCATACCAGAGAACACATTTAGTAATATTTTCCTAAGAGTGCGTTACGTGACACACACGGTCACGTATATAAAAGGGAACTACGCTGATTTAAGATGTAATCCACTAGTTCGGGTTTCGTTTCAGGCTACAAGACGTAGCTATCATCAATATACATTTAAGGAATGATATTTATTTTTTGTTAATTTCTGGAGTGTAAACTGTAATTTTGGTACAGGTTTTTCAGCAAGATGCGCGATATCATTCCTTATATTTACATTTCGACTGACAATATCTTTTAAATTGAGTGTTCCGATAGAAAAAAACCTTTATTAAAGATTACCATTAATGAAGTTTCCATTAAATCCCTTTACCATTAGTTAAGTTTCCACATAGATTCCATTACCATTATTTAAGTTTCCACATAGATTCCATTACCATTATTTGAATTTCCACATATATTCCATTACCATTAGTAAAGTTTCCACATAGATTTCTTTACCATTAGTTAGGTTTACACACATATTCAATAACGATAAGTTAAGTTTCCACATACCATTTACCATTAGTTTACCATCAGTTAAGGTTCAACATACTAGATTCAATTACCATTATTTAAGTTTCCGCTTAAAATTTCATTACCATTAATTAAGTTTCCACATAGATTTCATTACTATTTTTTAAGTTTCCACATAGATTTCATTACCATTAGTTAAGTTTACACATAGATTCCATTACCATTAGTTAAGTTTACACATAGATTCCATTACCATTAGTTAGGTTTCCGCTTAAAATTTCATTACCATTATTTAAGTTTCCACATAGATTCCATTACCATCAGTAAAGTTTCTACATAGATTCCATTACCATTAGTTAAGTCTCCACAAAGATTCCATTACCATCAGTTAAGTTTCTACATAGATTCCATTACCATTATTTAAGTTTCCACATAAATTCCATTACCATTATTTAAGTTTCCACATAGATTCAATTACCATTAGTTAAGTTTCCACATAGATTCATTTACCATCAGTTAAGTTTCCACATAGATTCCATTACCATTAGTTAAGTTTCTACATAGAATCCATTACCATTAGTTAAGTTTCAATATAGATTCCATTACCATTAGTTAAGTTGCCACATAGATTCCATTACCATCAGTTAAGTTTCAACATACTAGATTCAATTACCATTATTTAAGTTTCCACAAAGATTACATTACAATTAGTTAAGTTTCAACATACTAGATTCAATTACCATTATTTAAGTTTCCACATAGATTCCATTACCATCAGTTAAGTTTCTACATAGATTGCATTACCATTAGTTAAGTTTCCACATAGATTGCATTACCATTAGTGTAGTTTCCACATAGATTCCACTACCATTAGTTAAGTTTCCACAAAGATTCCATTACCATTAGTTAAGTTTCCACACAGATTTCATTACCATTAGTTAAGTTTCCACATAGATTTCATTACCATTAGTTAAGTTTCCACATAGATTCCATTACCATCAGTTAAGCTTACACATAGATTCCATTACCATTAGTTAGGTTTCCACACAGATTTCATTACCATTAGTTAAGTTTCCTCATAGATTCCATTACCATTAGTGAAGTTTCCACATACATGTAGATTCCACTACCATAAGATAAGTTTCCACATAGATTCCATTACCATTAGTTTAGTTTCCACATAGATTCCATTACCATCAGTTAAGTTTACACACAGATTCCATTATCATTAGTTAAGTTTACACACAGATTCCATTACAATTAATTAAGTTTCCACATAGATTTCATTACCATTAGTTAAGTTTCCACATAGATTCCATTACCATCAGTTAAGCTTACACATAGATTCCATTACCATTAGTTAAGTTTCTACATAGATTTCATTACCATTAGTTACGTTTCCACATAGCTTCCATTACCATTAGTTAAGTTTCCACATAGATTCCATTACCATTAGTTAAGTTTCTACACAGATTTCATTACCATTAGTTAAGTTTCCACATAGCTTCCATTACCATTAGTTAAGTTTCAACATACTAGATTCAATTACCATTATTTAAGTTTCCACATAGATTCCATTATCATTAGTTAAGTTTACACACATATTCCATTACAATTAGTTAAGTTTCCACATAGATTTCATTACCATTAGTTAAGTTTCCACATAGATTTTATTACCATTAGTTAAGTTTACACACAGAGTCCATTACCATTAGTTAAGTTTCCACATTGATTCCATTACCATTAGATATGTTTCCACATAGATTCCATTACCATTAGTTAAGTTTCCACATAGATTCCATTACCATCAGTTAAGTTTCTACATATATTCTATTACCATTAGTTAACTTTCCACATACTACATTCAATAACCATTAATTAAGTTTCCACAAAGATTCCATTACCATTAGTTAACTTTCCACATACTACATTCAATTACCATTATTTAAGTTTCCACATAGATTCCATTATCATCAGTTAAGTTTCTACATAGATTCCATTACTTTTAGTTAAGCTTACACATAGATTCCATTACCATTAGTTAAGTTTCCACACAGATTTCATTACCATTAGTTAAGTTTCCACATAGATTCCATTACCATTAGTTAAGTTTCCAACACAGATTTCATTACCATTAGTTAAGTTTCCACATAGATTCCATTACCATTAGTTAAGTTTCCACATAGATTCCATTACCATTAGTGAAGTTTCCACATAGATTCCATTACCATTAGTTAAGTTTACAGACAGATTCCATTACCATTAGTTAAGTTTCCACATAGATTTCATTACCATTAGTTAAGTTTACACACAGATTCCATTACAATTAGTTAAGTTTCAACATACTAGATTCCGGTCAATTACCATTAGTGAAGTTTCCACACAGATTCCATTACCATTAGTGAAGTTTCCACATAGATTCCATAACCATTAGTGAAGTTTACACACAGATTCCATTACCATTAGTGAAGTTTCCACATAGATTCCATTACCATTAGTTAAGTTTACACACAGATTCCATTACAATTAGTTAAGTTTCCACATAGATTCCACTACTATTAGTTAAGTTTCCATATAGATTCCATTACCATTAGTTAAGTTTTAACATACTAGATTCAATTACCATTATTTAAGTTTCCACATAGATTCCATTACCATCAGTTAAGTTTCTACATAGAATCCATTACCATTAATTAAGTTTCCACAAAGATTTCATTACCATTAGATAAGTTTCAACATACTAGATTCGATTACCATTATTTAAGTTTCCACATAGATTCCGGGATAAGATTATTTCACAGTGGGTTTACAGGTTCGATTTCCCAAAATGGAACACCTGCTAAACAAGGGGTTGATAAATACATGTATTGTCATGTGTTCCACGAAAATGTGCATCACTTTTTATAGTAGGTGTTCATGTACGTGAAGTTGTTACATTTTGTATGTAATTTTACGTCTATTTTTATATGAAACCTGTTCGTTGAGTTGTGTCTAGGTATGTCAGGATGTGACGTGTGAAGCATGAGAGTTGGCACGTGACAAAGGGCGTGTTTGCGTGTGTATTTAAGTAGTGTGTAAGAGGGGAGTGGCGAATTAGCCAGTAAGACAACGGACAAAATCTACGGGTTTACGTTGCACGATATTATATCGAAAGACACGTCCTTTAATGACCCTGGCTGTAAATAAACCGTTAAACTAAAAAAACAACCAAAACTCAGATCTTTTTTCGGTTATTTAGTTTGAATAACCATTATTCAGTTTGAATAACCGTTCTTCAGTTTGAATAACCTATGAAGTGCTGACACCGGATTCATTATTCAAAATTGAAAACCAAATAATGGATACGTTTGCTGGCACCGGATTCGTCATTCAAACTCAAAACAATTTATCGAGGTATTTTTTGGAGGTTATGCAATTATGTGTTCGTCTATTTTTTATATTTTGAAATTTGTATTTAAGGTTCTGGCACCGGGTTCGTTATTCGAATCCCGAATCCGGTGCTAAATTCAGGTTTTCTTAGCCGTTACAGCTAGGTACGGTGGAAGTTTTGAGTCGGGAACTTTCCACTCTTTTCCTATATAGTACTTTGTAAAGTATGATATTTACCGATTTTTGATCTACACCTCTAAATCGGCTTAAGATGGTCCCTTTGTTTAGTAGCTGTAAATGCAGATTCGCTTCAATTTTAGCTCACGGTGTCCCCGCTATGTACATAAGAAAAAGAGAGAAACTTGTTCGATTAGCGAATGAACTTAATCTGCCAATAGGATTCTTTTTAAAAGGTAAGACAATCGGTTTTTTGGTAAAATATTGAAAAAAAACAATTTCAATGAGATATTAGAGTGAAAAAAGCGAACATAAAACATGTCTTCGAGTAAGACATTAGCTAAGATTATGATAACTGTTCGATGACGTAGACATTATAGCTTAACATAAGAAGATACTTAAAGATGCTCCACCGCTGACAAATGGTATATTTTCACCATCAAAAACAGGAGCAGACGATTTAGTATATTTCTTCAGTTACAAAAGTTATTTACTTTACAACATTACCACCAATGAAAAGTTTGAGCTTCTAATTGTACTTCAAGTTAAAAATATGAAAAATAATTAAAATCAGTTGCACTATATCATACATGGAATGAAGTAATGATTGCACATGCACAAAAGGCGAAATAATTATTTTATGGTATTTTTGTGTTAATTAGGCATATATATATACGATTAAACACCAATTGTTGTTCAAATGATGAATATCATTTATGCTCTGTCGGCGGTGGAGCATCTTTAAGTCGCATTCAATATCTGTGGTGGATCTATCCGAAAAGATACAAATATTTTTTTTTACAAAATATTGATTGATTTTTGAACACTGTAACATATCAGGAAACGTTTTATTCGGCATCCTTTTATCGTTTTTCTTTACAATATTGGATCAGAAAGAAATTGAAACCATCAAATTTTCGAAATATGAATATATTGTTAATTTTTTTGATAAAGATTCGTATGTACGATGGCCCATTTCAGCCGACATGGCAACTGCTTTACGAAACTTTAGTTGTAGACACATTTGTGGTGATTGCCATGGCAACTTTTTTTAGTAAGAAACACTTGCCAGCATGTTTTGTCATTTTACTCGTTTGGCAACTGCTTTACTAGAGTAACTGTTTTGTCATCTTTACGCATGGCCCATTTCAGCCGTATGGACGAGTGTTTGGTTTTGAGACAATTAACACTCCACACCGATATCAAGCCGAGTTTGACGCTGTACATGTGTAATGATTAAATGACCTTTGAAACCAAAACGATATTTTACGACACTTTTCTTTATAGAATCATTGGTAGGTGACGCAGATAATGGGGTTTATAAACTGAAGCCATCTGTGGCTAATGTTAACGTTGAAATGAAAGTATAGTGGGGGAGGAGAAATAGGTTCCCATGTACCCCTCTGGCAGTTTTTCGAAACATGGTTTTTTTAGGACCGGTATGATGTTTAGTTTCATTTTATGCTTGTTGCCATTGACAACTAATGTCCCATGGGGATCATATGGCGGCCAACTTGGATTTCAGGTATCAAAAAAGGCCAAAGTGACACATTCGCATATATGCGCATAATAGAGAACCAGACAACATTCACAGGCAAATAAACACATTTTTTGATATGATTGAAACATGCTGAATACGATTAAAACATAATAATGACGTTACGTCTTCTCATTTTTGTGAAATGACGAGAAAACAATGAAATTTTCGGCTTTTTTTCCCTAAAAAATCGATAAATGTCATAATTCTTATCACAAGTAAAAAAAATGATGGACAAATCACCTTGTAACAGTCATTTCGAATTGAACCATCCCTTGTGTAAACATATGTGTACTATAAAAAGTTAGATCGCATCAATGAGGTCGGAAAAAGAAAAGGACACCCCCCCTAAAAAATTATCAAAATATGGCCAAAATGACACATTCGCATATATGCGCATAGATAGCGAACCAGACAACATTCACGGGCAAATAAACACATTTTATATATGATTGAAACATGCTGAATACGATTTATTCATAATGTTGACGTAACGTCTTCTCATTTTTGTGAAATGACGGGAAAACAATGAAATTTTCTGCTTTTTTCCCCTTAAAAATCGATAAATGTCCAGGACAATTGATGGACAAAACACCTTGTAACAGTCATTTCGAATTGCACTAACACTTGTGAAAACATATGTGTACTATTAAAAGATATATCGCATGAGTGAAGTGGAAAAAATAGAGGGAATCCCCCATCTCTCATCTAAAGATATTTCCTGATCCAGTTAGTATCCAAAGGCTAGTTCACATGTTTTATCCATAATTCAGGCAGTTCCCAATAACCGTAATAATGTATTTCTTTTTAGTGAAAACAACTGGGTTCGAACTATTCTCCTTCAATTTTGGATATACTTCCCCTTGAAAAAGGTGCATCATTGTGATGCCTGCTCGCATAAGTTAAAAACTACAAATACATATAATATCTGCTGAGGAGGAACAGTCACAGACTGGGCCGCAACAACGGGATCCTAGGAAAACAGTCAATTAGAATGAGAGGACAGTGACCGTAGGTAAAAGTCATTGAAAGTAGCCTGACCACGCCAAAAGGCAGCAGACATGATGTCCTGGAACAAGGACCCATTATGGAGAGCCAAAGAAGCCGCAAGGGCTCTAACCTCATAGACCATCTCCTGGCCTTTCGCCCCAGATTGATAATTAGACTGCCCATAAGCAATCCTGATCACCTGACATTTCCATCTGGAGATGTACTGGGAGGAGAAATCCTGCTGACCCTGTTTAATGGGCAAGAATAGTACATCGCCCCCTTGTTTTATCAAGGGAAAACCTAAGCGTCCAACTGGGACAATGCAGCCGATTATTCTCCTTCGACTCAATAGAGATTGTGAATCTTTACCAAAAAGGCAGGATCAGTGAGTAGGGTAACAGAGCTATATCTGGCCCAACGAAGCACGAAAGGTGAATAGATGGATATCACTCCTCCTACGGCCTGAAGCAAAAGCAAGCAGGAAGTCAAAAGTAAAAACCTTAATGGAGACCGACACCAAAGGCTCTTAAGGAGCCCCTTTCAGTAACACAAGTGCTAGATTCCACTGTGGAGCTAACTGCCGTACCCTAGGCCTGTCCAGACTGAACCACCTAATCAAGACAGACAAAGAGTTAGAAGACCCTAATTCTGGTTTACCATGAGAATACAGTATACTGGAAATAGCCATGCGATAGCCTGCAATAGTACTAGAGGCAAGTTTGCGTTCCCTAAACAAATAGAGGGAATTCGCAATCAGCTGGGCAGAGGCCTTGACCTGATCAATTTTTCTGTCGATGCACCAATCACATACGATCTTTCATGACTGTTAGACGACAGGTGAGGAAGACTGATTGATCGGGCGATGCGAGCTGACACGTCTTAAGAACAGACTGACTGAGCGAGGCCTCCTGAGATAGCTTCCAGGCTCTTGAATGGATCTTCCGGGACCGAGGCTGGCGTAGGAGATTGGTTCTGAGTGGGAAAATCAGAGGAATATCCACCAACAGAAACGACAAGAGCTCCGGAAACCAGGATTGTCTCGGTCACTGGGGCGCTATCAGAAGGAGGGGAAAATGATGCTCCCGAAACTTCTATTAGAACCCTGCCCACCAGGTTGAATGGAGGGAATACATAAGCATGTATCCCCTCCCAATCTAGAGATAGAGCGGCCACAGTCCAAGTCATTTCGTCTGGCACCGGAGAGACAAAAGAGGACAATTAGTGGCGAAGTGGTGAAAAGGTCTATATGAGGTCTGTTCCACACATAGCAAATGCCCTCGAAGATCGGGAGATTTAGCTGCCTTTCTGTCACAACCGGCTTGCGGCGCCAGGAAAGAGTATCCGCCAGAACAATTAACCTGTCTGAAAGATGCTTGACTAAGAGAGTCAACCGCATTTCCTGACAGAAGAGAAGAACACGAATGACGAGGGCACAAAGGACGTGGGACTTTGCCCCCACCCTTTCTCTCCAGATACGCAAAAACCGTAGAGTTGCCTGTAGTCATGCAAATCACCTTGGAATGCAGAATCTTCCGAAAAGCCTGCAGAGCCAACCGAACAGCCTTATCTCCAGCACGTTGATGTGCTCGGAGACCTGATCCCCAGACCACTCCCACACTGGCAATGGCCGTCGAGGTAAGCCCCCAACCTGTCATCTGTCACCGCTCCAACGATTCCTGGACTCGGTGGAGTATGAGGGAATGGTCGAAATAGATGTGTAAATTTATTTTCCTGGAGTGATGAAATTCTACGCCAACCTGCAGCAGTTTGATGAAAACCAAAGTAACAGTCGTGACACCGAAAGGATTTAGTTTTGTGGTAATGAGCTGTGCTATACCATCGTGTCTTCGGGACAAAAAAATCAAGGATAATAATTCGAATACAGTGGTACGTTCCGTTCTGGCACAAGCCGAAAATTTATGAAAAATTCTATGTTTCCAGTTGTTCACTAAAAGAGAGTGGATTATTACGGTTCTAACCACATTCTAGTTGTAATTGGGGCCGCGATGGCCGATTGGTATGATGTCTCGGCATATTACCATAAGCCCTCCAACTCTGGGTAGCTAGCTTGTTCGAACCTACAAGGGCAGTTGCCAGGTATTGACTGCTGGCGGTGTTTTTTCTCCGGGAACTCCACCTTTCCTCCACAAATAAACCTGGCACATCCTTACATGACCATGGCTGTTAAAAATATAATTGTAGTTTGGAACTGTCTGAATCATAGATCAGGAAATATGTAATTTATGTAATAATAATTATGATATTTTTTCTCTATGAGTAGTGTTGGGAGGGGGGATGTCCACGATTCTTCTGCTAAAGAAATAAAAATATTAAAAAATATTGAAATACATATATGTTTACACAAGGGTAAGTGCAATTCAAGGTGATTTGTCCATCAATTGTTTCACTTGTTATGTAATTTATGACATTAATCGATATTTTAGGGAAAAAAAGCTGAAAATTTCATTGTTTTCCCGTCATCTCACAAAAATGAGAAGACGTAACGTCATTGTTATGATTTAATCGTATTCAGCATGTTTCAATCATATTCAAAAATGTGTTTATTTGCCTCTGTGTGTTGTCTGGTTCGCTATCTATGCGCGTATATACGAATGTGTCATTTTGACCATTTCTTGATATTTTTTTATGAGGGGAGGGGGGGGGGGTTCCCTCTCTTTTTCCGACCTCATTCATGCGATCTACCTTTAATAGTACACATATGTTTACACAAGGGTTGGTTCAATTCGAAATGACTGTTACAAGATCTTTTGTCTATCATTTTTTTACTTGTGATATAAAATTAGGACATTTATCGATGTTTTAGGGAAAAAAAACTGAAAATTTTATTGATTTCCCGTCATTTCACAAAAATGAGAATACTTAACGTCATTATTATGATTTAATCGTATTCAGCATGTTTCAATCATATCAAAAAATGTGTTTATTTGCCTGTGAATGTTGTCTGGTTCTCTATCTATGCGCATATATGCGAATGTGTCATTTTGGCCATTTTTGATACCTGAAATCCAAGATGGCCGCCATATGACCCCCATGGGACATTAGTTGTCAATGGCAACAAGCATTAAATGAAACTAAACATCATACCGGTCCTAAAAAACCATGTTTCGAAAAACTGCCAGAGGGGTACATGGGAACCTATTTCTCCTCCCCCACTAGGTAAGCTTTCAGTAAAGTACCTCAATATAGTGTAAATGAAAGTTTAATATCCATGTTTATTCATCTTTAATAATATCGGATATTATGTGGAAATTTAGGTTTTCCCTAGGTAGGGGCATTTAATGAGAGATTTAGGTGAGTTAAAATGCATTAAGTTACATGTAGCTTCCCTCCTAGATTGGCTACCAGTCTCAAGAATATTGAAAAAATTGAATTGATTATTTTTGTCTCTACTACATGTCTGATTAAGTTTACTAAGTTAACTAGGGGAAGATACTCAAGTGAAGAGGAAGTCTACTGAGAAAGTGAAATCAACAACTTAGGGTCTGGTGGCCAGTCTACTTCCCTTTCTACCAGCTATCATTTGGCTGTCCCCCTCCCAGGAAAGTAGCCCCTCCCCATCCGACTCGACAATTATAAATGAACTTTATTTACCGTATATATAACTTGTTACCATCAAGGGTATGTTATTTGTATATAACAGTAATCGCCTTTGTCGTAATGAATTTCCGTAAAATATCGTTTTGGTTCCAAATGTCATTTCATCAGTACAACTGTACAGCGTCAAACTCGGTTAGATATCGGTGTGGAATGTTAAAGGGAAAATTCACTCAGGCTAATTCTGTTACATAACCAAGAAGCAAAATATGGCAGAAATGTATTGTTCTATATTTCTTATGAAACATATAACATAAAATATTAACAAATTCCACATCATTGTTTAGTATTTTAATTGGTACTTTTGTAATTACAAATCGTTGATCAATACGATTAAGCAGTTACAATACAGTATGTATTTTATATGTATATGTATATTTTAGGCAAGACAATTCACGTAATAAGGTAAACACACTACTGTCAGAGCGATTTGAGCAGTTTTAGACAAAAGTTGCATTACTCTAAGAGCAAGGGACAGGGTTCGGCATACAAGATGTTCGACCACAATGTGTAATGGCGGACAGCGAGCTAGTTTGAACATTTCACACGCATTTCACTACCATGGGCTTTCCTGGCATATTACATTAAAACCGACAGATCTAATTACCATAAGAACTGGGTTTTTTCCAATATATGTACAAATTTTAATGTTCTCTTAGACTGCATTGTCCCTTTAATTGTATAAAAAGCCTGACACTCGCCAATACGCCTAATTTGGGCCACAAGTAAGGATGACAATACAGTTACTCTAGCAATGCAGTTGCCAAACGAGTAATATGACAAAAAATGTCGGTAAGTGCTTTTTACTAAAGCAGTTGTCATGACAATCACCACAAATGTGTGTAAAACTACAGTTTATCTACAGTTTAGTAAAGCAGTTGCCATGTCGGCTGATATTGGCCATCATACATATGGGACATTTATGAGCATTATATTCTAGGCCTAAATGGTGGAAATCCACAATACCTGATCTAGATACTTTTTATACCCAGAGAGGTACGTTAAGAGTAGTTATGATAAAAAAACTAAATTAAAACAGAAAAAACGTCGGCAATAATTTCCCGACGCTACCTGTATTTAAATTTATTATCACAAAGAAGAACTGATACATTTAAACCAGGTCTGTAGTCGCCTTTGTCAAAGTATCTGACTTTTAAGACTAAAGGTAAACATTTATATTTTTTATTTTGTCTTTTGTTATAAAAAGTCATCAGGAGCCCGTTTTGGAAATATAAATTGTTGAATCTTTTTTCGGAGTGATTAAAACACTCCAGTGTTGTCCAGAATTTGCAATTAATTATTCAAACATAATTTGCTTTTGCGAGTACACCGATATATTTGTTATGTAACCATGTTTGTTTTATGTGTGTCTCTTCTTCAAAACTGCTGCAGCAAATTCAATGAAATTTTGCACAAACCTTCTGAGGCATAAGATCAATCAAAATTGTGAATGATATGGATGATATGGTTTCCCCAAGGAGCTGTGGGTGGGGCCAAAAAGGGCCAAATAGGCTAAAACTTCTTAACTCACAGATGTGGTACAATAATATATTCTTCATTGATAGAAAGGTAATAAGGCCAAAAAATATGAATTATATGACCCAGGGGTTTCCAGTTTCCCCTTGAAAGGGGGTCATATTTACTAAAGTTTATATAGGAAAACCCCATTTATGAGTATTTTTTGCTCACTTTTCATAGGAAATGAGTCAAACTTGATTAGAATTATCAGCCTGAGATAGTATTTAAACATCACATCAATATAGGTTCTGGCTGACCCCAAGGGGCCAGAGAGAGGTGCCATAAGGGGTCAAAATGGCTTAAATTTCAAAAACTTTCTTCACCACTCAAAGAGTCTTCATAAATTGAAAGGTTTCTAGGCCCTCTACCAAAAATTGTGAAATTTCATGGCCTTGGATCTCAGATTTTCCCCTGGGTAGGGGGTCAAATTTACTAAAGTTTATATTGGAAAAACGCATTGATGAGTGTTATGTACTCAATTTTCATAGGAAATGAGTTAATAACTTTAACTTAACTTAACTTAATAAAAATTATTAGCCTGAGGTAGTATTTGAGAGTTGTATCAATATGGGTCAAAATGGCTAAAATTTCAAAAACCTTCTTTAGCACTCAAATACTCTTCATAGATTGAAAGGTCTCTAAGTCCTCTACCAAGATTGTGAATTTCATGGCCTGGGGTCTCAGATTTTTCCCTGGGTAGGGGGTCTAATTTACTATAGTTTATATAGGGAAAACATTTATAAGCATTATTTGCTCAATTTTCATAGGAGATGTCACGGAATCAAATACTCTTCATACAAAATCTAGATTAAAAGGTTAAATCATCACTACCTGATGGGCCAATATATAGTACTTATATGTCTGTTTCATTCTGTATCCGAACTCAGGTGATAGAACACGTAACAGAATATGATATTTTAGATTCAAAACATAAAAGCTAATGCTAATTATCAACAATCAGCTGTTTATTGCGATTCAAACGATGATGAAGCTTCAGTCAGTGAAAGGGACATCTATGGCAGGCGTGGTGCATCAGTTTGAACCAAAAACGTGACGTAGGTTTTAGCATCAACTTCAACAAATAGATATGTACGTATGTGTAAGATCTATATTTATCACATTACTGACCCTTAAGAAATCATACGGCCATGTCATAAATATCATAAGACATATGATTATTGTTTCGGTAGACGGAAACGCCAAGTCGCCACTTTTATAGAAACGTCCATAAATACTGGTTATGTAATAAATAGAATCTTACAATCGTGACTACGTAATATGAAATTTATTAAACTCGTTAAATACTTCGATATGCTACCCATCTAAAAAGTTCGCGTGGCATAACAAATCATCGAGCTCGTTTATTAAATTTCATATTACATAGACATTCATGTACCAAATGTAACAAATTATCATATTGATTATCTTTGGTACGAAGGTCGCCGACTGTTCAACAGTCTAGTGGTTCCTGCGTGCAAAGAAAACAATGATATGCAGACCCTAATGTTTTTGTAAACTAATACTTAGTATATCAATGTCTGAGAGGGCAAAGGACGCTCTTTACACAAAGTTCCGAAAATCAAAGAAACATATAGAATAGTTTTGTTATAAAAATCAGCCTTTTATTTTTCTAAAGCATAGCCATCAGCGGTAAACACGATTATGTACAAATAGTTTATAAATTATACTCAACATCCGTAGTAACTGTATAACTCAGTACTACACTATGGGAATCTTTGCTGTGATGTTGCTTGACAGAATTCATCTTCATTCCAATCTAAGATGTCACAATTTTAGCTAGCTTTATGTATATTGCTATCTTCTTCTAAAGGCCATGACGATAGATCGTATACATGTTAGATGATCGTAAACAGTTATATATGCAATGCTACTAACCAGAGACCTTTTCAAAGCCTTATCTCAATGATGATGACATTGGCCTTTGACCTTTGATTTTAACTAAGACACTTGAAGAAAAAAAAATATGTACGGAAGTATGACACAGTGAACCACAATTACAATATCACATGTAAAGAATACTAGCATCAACGGTGAAAGCAATACAAACAACAATTAATTATATTAGTCACTTACATTGTCAATATAAGCATAATAAGATGTTTTTAAAAATACTGGAGAACTTCAATTTAAAAATGTTTATTTCAATACAACTTAACGCTGTCACCACAGCCTTTCAATGGCAGTAAATAAACTGCCGAAGAAGCAGTGCAGCCAATCATAGTCGACAAGATATCGACATGTACTCCACAACAAACACAATACCATTAAAATGATGTCAGATCTAAAAATCTAGTTTTACATTAATCGCTGGAGTTTTCGAGGAAATTAAATCCACGATCAAGTTCATCTCCGGTTCCGTTTAGACTATGTACGCTTCCTCGATGTCCGCGCCATGTCCGGCAGCCTTCACCGTGGCAACGGCTGTCAACGCTGAGGCTAGTATATGGATAAATCCGGCCAGGATATTTATTCCGAATGGGAAGTTAGCTGAGTGTGTTCCAGTAGCCAGATCATTAGCTAGCGAGTCGTACAGGGCTGCAAACACAAATGCACCTCCGAGAGCAAACAAACCTACAATATAAGTGTAATGCATTTAGTAAAATCTAATTATATGTATATACTGTATCTCATGCACCTTGCACCCTTTTTGAGCTTGTAATGCTTGTTTGACAAGGTTGCAAAGACAATGATGCAAGAATATAACTTTGTTTCATTTTTTTGGTTTTGTACATTTTTGCTCCTGTTATTATTAATTGGCATAAGTATCAACAGTCCAACAGAGTCAACATATGTCATAATAATAATGCATACTACCACTCAGCGAGTCAACATTTCTTGATAAACGCAAAACATTCCAAAGCAAAACCATGAGAAAAATAATGAACTTGGTAAAGTCTTTTCCATAAATCTTCACTATAGCAACAAGTTTAAAGAGATCCAAGAAGTATACTAGCGCCCACCAACGAATGATCTACGTCTGAAAATGAAAAGAGTGGTCTTTTCTCTGCATTTCAAACTTTGACTACAAATTACATATGACATTTGAGAAAGATCCCTCAAGTACGTTCTGAGATATAGCAGTAACAAACCTCAACTTTGAAAATCCAAGGTGGCGACCATTTTGCCGACTGATTGGTCCCAAAATGCAATATGCACAACACAATCAGGATCCTACGGGAACCTATATACAGGTATGATATTTGAGATAGATCCTTTCAGTACTCTGAGAATTAGCGGTAACAATATTCAACAATCAAAATCCAAGATGACTGCATGTATTGTTGACCGATCGATCTCAAAGCGCATCATGTACAACTAAGGTCAATGGGGAGCTTACATATCAAATTAAAGGTAGATCCCTTTTGCTATTTATGAGGAAAGCGGTAACAAACTTCAATAACACAATTCAAAATGGCGGCTTGTTGGCTATCTTGTCATTCGATCGGTCCAAAAATTCAATTTATCATCTATGACTTTAGGTATACCTGAATATCAAATTTGAGAAAAATTCCTTAATTACTTTCTGAGGAAAAGTGGTAACAAACTTCAATTATCAGATCCAAGATGGCTGCCTGTCGGCCACTTTGTTGACCGATCGGTCTCCAACGTTTTAAAAATGCACAACTAGGGTCCTCGGGGAAATTGCATATGATTTTTAAGACAGATTACTGTAGTGGTTTCTGAGAAATAGCCGCAACAAACAAACATCGATTATCGCAAGAGATTCAGGAGGGATTTTGGCGCCCACCAAAGAATATCTATGTCTGCCATTGTAAAGAGGGATCTTTTCTCTGCTTATCAAACTCTAAGATGGCGACCTGTCGGCCATGTTGTCGACCGATCAATACCAAAATGTAATATTTACTACTAGGGTCATATAAGCTACCATTGAATTTTGTCAACGAACCAATTTAACGAGACCAGTGTGAATTTTGTAGCACTATGACAGTGAACCTGTAAAATACCTATAAAAAGATTCAAAAGACCCAAGGGGCCTGTAATATGGATGATTCAATGTTGCCCTCCTAAAATATACATCAGGGTTCTTTTGTTGACCCAAACTATATCAAATTAATGTTCAATTTTGATATCCTATTTCAAGGCTATATTTTTCTATGTGCGGCTTAAAAATTTGGAGGCCTATTTTTAGCAATATCAAATTTTCAACAAAATGGTACACCCAATTCCGGTTCTTATACAATACAAATATTTTGCAATTATTTGGACTATAATTTCAACCAAAGATGATGAATTTGGTGAGATTGTCATCTAAAGATAAAACTGTTGGAAGGTCAATTTTTAGAAACTTCAGACAAATTCTACGTCTTTGCAGGCCAATTTATAATTAATTTGCAAATCGATATTATTTGTTTTCAAACATATTCATAATAACATCACTGAAGTTTCATCTAATGTTTAAAACAATATGTATTGATAGATTTAGTGAAATAACCGCGTAAGGGTACCTCAATCAGAACATGTAAGGAAATTATGAGGTTTTTTCACTTTTTCGAATCTGCATTCCAATGGCTACCTACTTCCGATTATTGCACACCTACCCATAGTCAAAAGTTAGTCATTTCAAGGTCAAAACTTCCGTACATTGTATATGGTCAATTAATACAAAAAATCAATATCGCATTCCATGCTGTTCACAAGTAGGGTCTTAGGACAGTCTTCATATAATTTTTTTAGACAGATCTTTCCAGTACTTTCTGAGAAATAGCGGAAACAAACTTGAATTATTAAAATCCAAGATGGCTGCCTGTCGGCCATCTTGGAGGTAACTATCAAAATCAGAGATGCCTGTCTACCGGCCATCTTGTTGACCGATCAGTACCAAAATGCAAATTTGAACAACTAGGTTCCGATGTGATTTTTGAGAAATAGCCGTAACAAACGTCATTGTCAAAATCAAAAATGGCTACCTATCAGCCATCGTGTTGACTGATAGGTTCCAAAATGCAATATGCACACGTACATATGAAATTTGCGAAAGATCACTCCAATATTTTCTGGAAAATAGCGGTAACAAGAATTGTTAATGGATGGACGGAAGGACGGACGACGGAGGAAAGGCGATTTGAGTATATTAATCATAGCTTACTTTAAGTAAAAATGACTTTGTAGTTGACACCAAAATCAATTCAAAACTGTGTCTCGTTATAAGCTATCGCTATGTTTTCACAAAATTCATCAATCCGTTCTCAAGTTATCATCTGAAAATGACATCTGGACAGACAGACAGACAGACAGACAAGTCTAACATTATAATCCCCTCCGGTTTCACTGACAGGGACCTGATCAACACGAACCTGCAGCCCCAAGGAGGTAGATTGCGACTGATCGGACTCCTTCCTTCCTGACAGGAAGATACAACACGTGTAGAAATAGTGCCAGGATACACAAAAAGCAGGCGAACACTTCAAATATCCGGGAGATGAACAACCATTCTGAAATAAAAAAAATTATAGATGTTAAAACCGTCTTACACAAAATAAGTACGCATTCTACCTAGAAAATGCGTAATTTTCAATAGATATATAGTCAGGTCAAACTAAACTTCGTCTTACATCAATTGATACACTCATGCAACTCGCATTGTATAAGGTCCGGTCCCACTGAAGAGCGGATTAATTACGGATGAATTTAGTTTACAAACTTTTGCCGTTCGTTGTCATCCGCAACAAAATTGGCTAAAAATAACAAATTTTCAAGTATAAATTACGGATATGTTAATAATATTCTGCGAATTTATTACGAACAAATGCGGATATTTCACGAATAAAAACGAATACGATAACGGATGCTCTCCCGTGTGGGGTACAATCGGTAAGATTACCCAACAATGCGGATACGTAACAAACAATTACGAATATATAACGCATATGTTGAGGAAACAGATCGGAAGTATAGCGATTGTTACGGAAATATAACGAATCTATTAATAATGCATTGCGCAGATGTAGCGGAAAGAACGGTTGTATTGCGCATGTTGGGCATCTGAATTACGGTAGGAAAAGAAGAGCGCTCGGGCCTTTCGATATCGCTTTTCAAACAACACGACTGCAACAAAGATAAGCAAGCTGCAACTTCCATCCTACATCCTCCAGATACAAGGAAGGTCTAGTCTGCTTCAAATTCAAATCAAAGCAAAAAACTTTTTCTTTTCTGTCTTTGAATTAATTTCATGACTTGAACATTCTGATTAATTTGTTGTTGGAGCCGAGGACCCATTATTACACCTGTATTTCTCGACGGACTGGAAATAATAGATAAATATGTCGATTTTTGCCATATTTATACAGTAGTTTTGGTTTAAGCAACACGTTTGTTATACATTCGCAAATTATTCTCAAATCAAATGCAAAACAGACGCAATACAAATATACATTCGTTACAAATTATTTTGATTCGTGATGTCAACGTGATAGGTACGCTATTTATTCGTTTTACACACTGTCCCAGTTCGCTATAAAGCCGCAAAACCCTGTCAGTTGCGGATATCAACGAATAACAGCGGATATACAGCGCATATAATAAGCATGTATTGAGTATATATTGCGAGCGAATAGCGTATCTAATGCGAATGATTTCTGTAATCAAAATTTTGTGCACTTCAAAAATCCTGGGAACGGAAAAACACGCCATTGCGGATAATTACGGACGTGTGCGGATGTTGGGCGACAGATACAAGTACGATTAACGAATATTGCGTATGTTCAGCGAATATCAGCCAATTTTGTGCGCAATGCGTTCGCAAATCTTCCTAAACGCCAGTGGGACCGGGCCTAGATAAGTCGTCTGAAGAACAGAAATGTATGCCATTTATTTGCCAGCTACATTTATAATAGTTTCATTTTGGCGAAATACAGCACGGGCATAGCATACATTTTGGCTTCACATATCGGGAGATTTTACTATAATCTCTCACGATGGTTACAATGGTTTTTGGCGTCATTCCATGGAAAGGTTGATATTTACCGTAATCTCTTTCGATTTTTCCCATGCAGGAAATAAATTACATATAGAAAGTTCATAATCTCATAACCAGGGATTTGACTTCACATACAAGGAGATTTCACACTTACCATAACCCCCCTCGATTGTTACCAGGGATTTGACTTTACATATAAGGATATTTCACACTTACCTTCATCTCCCTCGATTGTCACCAGGGATTTGACTTTACATATAAGGATATTTCACACTAACCTTAATCTCCCTCGATTGTTACCAGGGATTTGACTTCGCATACAAGGATAGTTCACACTTACCTTAATCTCCCTCGATTGTTACCAGGGATTTGACTTCACATATGAGGAGATTTCATACTTACCATAAACTCCCACGGTTGTTACCAGGGGTTTGACTTCACATATGAGATTTCACACGTACCATAATCTCCCTCGATTGTTACCAGGGATTTAACTTCACATATGAGGAGATTTCACACTTACCATAATCTCCCTCGATTGTTACCAGGGATTTGACTTCACATTTTGGAAGACACTCTACAGTTTGGAACATGCCCACGGTCTTGGTTCTGACCACGGAATTGGCTGTAGATCCGACATATCGATATGACCACCAATTGGGGAAAAAGAAGGCTAGGTACTGTAGTGCCACGGACACAATGGTCAGTACCAGGGCAGCGATGTCCAAGGGGGCTAGACGCAGGAACACCATGGTATCCACGTATCAGTAGCTGTATTCACAGAGCTGTCCACTTTATGCCACTCTTCACAAAGACAACAGAATGTTTATCCACTAATACCGTACGCGTGTTAATGTACACAAAGTGTCATCAATGCGTTTTGACAAACGATATTTTGCTTCAAAGAATTAAAAAAACCAGCTTTATTAATAAAGCTTAATATCCCATTGAGAATCCAGCAGAAAACACAGATACATTTTACGGTGCTCTCTGTATTTTCATTGCCGCAGTTTCTTCCCTGTCCCTCGCTCCCTAAATCTGTGACGTCATCATGGACTCGTCATGTTTTGTAAACAATGCTTAGTTATACTTATCGAGCTTCTAAGTGGATCGGAAGTCAGATTAAGGCCAAACTATGTTAAATATCCGTTTGTTCGTATATACAGCCGCGTTTGTGACGAAGGGTCCAACGATGTAGAATTAAACAAATACAAACAATTTTCTTTTATATATTTTGATTTTCTGTGGCGGTAATATTTCAGGAAGAAGGTTCTCGCATTATCTTTTATTACCAACATACAATCCGGAAGCCATGAGTAATATAATCTTTTCTGCATAAACAAACGTTTTCCATTTATAAACGACGTGATTACTTACATCAATTTCTTTGTCGTGGCCCAATACACCGGGACGCGCTCGGAGCTCGTCTGGGCGGAAGGTTGGAAACAGCTCGACATTGTTACCGTCCACTACAGTCTTTCCGGAGCACTTGGTGACGTGAGAGTAAAGCCGGAAGTACGGAGCTCGTGCAGATAGGCGCTTTGGATACTTATATCCCCCATCACGTTCTTATTTTACTCTCATACAAAACAAAAATCATCTTCAAATCTTTAGAAAGAGGGGATAAAGATTCGTCATTGGTAAACTTATCAACATAGTCCATGATAGTATACATGTACATGTATATATACACGTAGTAGTCTATTATAGTCTATCACAACGTAATCTGGATTCCTTTGTGGAACATCATGGGTATACCTGGAAATAAGGCTATCTATACTGAAAATTAAATCGATACATTTTATTCTTTACAATTATTAGTCAATTTCCAATCGAAGTAAAGCAAAACACTGGAATTAGCACCATCTCTCTTTTAAAAAACAATGACATTGACCTTTATCAAGTTAATGATAAATAAACTAAAAAAATAATACGTTACAACCACAGGGGTCTGAGAATTAGTTACAGATTATATAATCATGGACCCACCAGACACAGGGGTCTGAGAATTAGTTACAGATTATCTAATCATGGACCCACCAGACACAGGGGTCTGAGAATTAGTTACAGATTATATAATCATGGACCCACCAGAGTGCCCCAAGACCATTTTAGACGTTTTAGAGGTCTAGATAAAAAAACGATAAAAATCATACTCTACAGTGTACTATATACGAGTATAGTGCCCTGTAAAGTAAGATAAAACGTCTAAAATGGTCTTATGGCACTATGGTAGGTCCATGATTATATATTCTGTAAGTAGCTATAGCTATATATAGGCCTAATGCTCAGATCCCTGTGGTTACAACCATCGGATTACCACAAGAGAGCATAGAGGTCATCCATCACAGAATATCTCCGTTTGTCCTTCTTTGAAATATTCAATACACTAAAAAATTCAAAACTTCGCGCACATTTTGCATACCAGTAACATATGGCTACCTTCTGCCTTGTTGTGTTTGGATTTGTTCCAAATCCGATAAACAGAGGCATAGACTTAGTAGACCATACTGAGGAAGACTTCTTCAGTGATTACTAGAAATTAAGTGCCAAAAAAACAAACAAACAAACTTTACATTCGCATTTTAACAAGAGGCCCAATGGCCTTAACGGTGATCTGACTACCTTAGCAACAGTTGCACAGGAAACTAATTAGATAGGTTGTCATGATGGCCATCTTCGATTTGGGATCAACCCAAAATGTAAGTGTAGTGTTTGTATCATTTGATAACAATTCATAAATGCTCCCTCGGTATACTTGAAATATAGTATGCTCCCTGAGCATGCGCAAGGAGAGTAATAAAAGCAAGTGGACACCAGCAATGGCTTTGTGACATGTGTTTAATCACGACTGATTAGATTCGAATCTGAAACCATCCCAAATGGGAATACAACAGTAAGGATCAACCCAAGATGTAACAACACTTTGCCGGGAACATGTCAGGATCATTTAAGGCAAGTTTCAGCGAATCGCACTTGAAGATTTTGAGAAATTCAAAATGTGTTTTAAAGATGGCAGCTGTGGCGGCCATCTTGGATATCAGATCGACCCCAAAAATAACAGCACTTTGTAAGGACCATGTCAGGATCATTTCCAAGTTTCAGCCAAATCGCACTGGTAGAACTGGAGGAGAAGTTCAAAATGTGAAAAGTTTACACACAGCGGACAGCCTACGGTGGATGAAACATGATGACTATAGGCCACCATGACCCTTCGGGTCAGATGACGTTTCAAAAGGTAGGGGGCCATTAAGAGACGGTTCTTTTAATGACTGAGTTGCTCGATATTTGTTATTAACATAAAATTCACAACTTATTCAACAAATCAGTGTATTAAACAAACAACCAAACCAGAAGATCTAAAAAAAATGTTTAATGGAAAAAAATAATGCCAAAATATTTTTCTTGCATCAGTAGGCATTTTGAAATATTACCTTATAGTCAATTACACATCTACAAATAAATCTACAAATAAATAAAGTAAATGACTTGATATACTTATTTTACTCATATCTTTCAAAAATGGCACAGATACAGATACAATGAAATTTCCTCATGTTAATAAAAACAGCTGTAACCAGGAAAAACCAATTCTTATATACCATCTAAGAACAAAACATACCAATCTTGTATCAAGTCGTCATTGTTTTCATTTCAATCACTGCTGGATATTATGTATTACTATTATCAAACATAAAACAAACTTGTAAAATTATGTGTTATCAAGACAGCTGTCATAAATATCACCAAGTTATCATTTCGTCACACTTTAAACAAAAGGATTACTTTTATTTTGTTAAAAATGACATGAGATTAAGTTGGGAACATTTTAAGATATAAAGCATTGCATCACTACTTTTACAGATTTATCAAGGTTCTTGTTTGGGCGTTAACAGAGCTGCATGACAGTGTGAAGAAAGATAACTTTTATTTAGGGCAGATAAATCTACATCAATAAACTTCCTTAAACTCTTGTAATTTTTCAAATTTTACATACAGTATACAGTAACATGGTGAGTAGGGTTAGGTCCAGCACTAAGATCTCTCTACAGACAAAGAATAGCACCATTAATAGTTTCACCATCTTCAAGTATTCGTTACAATGTGACACGAGTGCCCTGCACTTCTGGAAGACAAATTTCAAATAATTATTACAAATACTGTTTGTATTATACAATAAACGTTGCTAACATAATTTACCTCTTTATCATACTTTTCAGAAATGTATTTAATACTAATATCAATCAATATTGTAGCTCAAAAAAAATGAAAACTCTTAAAATTAAAAATATGTAACAAATATTAACAATAATTTGTATTTATTTGTGACTTTCAGCTTAGATCAACGTTACTGGTAATAGTATATTGTGCTAGTTACCAAACCCTCTTTATAAAAAAAGACCTGCCAAAACGTATTAATTTAATTAATTTTTTTAAGGCCTACTAATAGACAATTTTGGGTGTTAACATAAAAATTCAACAACTCGTATGTTCTCAACTTTTATCTTACATATTGGATGTAAAATTAAATTTTAAAGTTTTGAGAAAGAAAGAAATAAGACGTAAAAATAAATCTTTTATAATCATTAGAAATAAGTTTTACAGAAACCCCGAGATACAAAGTGGCATGGTCTGTCTGTGAAATCTAAGGTTTTGTTACAGCCTTCGTTTTTATGATTTATTTCCAATTCTGAAAAAGAAATCGAGAGCTTCTTTGACAAAAGCTTATAACAAAACAATATAATTACCTGATCAAAGAGAAGATAACTCTTGCTGACTTAACATTATTCTTAACAAAACACTAAGTAAGATTCTACAAAAATCTTACAAAACATGAAACAATGACCATGAAAAGCTGGCTGGCTATAACTTAACCATAACAAATTATAACTTACTAATATACACAGTTTGTTACAAAACATCAGGTTTATGGTATATACATGATAAAAAGCGACATTCATCAATTTAAAATATGCTCCTTTGGCAAAATAAATGAACACAACCAAAGTCACCAAAGAAAAACAAACTTTGAAGCTATCAAATACAAACAAAAACATCAGTATTTCCTTATCAAAATTATAACCTTTCATTACCAACTCAACTGACACACACACTACTGTTCCCGTGTATTATAATGATTGTGTTAAGTTGTAAAAATATCAACATATTTACACGAGATATGGATTCCTTGACCGATTTACAGGTATGGGTGTATTTTTATAATGATTATTTATATGTATCTTTTTTATTTAGAAATAAAACTGTTCCTTTTAACCATGTCCTTCAGAACTATACTTTATATAATCTCTTTCGTTGGTTTAGAAACATTTTTTATATTTAATTTTGTTCCCAAGAGGAATTCAAATTCAAAACTTAGAAAATATGGAGGGCTAATGGTACCAAATCAGCCACAATGATATTTTTTAAACTCCTGATTTAAGTTAAGAATTCATTTTAAATATCAATACATTATAATCAGAACAAAAAAGCAGCATTATGATAGCCAGATTTTCTTTAACATATCAAATGTATTCTAATTAAGATTGTGTCTTGTCACCATGTGTGCACCTCCTAAAATTAGCTACGTCATCCATTATAATAAGGTTTTAATTAAAAACATAACAATTTCTTTCAAAAGATAATTTCAAGTAAATTTCTAAAAAAGGGCACACAATATGTTGAGAAGAGAAACATATCTGGGACCGATTTCTAGAAGAATCAGCAAACGGTTGGGGTATAATCAAATACGTTAAAATCAAAATGGTGAGATTTAATACTCCCAATAAAAATATAAACTTAAATAAAAAAAAATATTAAAACAAAAATCAAATAAGTTTAAAAAGTCAAATTTGTGCTTTTTCTAAAGGCAGTGAAGACAATATGTGTAAATATCAGAAATGTCTTTGTTTATAAGTATATCTACTGCTACTCGACTTGTCTATAATGATGGATTTTGCAGATCTTTATTAAGTATATTTTATAATATAAGAGTACTTGTCCTTTTGAAACTGGAGGAGCAGCCTACAAATAATGCCTGATGTACCAACAATTCTGTACTTATTAATACTTGTACATGAAAGATGTTAGATAAAGGTATAAAGCTCTAAGCTGAATTAAATCAATATAAACCAATACAAATGTATATGACTTCAGGTGTCTGTGATGCTGTTGAATGTAAATGGTTATTTGAGGCTATCTTGATCAATGAATTATACATTATCTGTAGATATCAGGATGATAAAATACCAGATTTTATGCTACTATAGGTATCAAACACATACACCTTACAGGTTTACCACCACACACGTCACACTACTCTCATTCAAATTATTTTAACATGTTATTCACTAATGATTGCTTCACAAACAAACATTCTAGAGATCTTGACTTTTAGGTCGGATTTCTTGTCCTACACAGCTCCCTCTGCCTATACGTCTCCATCTGGTGTCTCTGGAATTGTCTGTAAGTGACCTCTGACCCCAGATGTCCTTGAACTGTCACTGTTATCAGACTCGAACACATCATCAACATACTCGTTGAGGAGTCTCCTTTGAGGTCTATAGTTGTTGCGACGTGGAAGTCTGGAGTACCTATCAGGTCCGCGGTGACCATGGGACAAACTTTCCAGGAGAGGAGACACAGGGGAGCCTTCTGAAATCTGGTTGAACTCCTCAAGAGACGCCGGGACGTATCCCGAAGGCCGTCTATGTATCACCACATATTCTCCTTCCATTTCACCTGTGGAAACACATCCTGTTTATTATATTCACTATTACTATTCTAAAATGAAAGTTTCGAAATTTAAAATTATTATTATTAAAATTATCAGCAGATAATGAGCAGATTCTAGACATAATCTTTGAGTGAAACAATCATGTCACGCTGATGATAAATAAGTCTATTAATTTAATAAAATTAATAAAATAATTTCAGGAGGACCATGTGGTAGATAAGCATATAAATCCATCCTCAATAAATAAAGTTTATTATTATAATAACTTTTGAAGAGTTAATTTTTAAGGCATATAATCAAACTAACATAAATTCAATACTAACAGACATTGGCTTTGCAAAATTATGAGTTCTTATAATTATGTATACTGAGAAACCAGCTGGTGTCCATGACTTTTCAAGGCAAGGCCCATAAACCACTGCAAAGAATAATAAATTTCATGTTTACATACTTTATAAATAAACATTACCTCTTTCTGAAGTTGATGGTCTCCTTGTCTTTGCCTGACGGTATTTCAAAAACCTGGCGTAAGTCACAAAGACGATCACTGTAGCTACCACAACTAGTAAACACAACACTCCGATGAGAGAGAATGCTAGCTGGCGCCAATGTTCCATGTCACTTTTTTCCACAAGGTCATACTTAGGCAGAGTTTTATTGTTATATGCTTTATCCTCAGGTACTGCATGCTGAGATCGCTGCGATTCCTGAAAGGAGAAGCCTTCAAATGGTCCACATATTGTGTCTTTCAGTGGAGAACACAGTTCTATAACAATAAGATCTGACGGACACTCTGTACAGTTGGCACAGCTTTTATCGTGGGTACGGTATCGGTTTCCACTGCATTCCACTGGAGGGCCTTGCTCATGTGACTCTCCCCATTGTCCTAGCACCATTGATGTGTCCAGGAGAATCAGAAACAAGACTAGCCATACAGCCATTTCAGGTATTCTCCTCAGTTAGGGCTCTGGTCAAGAGAACAAAAACAAAAGGCTGAATCAGTGATTAGTTAGTTTATCAGTCTAAGCTAATGACAAGAATGAGTGTTCGCGATCGGGTGCATGTGCACGTGGTGTAGTGGTTAAGTCACTCGCCTTTCACTTGGATGACCAGGGTTTGATCTCCAGCATGCTGACAGACGTGAAAAGGTCATCTGCCCAATCTTAAAGATTTTTTTTCGGGCATTCCGGTTTCCTTCGACTTTTATCTTCCAACAAAATTGTATTTTAATCAAATTGAAAAGGAATTGAACAATAGGCAATATGCCTATGTAAGTTCTCTCCCTTACTCCTTTAACTTTAAGGCCCCTAGCTACTAGCTAGCTCGCACGGGCATGTTTGCATGTACATTGTTTCGCAATCGATGTAAAATAAACAGAATTTACTTTTTATTTTGCAAGAATGTCACAGTTCACCATTAGTAACGCTATAGTTGACTATATAAATATATCTAGCTTTGTATGGCAAGATGATTGGTTCACACCATGATATGAAGGTCATGATATGACACGTGTCGTAATTCGTGGCGTGATACATGAGAAACTGATGACTATAGTCTGATTGTGGTAGGCTGATTCAGCTGTGTCCACTTTCATTACCAACGACATGTTTCATCTGTTTCCTACAGTTTTTGCTTGGAGAGGATATTTGAATTTGAAAAACTCTGACAAGCAGCTCTATCAAGGTCAGTGAAAGAGTTAAATATTACATTGTAATACACACAGATGTATGAGGAGTTCCGATTAGCGCTGATGATACTCTTTGGAAATATACTTACAACTTTTCAGGTATCACAATACAAATTGAGGATAAATTTACGATGCCTCAACGCACCAATCTGTGATCCAGTAACGTAACATTGATACATCAGTGATCAGGGGGCAGCAGTGGCCGAGTGGTTAAGATGTCTCGACATATTACCAGGCCACAAGCCCTCCACCTCTGGGATGGGGGTTCGAATCCCACGTGGGGCAGTTGCCAGGAACTGACAGATGCTGGTCGGTGGTTTTTCTCCCGGTACTCCAGCTTTCATCCAATAAACCTGGCACATCCTTACATGACCCTGGCTGTTAATAGGACATTAAACTTATAAAACCCTAAACCTGCATCAGTGAACTTTGAAACCAGTGACCTCTATTGACTAAGTCCATGCATGTACATGTAATTGCATTACATGATGCTCAGACCTGATCATTGGAGTGGTCAGCAGTGAGAGCACTGAATAAGCAATCGGGATTGAATCATTCTGGTCCATCAGGCCTTCTAGATTTATTGACAGAACTAAAGGGAAATTCCCTCAGCGCAAAGCTAGAAGGTGACCATTCATATCACTACGACCCAGTAAGTGCCTTGGGTGCTTCAAAAATTGAAAATAAATAAAGGGGCACTTAATAGAATCTCTGGACAATCCTTTTGCAAAAGAAATCAAATAAGAAAGCCATATATAACATACTACAGTTCATTTCTCATCACGGTATGTCATTGTAATACAGTTTGGAACCACATGTAGGCCTAGGCCTGTGACCACTTAATTAGCTTTATAAGTAAGAGTGAAGCTCGAAAATCGAAGCTCTGCTCCGGTAACATGTACGTAAGCAAAAGTACATACAGTCAAACCTCGATGATTCGAACTTCGATGAATCGAATTTCTCGCTGTATCGAACTTTTTGTCTGGTCCCGAATTTCTTCACTATATAACATTACTAACTCACCCATGTATGAATCGAAGTTTAATGGATCGAAGTTCTCGATGTATCGAACTTTTTTCATGGACCATTTGTTATAGAATCATAGGTAACTGACACTCGATGATTCGAATAAAAATTTACCTGTACAGATCAGATGTTCGCCGATACCCCGCGGCATGCTGTCACACCTACTTGCAGCTGTCTCGCGACGGCCCTTCGCCGGACAAAAGGGATTATGACAGCTTGTGTTGCTAGTTTGATATCATCAAGATAATTAATATCACTAACCATGCCGATACCCGGTGCTTTGTTTTTACAAGCTGCGTTATTAAATCATTAGTACGGCAAAGATTCAGTTAGTTGCTTTTGATGTTCGCCGCCGCCATCGGTAGCAATTTGTAGAATTTACGGAACGGTAAATAGCGAGCCACATTATTGGTAACTCATACTCAAAACTGTTACATTACACAACTTTGGCATAAAATCTGGAGCAAATCGATCATTCTAAATCGAAGTATTTTGTAGGTGTTAAAGCGCTTTTGGTTCCTCCTTTTAAGTTTCGTTTTTACAACGTGTTTTCGTTTTTATATTCATTCCGTAATATTAACCATCGCTTAAATAGTCACAAAAACGAACACTTGTACATGGGTTAGGCCTAGTACACGTAAGTCTTGTTTATAATATATGTATGCATTGCTAACAATAGCAATACATGTGATTAATTGCATACTTCGTTTTTATTTTGTTTTGCTTGTGGTAAATACAATGATTATAAAGTTTACGGAACGGAAACGACATGTACACAACTACCACAGTTGGTCATGGTAAAAAAAACCAACATCGGTCTAATTTCAACCACGAATAATTTGAAGTCTCGATGTTTCGAAGTTTTTCTGACGGTCCCTTGAACTTCGATACATCGAGGTTTGACTGTATTGAGACCTGCATGCATGGAGGGCTAAAATTTTTCATACTTCCAGTTTAACCTGTTCTGGTTGTCACATCACGTCAACAAATGGCGTGAAATGGGATTCGCATACACGGCAACCCAGGCCTATGACACTGCATTGACACAGAAAATCAACGTCCAAATCCAAATCTTTAAATTTTGTTTAGATTAAAAGTTTTACTATATATATATGCTTGACAACCATTATATCACATACTACTATTTTTAAATTAGATTTATGTCTGCTACAATTGAATTGGAAATAAACAAGGAGAGGTTCGCTCTTCGCATGCCGTGCATGATATTAATTAGCTTACTCCTTCAGGCCTATGAGGCCTTAGTCCGCTAAAACTGACCATAATCGCAGGCTCAAAATTCTGACTGATCGCCTGTTTATGGTCAGCTACCTACTGCTCTTGAAAAGCCGGGGATTGTAGTACAAATCTGGCGACAGCGATTATGGGACTTCTGTAGGTTTAATTGGGGTCAGAAAAGTATTGACAGTTAAAAGAAAACATTTGGCACTCACTTTAATACATGTCACATCCCAACTCAACACATAAATGATGCTATGTCCCTAGTTATGGTCGAGACGTCCTAGAATCAATGTTTGGGTAGCAATCTTTGAAGATTGAAAGTTAATTTTAACACCCAATCAGACAGCTGGGATCGATTTCCGGTGAAATTCGACGATTCTAATTGGCTGTTAAAATTAACTTTTGGTCTTCAAAGATGGCTACCGAAACACTGATTCTTGGACGTCTCGAACATAACTAGGGACATAGCATCGTTAATGTGATGAATTGGGATGTGACATGTATTAAAGTGAGTGCCAAACGTTTTCCTTTAACTTTAAAGGCATATTTGACCCCAAACCAACATGCAGAATTCTCATAATCGCTGTCGCCAGATTTGTACTACAATCCCCGGCTTTTAGGTAGTAGGTAGCTGACCATAAACAGGCGATCCGTCAGAATTTTGAGCCTGCGATTATGGTCAGTTTTAGCGGACTAATGAGGCCTTAGTACATTGGTTGGATATTCGATACCACGTAGGCATGTTAATTTGTCTCATCGTGTTGTTACTCATTTAGTACAGTGTATCATTAATGCTAACACAATATACTGATAAGTCAAGTGACAGACCATGTGTTTGTAACATTATAGAGTACATAATTTGTACAGTTTAAATTTTAAGGTTCATGTAATGGCTTTAACCAGTGATATTTTGCAAGCCTAAAACGCATTACTGTGCTGCAATTGAACAGAACTAATTTCATTAATTGTTGGTATATACCCTGGCTAACTGTCAGTCTTACTGTTGATAAGTAATTTGTGAAGCTGCTTGTAAATTTCAATAAAATAAGAGAAAAATGTATATTTCTGGAGAAGACATAGAACTCGTGTGAATTGCATTGATGGCACCAAATAAACATGCTATCGTGTTCAGTAGTGACTATGCCAGGTACTCCAACAGTTTGTTTGGCAAAATCGGACCAGCGAATAGCGCAGGAGCCTATTGTTGTAAATGCAAATGGCTGCTTTAAATGGCGGATCACAAATATAGCATATAAGAAGACATTTTAATTGATACAAGTGCTCTTATATACACTATAAGGTACTCTGAACATGACAAGAAGAATATTTACGAAAAAAATAGTTAAAATGTGGACTTTGAGGCTCTTTCCGGAAATTTGCATTTTTCGCCCCAAACAGATTGTTTGAACTATTTTTTTCGTGAAGAGTCTTCTTGTTATGTTCAGAGTACCTTATGGTGTCTATAAAAACATTTGTATCAATTGAGATGGCTTCTTATATGCGATATTTTCGATCCGCCATTTATAGCAGCCATTTGCATTTACTACACTAGGCTCCTGCGCTATTTGCTGGTCCGATTTTGCCAAACAAACTGTTGGAGTACCTGGCATATTCACAACTGAACACGATGGCATGATTATTTGGTTCCATCAATGCAATTCACACGAGTTCTATGTCTTCTCCAGAAATATACATTTTTCTCATATTTTACACGCAGCTTCACAAATTACATATCAACAGTAAGACTGACAGTTAGCCAGGGTATATACCAACAATTAATGAAATTAGTTCTGTTCAATTGCAGCACAGTAATGAGTTTTAGGCTTGCAAAATATCACTGTTTAAAGCCATTACATGAACCTTAAGTTGATAATCGACTGTTGGGGATCATTGACAGACGAATTAACCTACAGCGGGAATGAAACTATCGATTATGGTACGACTATCCTCGAAACATTATTTGATCCGCGATCATTTACCTGATTTAACCATATCGTTGTGTCGTTATGTAGCTATAGAGGTCCTCATTTTCATAGCTCTGACAAGCCTGGCTGAATTTTCTGAAGGTAACCGGAAATGGAGTTATCACGTGGTAGCTATAGGCGTTTCTAAACTGGAAATTTTTCCGGACTGAGATTCCGTAAAATATGAAAAATCGCAGCTGTGCAATCCGGGTTCAATATCATGTTTGAAAAATGCGATATACTGTACATATGTACATGTACATATTATCGACCCCCTTAACAATGTTTTTAAAAGTTGCTCTACTGAGAAAAATGAAGTCAACGTCATTAAAAGCACAAAGCTGCACACAGTGAAAGAGAAAACGAATCAATCACTCTCTTTGATTATCACAAATTTTCGTTAGAATTTGGTGATAAAAGCTTGGCAATAATCGTTTATAATCCACTTGTTACATTTTTTACCCATGTATATCATTTTGCTTACATCTGCATGTTAGTTAATTCTTCTGTTCGTTTTTTTTAGTAGATGCAAAATACTTTACTACACATAAACAGGCCGTCTATTTTAAAGTAATTGCATAACTTGTAAAAATGTAAAATAATTACGGTGTACAAACGTTTCTTTATGTTTTTGAGAAGGTCTTATGAAGACTAGCTGAGCTTATATATATTTGCTAAGCTGTTCAATAACATAAATTAGCAACATTCGCATGCATAGTAGGTTTTTAATAGTTTAACGTTATATTGATAGCCAGCGTCATTTATATGTAAGGGCGTACGTGT
Source organism: Argopecten irradians irradians (assembly GCA_004382745.1). Lineage (NCBI taxonomy): Eukaryota > Metazoa > Mollusca > Bivalvia > Pectinida > Pectinidae > Argopecten > Argopecten irradians. Next base: position 108,170 of record SAYR01002176.1, read on the forward strand.
TTGTTGGTGAAGGAAAGCGAGAGCACCCGGAGAAAAACCACCGACCAGCGGATTCGAATTCGTGACCAAGAGGTGGAGGGCTGGTGATAATATGTCTGGATATCTTAACCACACGGTCAAGTGTGTCGCGGCCCATTCTTATAGGAAAATTTATTTTTGTCTCTTTGACATGATTATATATCATAAAAAGCCACATTGATAACGTTCATCAAGCAGAACTATTATCTTCTGTCATCCCAACTACAGTACATGTATTTACAAAATGTAGTTTATGTAGTTACCCAACTTACATTTAGAAATCAACACCGTTTTAAATTTGACGACGAATATGTAAAAGTAGACAAAATATGTTTATATATGGATTGATTTTTTTTAATTCTATTTTTTTTATAAAGGTGGGGTGTCACTTTTGGTCGTCTTACGGCCAATCAATGATAAGCAAATTGTCTTACAGGAAGACACATTAGGGTCAGCTGCATATTTTATGCTATTCAGAATATCCGATTTTTTCTTGGCTCGTGGTAATTTCAGAGGTCAACAGTCAAAGGCTGAAACATTACATCTTCATTGTTTAAGTCATTATTAATTAAATATTAAAACAGAGATAATATTTTTTTCAGTTTTTGTCTGCAAATCTTGGGTTTTTAAGTAGATCACAGTGACCTAGTTCAGTATTTATTCACTTTTTTTGTATTAAAAACCTTACTATTTATGCTGAAAACTAGGATTTTTCAACGATTAAGGAAGTCCCTCTATTCATTCCAACAACGTACATATTATATATTAGGTAGCTAGATTACAAAATCAGAGCGTACATGGTTTGTTATACCAGATTTTGATGTTGAATTTCTCAAGAATATAGTTTGTTGTAGTGATATGCTAAAATGTATTTGTTATTCCTTTCATATGATTTGATGAAACTCGTCTGAAAGTTTTCATTTTTATTCGCTAATGTTCATAAAGACCCAACATTTTACAATTTTACAGTTCTACATTGTAATTCTTCTGTGGATTTCTTTATATATCTTTTCCAGAGTTCACTCCCGTACAGCTTACTTGAGTATACGACTGACTTGATAATATTGAAATAAGTTACAGGATTTAGCTATGCGGAATAACGAAAAACCTGGTCAAAAATAAAATCAAACAGTTATTCGTATTTTAAACGTAACCTGTTTTGACAGATGCAGCAGAATTGAAAATAGTAAAATTGAGTTAATTTCGTTTATTTACTATACTTTACGGAGATTTCAAGTATTTTACATATATAAAGCACATATGTATATAAATCATCTGAGAGTTTTACTCTTGATACAAATTTATTGTCTGATATAAGTTGCGCTACAATTCATTTACTTAAACTTTGAAAGTAACGGTAAACTAAGGTTATTAGCAGTATTCAGCATCATTTAGATCCTCTACACCGGAATCAAATATACAACTTGGTAATGGTTAGAGTAAATATGATTGTGACCACAATTCCAAATCTAAAATATATCTGATTACTATTTTTATTTCTACGTATTTAGATAGTCTCTTAAATTTGTTATTCATATACATAGTTCGTCATTAATCAGGAGTCAACGTTTCGGATGGAATTCGTTCAAGGTCACAGGTGTTAAATAGTTAAAAAAACAACAACAACAAAACGAAAATAACAACTGTCTTTTGCACGATATACTGTGTCGTATAAACATATATTAACATATGCCCCTATATAGTCAACGGAAGAGAAGATGCGTTCATGAATACAACGTCAAATGATAATCTAAATAGATTTACTTAGTCTGCATTGTACAATGTACATTTTCACAGTTTTGCTTTGATTAAATCTAATTAAACTGAACGACGTTTTCGGTCTTATAGGGATGTAAAGATATTTATCATCATGCGCCGTGGACAAAATTATGGTTTTGAGTATAAAATGAAATGAGGAGGGAATTCTACAATGAAACGTAAACAAAGTCAGAATTTGATGTATTTCAAAATAACAATAATGAGTTGCTATGGACTTCATTAATATATGATTAAGTTTTGAAATTAATAAACCATATTTTAAAAACAATTGAACGTTATCATAGTTACATTTTTAATCAAATGGCAGGTATAACGTTCAACAAGCGGAAGTATATATATCTAACTACCGCGGAGTTTCCCAACTTGGCAACCAACACCGTTTTGAATTTGACGACGAACATGCAAATTATGTTAATATGTAAATTGAACAGTGTTGATTGTGTTGAAGGTGGTGCATGCATAATCATAGGAGGATGCAGACATATTCTACATGTAGCACTAATGCAATCGAAACTACGATTCATGTTTTATTTACTTTGAGTCTGCTGACTCATTAGCTGGATATACATACATGTATACATTAATACATGGCATTCAAACGGATCATATATATAGTACATATTGTACAAAGATACAGGTAGACAGTGCTACATTCGGAAGAGTATAACTAACTGATTAATAAAGATCGTTTTGCGTTCGCAGCTTTTAAGTATTTTGCTAAATTCTGTAATTCTTTCACATCTCTTACATTAAAAATGTTGTATTAGTTTATACATACTTGGGTTTTTTAAATAACATTTTTTCATGAATTTTTGACGGATATCCGAGTAACATGGACATTTAAAAAAAAAATCAACATCGTTTAAATTACACAAAGTGAATATTCTTAAATAATTCAATTTTGCTTGTTACGAGCATTTTCAATGGCTTAAAAATCTAAAAAATGGCGTCGCCGTTTGTAACGTCGCTTCTGATTGGCTGAGATGACGGCGTAATAATTTCATAGACAAAAGAGTCCCAAAATGAATCTTAAATGTTGAAGAGATTATCTTTAGTAAATTGAATTATAAGGATTAATTTGAATAGATTTTTTATGTTATGGAGATATAACACAAAAATCTGAGTGTACTCTCATCATAAACCGTTTCGCGGTTTATTTAGAGTACACTCAGATTTTTATGTTATATCTCCATAACTTAAAAAATCTATTCAAGTTAATCCTTAAATGTTGTTGTATAGTTTGGTAGCCGCCCTTTTCTACACTGTGTGCAGAGATTCTTATTTTGGAAATTTCTCTGAGAAGATCTTTTAAGATTTGTTTTCTTAAATAGTTTTGTAAACCAAAATCTTGGGCAAGACACGAGTAAAACAATCCTTTTGAAGACGTTCTTATCTGTACACTAAGACAATCTTGTTTATATATGTCCATTATTACCTTGAATACATCACGTCTGTGTAATGATGTCCTCTGACTCGTCACCGTGTGTGTCTAGCACTGTTGGTGGTGACCACTCCATCGCTCGTCCCTCTTCCTCCAAATCCAGCCTGATGCCGCCTCTACCTGTCTGCTCACTGCTCCCATCAACTTCTTCCTTTCTGCCCCTACGACCCCTAACAATCTCAAAGTTCTCCACAGTGACTGGCCGGGGAACCCTCGACATCCGACCTCCACTGGAAGGCACCATATCCTCAAACCTTGTTCCTGGCAATCCTCCACGAGTTGCTGGAACTTCAGCCTTTTCCTCTCGCGTGCCTCTTCAATCCTGTCCTCCCATGGTACTGTGAGTTCAGTCATAAGGACCTGCTTGGAGTTCCGGGACCACAACACAATGTCTGAGCGAAGGGATGTTGACACGACTTCCTCTGGAAATCCTATGCGTTGGTGGATGTCAGCCCTCATCTCCCAGTCTGCTGCCATTGCTAGTATCCCACCTCCCTCCACGCCGCTCTTTCCCTTCGCTCCCTCCGTCACAAAGTTGATGAACTTTGGTCCTTTCGTCAATGCCCTTTTTCTTCTTTCAAGCATTGTCAAAGCTCGCAGCTATCTCCTTGAGGACCTGGTCGTGGCGCCATGTGTACCTCCCGTCTGAGAGGGGAGGGCAACTGTACATGATGACAACACATGTGCCAGGTTTGCTGGTCGTCCACAGAGTGAACATGCTGCACTTTCCTTGAGGCCCATGTAAACAGGTTCGTTGGGCTTGGTAGCACGTCGTACGTCGACTTCAAGAGGAATCCCAGTCTGTATCCCTCCATCTTCCAGATGCCACCCCACGATATTTTCCGTTGTCTCGCGCCTTCCCAATGTAGCCAACTCCCCTGTTGTCCTAAGCTGACAGCTCGCACCTGTCTGGCCTCTTCCTCCATCTGTCTGATATCTGCTTGAGTCATGTCCCGTTGCTCCCTTGAACTTGCACTGCGCCATGTAGATCTAGATATCGTGCCCAGCCCTAGTCGTCCCACTGCAACCGTCCCCACGATTTCTCCATGCTGCAATCGTTCTTCTGCCTCTTTCACAATCTACATATATGTACTTTGCGTTCCACTTTCGTCCTGTGCGTGTCTCGACCCTCACACCCCTGGCCTTGGCGTCCACGCTGTCTCTCAACATGATGACCTGTCGTACCATCGTCACCTTGAACTCTTCCGTTACTGGCTTGAGTGGTAGCTGGAGTTTTGTCCCCAAGCTGTACAAGCCGACGGGGCTGAAGCTCCGTGGTACGCCAAGCCAACGCCGAAGGTGTCCGCTGATCATCGCTCCAGCGCTTCTGCTGAAGAGAGTGGTACTTCGTAGACCAACAAAGGCCACAGGAGTCTGGGAAATACGCCGTGCTGGTAAATCCAAGCTTTAAACTTCCCTGGGAGACCACTTCCGTCGACAGTCTTCATCCACTCGTCAGCTTGCCTACACTGTAAACTTTTAGTGTTAACTTAATCCATTTATGGTGTTTTTAACGTGTAACTTAACACCAATATCGGTGTAAAAAACCCGATAACACCGTTCCTGGTGTAAAGTTAATTCAAACAATGAAAAGCGTATTGTTTACCCAAATTTGGTGTAACTTCAATCCAAAGTTGGTGTAAGTGTGCAACGTTACACCAAAATGGTGTAACTTTACACCAAATTCTCACATGAAAGTGTAACGTTACACCCCGGTGGTGTTACTTTACACCAACTTTTTATTTGAAAGGGTAGCCTTACACCACAGCGGTGTTACTTTACACCAGATCTCTGTTTGAAGTGTAACCTTACACCATAGAGGTGTTACTTTACACCAGATCCTAACTTGAAAGTGTTACCTTACACCACAGTGGTATTACTTTACACCAAAACCTAATTTGAAAGGGTAACCTTACACCTCAGCGGTGTTACTTTACACCAGATCTTCGTTTGAAAAGGTAACCTTACACCACAGTAGTGTTACTTTACACCTAATCATAACTTGAAAGGGTAACCTTACACCACAGCGGTGTTACTTTACACCAGATCTTCGTTTGAAGTGTTACCTTACTCCACGGTAGTGTCACTTTGCACCAAATTCTTACTTGAAAGTGTAACGTTACACCCCGGTGGTGTTACTTTACACGAACTTTTCACTTGAAAGGGTAACCTTACACCACAGCGGTGCTACTTTACACCAGATCTCCGTTTGAAGTGTTACCTTACACCGTAGTGGTGTTACTTTACACCAGATCATAACTTGAAAGTGTAACCTTACACCACAGTTGTGTTACTTTACACTAAATCCTAATTTGAAAGGGTAACCTTACACCACAGCGGTGTTACTTTACACCAGATCTTCGTTTGCACTTTTACCTTACACCACAGTGGTGTCACTTTACACCAAATTCTAACTTGAAAGGGTAACCTTACACCACAGCGGTGTTACTTTACACCAGATCTTCGTTTGAAGTGTTACCTTACACCACAGTGGTGTCACTTTACACCAAATTCTAACTTGAAAGTGTAACCTTATACCTCAGCGGTGTTACTTTACACCAGATCTTCGTTTGAAGTGTAACCTTACACCCCAGTGGTGTTACTTTACACCAAAGCCTAATTGGAAAGGGTATTCTTACACCTCAGCGGTGTTACTTTACACCATATCTTCGTTTGAAGTGTTACCTTACATCACAATGGTGTTACTTTACACCAAATCTTAGGCCTAAGGGACTTTATTTAGGGCATGTTCTGTACAGAATGGCGGCCAGCTCAAAGATCATTTGACAGAGAGGGGAAATACAACATCTAACAAAACTAAAGGGGCACTTTTGAAATTAGCCGAAGTTGCCGACCAGTTAAATTTATCGTCTCTCGAGACAGACGATTACGAAGAAACATCTCGAAATAGGAGGACGATGGTTGTTGATGCCGGATGTTTTTACATATCAAGTTGCAATTTAAGTCGCAGCTACCCGATATCGGGTTTGGATATATCTTTGTGGATCTCAGTAGTGATTGTGGTTGCGGTCAAGACCAGATCAGGCATTTTAAAAATGACAACGCATATAAACTTTTCCAACAGAACCACATCGGTAATGTCGTGTATCACCAGCAGCACGGTCATATTAAGTTAAGTGTATACCTGAGACACGACAGAATGGGGAGCCATTGCTGGATACTTATGGGAACTAAAGGCTTTATCAAGTCTGGTGGTTGTACATGTGTTGCGTAAGTAATTAGAACCCTTTTTTTAAAATGTATCTACATGTACAATTTATCTCCCCACGTACAATATTAATGTACATGTTACGTACAACGTACAGTCAGTGGCCATAATAATTTAATTAAGTACGCAAGTGAGTTTTTTTCTATATATTATTAGTAATTTTACATATTTTTAATTGTTATTACTAAAGTAATTTTACATTAAATCGTAACAAGATTTTATGTACTGAGTAAGGACATTTTTTTGCATCCTATATATATTATCTAAAATATATTCCGTGCCATATTTATCGATACATGTAAATCGATCTTAGTGTAGACATGTAATTTTTATGACGCCATTTTACTATATAGACAAAGAAGAAATGGCGGCGTCATCAAACGTTGTTTTGATGTAATCGTTCACAACTCACACATATTGCAACGGAAGAACATGTACATTATTTCAAAATAAGCGTTAGATAAGTAGTTTTTATGTTGTCAACTTTGAAGTTTTTATGGTTGCAATAGATTTCTGGAGAGGAGTTTTAAAAAATGTAAAATTACTAATAAAATATAGTATTTAGAATCGCTTGCGTACTGTATTATGGTCACTGACAAAGACAGTTATACAGCAATTAAATGTACAAACATGAAAACAGTTAACTGTATACTATACAAACTCATTCTCATCTGTACATGTGTTAGAATGTATAAAAGTAAATATGTACAGTACACGTAAATGTTTCCATAATGAACAAATTAATCAAATGCAGGTACATTGTACTATGACTCTCTAATGAATTTACACATTTTTTTTAATCTACACAATCAATAAATAACAACAATTTCGGAACCGTATATGCATTTGACAAACAGGAATATACAATGTAATTCATACCTAAAAAATTGTAACGACATAATGATGCTATGTAAATAAATTTAACTCTTTGTTGTTTCATAGTTATACATATACCCCTAATAGAAATTTGGTGATAGACTCTTTAATTTTAACATATATGATTATATAAAGTAAGTCCCTTAAATTTGTTACATTAAATTACTAAGTGGTAAATTTTAAGAAGAGCAAGATGCTTTGTGGTTTGTTTTGATTTTTTTCAGGATGTAGATGGTGCTATAAACAAACGCGTACAGGAACCACCAATTTGTAGACGGTTACACCGATCTTGGATGAAGGTTACACCAATGTGAGAAGAAAGGTACAAAGATCATGGATGAAGATTACATCAAATTAGGAAGAAGGTTACACCGATCTTGGAGGAAGGTAACACCGATTTGGGATGAACGTTACACCGATCTTGGATGAAAGTTACACCAATTTGGGAAGAAGGTTACACCGATATTGGATGAAGATTACACCAATTTGGGATGAAGGTTACACCGATCCGGGATGAAGGTTACACCAATTTGGGATGAAGGTTACACCTATTTTGGATGAAGGTTACACCAATTTGGGATGAGGTTACACCAATTTGGGATGAGGTTACACCGATCCTGGATGAGGTTACACCTTTTTTGGGTGAAGGTTACACCAATTTAGGAAAACGTTTACACCAATTTTGGATGAAGGTTACACCTATCCTGGATTAAGTTTACACCAAAAAAGGTGGCACCACAACTGCCTCCTTTTTTGGTGTAACGTTACACCAATTATTTAGGATTAAGGTTACACCAAAAAAGGTGGCACCACAGCTGCCTCCTTTTTTGGTGTAACTTAACACCAGTGGTGTAACTTTACACCAGTGGTGTAACTTTACACCAGTGGTGTAACCTAAAAATTTGGTGTAACGTTACACCAAAAAAGGAGGCAGCTGTGGTGCCACCTTTTTTGGTGTAACTTAACACTCAAAAGTTTACAGTGTATACGCATTTTCACCACACTGTTTCTGTTGTTCAGGCTGTTGTCGAACCACTTTCCAAGGCTCTTCACTGGCTTCTCGGATACTGTCGGTATGTCGCTGCCAACAACCTTGAATCTTTCTTTCTTCACTCTGCCTGGACCTTTGTTTAATTATACAATAAGTACTCTTATCTATATTATCTGTTTGCCAAAGATAACCAAAACATATTCTATACAATTCATTTTTTTATATTTATCACCAATACGTCATTGTGGTCTAACATTTCTTGATAACATGATTTCAAAATACAATTTTGAGTTTCCATCTGTTTCAACCAATACTTGAATATTCTTAATTTTCTTAAGAGCACGAAAGGATATCTACCAAAGTCTAATAAAACCATAGCATTACAAGTATTTTACGTACGCCAAGTAAACGTTTACAAAGCATAGTATATGTATCTTTTTAGGTCAGGCTCTTTATGAAAACCCCATATTTCTGAGACGTAACTTAAAACACTATTGACATAAGTATCAAAAACCGATACTTGAGTTTCTACATTAAATTTTTTTACGACATACGTTTATAACTGCAAATAATGCTTTTCTGCTTTTCTGCCTTGGTCTGCTTTTTTTGTTGAGTTTTTCTAAACTTTTCATTAAAATTTAGTAAAATTCCCAGGTTACAAAATTTATTGACAATATTCAAATGTCATCCATTATATGTCCAATTTTCATTATTTTTCAAAATTCCAACATTTCTAAAAACAATAACCTTTGTTTTATCTATATTGACTGTTAAATCCTACTGTTTAGTATACCTTGCTGATGAATTCAATATATCTCGTAAGCCTTCTGGTGTTTCTGAGAAGATCACCATATCATCTGCGTACATAAGCAGGAACAGATTTAAGGCATGGATTTCTATAGATGGACAATTGTCAATTAAAAACTGCATCGCACAATCATTAACATTTAATGAAAATAGTCATGGTGACAAAATTTCTACTTGAAGTAATCCGTTTTCACAATTGAAATAATTAGATAATGAATTATTATGCTTGACACAACATTTAATATTTTCATATAATGATCTAATTAATATTAACAACTTTCCATCGATTCCCTCTCTTATTAGCTTAAACCATAAATTTTGCCGGTTGACAAAATCAAATGCTTTCGAATAATCTATAAAGCAAGAATATAACCTTTCCTTGTTTTTTTTTTTTAAACTCCTATTATTTAAAGAGTGAAGATAAATATAGCGTCTACTTTTGAATGGTTAATTCTAAAACCAAATTGAGCATCAGTTATTTTATTATATTTCTTAATATCAAAATTTATATGTCTATTATTGATAATTGTCGTAAAAATTTTCCTAAGCAATTTACAAAAGTAATGCCATTGTAATTATTAACATTATTTGGATCTCCTTTCTTAAAGACTGGTACACTATTACCTTGAGACCACGAGTCCGGAAAATGCCCGGATGTAAGAATTTTGTTAAACAACATAATAAAACATGGCATTAAAATATCCTTAAAATAAATCATATATTCATTTAATAAGCCATCAGGACCGCATGCCTTTTTTTTAACTTCCTAATTACCTGAATTATTTCAGCCTTTGTTATATTAAAGATGCTCCACCGCTGACAAATGTGTTTTTTTTCACCATCAAAAACAGGAGTAGACGATTTAGTATTTTTCTTCAGTTACAAAAGTTATCTATTTTATACCATTACCGCCATTGAAAAGCTTGAGCCTCCAATTTTACTTCAAGTTAAAAATATGAAAAATAATTAATTGCATCCCGAAAAAATTCCGTGTCACTATATCCTATATGGAATGAAGCACTGATTGCGCATGCACTAAAGGGGGAATACATTATTTTATATACACGATTAAACACCAATTATTGTTCAAATGATGAATATCATTTATGCTCTGTCGGCGGTGGAGCATCTTTAACGTCTAACTCTTCAAATGTTACATTCGACAATCTGATATCATGTTCTTGTAAAAAGTCGTTAATATTCTCGTGTCTGGTTGGATTGTTCTCGGCTAACTTTTGAAAATGATTGAAGAAATCTCCTTCATTCAGTTCAAATTGTATATTGTTGGTTTTTCGTTTTTTAAAGTGCTTAAAAATGATTTTGGTTTGTTTTTTTCTCATATAATTCAGCATGTTACCCTGATGGTTTTTGTATTCCTTATTAAGTCTATATTCAACCTTTTTGTACATTTTTATCTTGTTTGACAACATGCGATGATTTTTGTGATTTTTTTACGGTTTAGATATGTAAAGAGCTTTTTTGTAGTCTCTATATAATCTTTTACAATTGTTATCAAACCATGGTTTATCATCATACTCTTTTCTATTACCTGTATTGTTGATACTGTTATTTGTAAATTTCTTAACACGTGAACAAACCGGCATCATAATCTTGTTAATTTCATCTGCAAAAGCATTTACACTCAATATTGTTCTTACTATTAAGAACATTCACCTCATGTGGACTTTATAGCCCGCATCTGTTGTGGCGAATATAAGACCCATATCACAAAATATGCATACTATTAAGTATAATTAGAATCATGTGATAAAATTTGGTTATATACAAATGAAAATTAACTGTTAATTTATAGAGTTACAATAAATATGATCAAAAATATATGTCGTTCCTCATCTAGGAGTTACCTCCCCTTGTTTCATAAACCTCACCATGTGCATGTGCCTAGTACACGTAAGTCTTGTTTATAATATACATGTGATTAATTGCATACTTCGTTTCTATTTTGTTTTGCTTGTAGTAAATACAATGATTATAAAGTTTACGGAACGGAGACGACATGTACACAACTACCACAGTTTGTCATGGTAAAAAAAACATCGGTCTAATTTCAACCACGAATAATTCGAAGTTTTTTTCTGACGGTCCCTTGAACTTCGATACATCGAGGTTTGACTGTATATATGATTTATATAATTGTTTGTTTGTACCACCAATATCAGGAGAAGACTAAGATAGGCTATGCCTGATGTCTTATCCAGTTGACACTAACATCTTTTTGTCAATAAAATATTTGGATATTGAAATTCACCTCGCAAATATCTATTAAATAATCAATATTACTATCCAACACAATCTTAGCTTTCTCTCTGTTTTCATCCTTCCATTTCACATTCATGCTATTTCTTTCGGAATTTCGTTTTCTAGAACTCTCACTCGATCCTTTCGATACGATACGGTTATGTACACCAAGCGATATTGTAACTGGACAGTGATCAGAGAATGTGTTATATATAACGGCTTCGAGACTTGTAACAATATCAAAACATGATTCATGAATTAACGCTTGAGCCCCTGGCATTATAAAACGTAACATTTACCAACACATCATCTGCATATCTGCCATTTAAAATACGTAAACCGGTCGTTTTACATAAGATATCAAGTGCCTGCCAAACTGATTGACAGTCTTATACATACTTTTCGGGTTTTTTTTCCCATACCTGATCAGGTAAGTAAGTACATTGGTAGTTAATAATATTGGAAAGAAAATTACAACTTATATTGCTAATCCGCTCAGTTGTAATAAAATCATCAAATTCACCAGTTCGGCTATTAAAATCACCAATGGCTTTAATATTACAAGTGTCATTATCTGAGTATGCAGAGATGCTTTCTTCCAGCTTCACACAAAGAAAAAGGTCTACATCATGTGTTTCATTGTAGATGCTCTTTGCTGGGGGGGGGGGGGTAATAATTGATAAATAAATATATATCTTTTTTATCAACCGAAAGCTCTCTTGATATTTTGAAAACGACAATGCTGTCTGTTACATTTTCAATAATATTACTATAATCTTTTAAATCATTCTTATAAAAAATAAAAATGCCACGCCTTTTTCGTATGTTCTCTTAACGACATGACTTGTATAGCCAGGTAATTCTATCACATCATCTTTTTTTATCCAACATTCGTATAGACTTGCATATAATGTCCAGAAAACCATCTTCACACAGTTTGTCATTAAGATATCTACACGCATTCCAAGATATTACTGTCACACTCTCCCGGTTGTCCTATCTTGCATTTAGATTGTTACAGTGCGCTGACCTCTATTAAAATCCGTCGTCATCGTTAGGCCTATCATGTTCGCGTCCGTTTCCCGTCGCCGTGCTCCGACCGTTTGCACCTTATTGAATCTCATCTTGGCGATGCTGATTTCCATTGGGTCGCAGTATCGTGCGGAGCCGTCCTCAATGGTAGATCTCGGTATTCTTGCGCGCTCATTTACATTATGTGGAGAAAACCGTCTGGCGCGAGCTTGTGGTCGTTCGGACCTGTTTGGAGTAAATGGAATCCTTCCACGTTTCCTTGAAGTGGGTATTTCCATATGTGTCGGCTGTTTCCTAACTCGGCTGGTGATTCATTGCATCTTTTGGGAAATATGTTGAATATGTCTGTATCCCATTGCGTTCATACCACCTTTAACGCAACCAAGTCACTACGTTCATCTGGATTTGGCTCATAGCTAGCTCCATAGTAGCTTATAGTCTTACTTTTTTTGTCAACGAATAAGGACAAACATTTTTTGTTATTTTGTTAAGAGTATGGGTCAAATAAAAAGTGTTAAGTAATCCATCTTGAACGTCATTCACACTTCTATACGGACAAAAACACGGAAATTATTTACAAGAATACGTCTACAAGCTACAGTTTGATAAAAAAAAATGCTTATAAATGTATGGTTATAAACTGTTATTTTGAAGAAAATTTTTTATTGAACTTCATGCATAGCTTTGGGTGTTTAAAGAAAGATCTTACCTGCCAGACCGACAAACTTCATGACATCTTTACAACGATATTTTCAAAAAATATCTAAGCTAAAGTACATAAGCTTCGATTGATTGTGGGTGACACAGCTTCAGCAGAGATCGGAACAATGACGGTAGCGGTGGAGATTAACCTAACATTGGACTGAATGCGTGGACTGAGCGACCTTCTTTGTGTTATATTTTCCAGTGTGAAAATATTTCATGATTTTCATCGGCGCTCAATTAAAAGTATTTTTGTAGTTTAAGTGAGATTCACTTTAACTATTTCATATTTGTTTGGAACTATTAACGGTTTAGTGATTTTGGAAACCCAGATTTACGTCGTTTTAATTCCGTATACAATATATTAACTACATACGTAAACTTTTTTTCGGTATTAAAAACGTTAGAATGACATCTTTTGTAATCTTAACTTCATGTTTCGTCAAGCTCGCATATACATAGAGCCGTCTCCTGTTCGTTTTGATTATAAACATCACAGTCAACAAACCGCTTGTCTGCAACATCTAAGTTACACACCACGCCTGTGTTATTGCTGCAATGCAATGCACTTTACCTGTTATTGTCAGTCCAATGTGAGCATTCATAACAACATTTTAAAATATATTAATAGTGTTGATAATTGGTGATAAAAGGTATTAGTAGTTTTGTGACTTTTTTGTTATTGTTTAAAGTAGATGTGGCCGCTCACAGACAAACTGAAAAGAACGCTGGCAATGACTGTCGATTATGTGTTTTGAATCCTGATTAACTGTTCCACAGTCAGCGGAATGTGGATCACTAGGGTAGCCAGAATCGTATCCGTTTAATTCAATCAGATGCCAAACCGAGTAGTCCAAGGTGCTGCTATCTTCCCACTCCCAGTTACTGTTCTTGTTAGATAACCCTATCCAAAATGCAACTGGGGTACTTCCTGAAGAGAAGAATATTTGATAAAAGATAATATTTAATAAAATAGTTCCATCATTCAAACATTCATAAGATAGATATATTTATCTGAATGTGAACTGAACAGTAGTTTTCACGACCAAAAACAATCAAAGCTGAACGTTGCAATTCCGAATGTGCATATTACAGAGTTATCTGCACTTGCGGACAGGTATTGATTGTGACGTCATATGTTTGCGAGCGCAACGTCATACGTTTCGGAGAAAACGACCTGAATTGCGCTCACAAAATAATGACGTAACAATCGATACTTACTCGCAAGGGAGCTTACTCTGTAATATGCAAAGACGGAATAGAGGATGCAAACTTAGGATAAACTCCGGTATCATTATACTAATGTGACTTTATTTATTACCTGGCATTTGGTTCATAAAGTATTCAACTTGGTCAGTGGTTTGAATGACAACAAGTCGGCCTTGATCCTCTTCACATGCTGTTCGCGCCTCAAGCCATGTCAGAGGTGTCTCAAACAATTTGTAACAAAGCGTTTCCTTCATAGCATGTACATACCCAGATCGCTCACAGTCTATTAAAAAGATATATTGTAAACACAAAATAATAATTCAAAAGGTCAAAATGGCCTCTATCAAACACATAGAAGGGAAATATCGTTCACGTGGACCTACATTTGTATGTACATATTTAGGAATGGTACAGCATGCAGGATATCTAATATGGAAGTGAATGACTACAGAGCTGGCGCCTACACTACATCTTGATTAGGCGACTACTTTGTATCATGTTTAGACGCCTATTTTTAATTTACTTTGTATCATGTTTAGGCGTCTACTTTGTATCATGTTTAGGCATCTACTTTTTATTTACTTTGTATCTACTTTGTATCATGTTTAGGCGCCTACTTTGTATCATGTGTAAGCGCCTTCTTTGTATCTACTTTGTATCATGTTTAGGCGCCTACTTTGTACCATGTATCAAAGCTAGATTGTGTTTTAAACAAAAGACAAAATACGGGTGTAATGAATGAAAAAGAAATATACTATAGACCTTAATAATTTATCCGCGAATTGTACCATAGCAATTTTGGCAATGAAGCTTATCAGAAACACATTTATACATCGTTTAGATTTAATTTGCACTACACTGATGTATAACTACACTGTTTGGGAATGAACTCATATATCTTAACAATATATCGAGTTATAAATGTGAAAGTATGTGAAAAAATGTAGGAAATGTTGATTTTTATGTAAATTTTCCTTTGTCCGTGAAGCATGTCCAAGCCCAAATTGCCGATCGCAATCTTTTTGCAGAATATTCTCCAAAACTACTAAGATTTCGTACACGAGAGTACGTACACAATGAAATAAATACAAATACACAGATGGTTCAAGGCTATAAATTGTAAGGATTGAATAATAATATAACCTGTTCTACCCGGAAAATATGCCTGAAGTGGCAAGATTTTCTCCATCTTTCCGTGAAGCATATGATTTTGAGACACGTGATTCCCCACCCTACGTGTATTTACACCTAGTGTCTTTTAGGGATGGCCTCCAGTATATCCGGCGTGTTGTGTGTCTGAGGAAGGTGTGTGTTTAAGAATGCTGTGGTATAGTCGTGTTGTGTGTCTGAGGAGAGTGTGTGTTAAAGAATGCTGTGATATAGTCGTGTTGTGTGTATGAGGAGAGTGTGTGTTTAAGAATGCTGTGGTATAGTCGTGTTGTGTGTCTGAGGAGAGTGCGTGTTTAAGAATGATGTGGTATAGTCGTGTTGTGTCTGAGGAGAGTGTGTGTTTAAGAATGCTGTGGTTTAGTCGTGTTGTGTGTCTGAGGAGAGTGTGTGTTTAAGAATGCTGTGGTATATTAAGGTTGCGTGTCTGAGGAAGGTGTGTGTTTTAGAAGGCTGTGGTATATTAGTGTTATGTATCTTAGGAGAGTGTATGTTTTAGAAGACTGTTATATATCCGTGTTGTGTGTCTGAGGAAGGGGTGTGTTTTAGAAGGCTGTGGTATATTCGTGTTTTGTGTCTGAGGAGAGTGTGTGTTTTAGAACACTAGAATATTCGTGTTATGTGTCTGAGGAAAGTGTGTGTTGTGGAGAGACTGGTATATTCGTGTTATGTGTCTGAGGAGAGTGTGTGTTTTAGAGAGACTGGTATATTCGTGTTATGTGTCTGAGGAAAGTGTGTGTTTTGGAGAGACTGGTATATTCGTGTTATGTGTTTGAGGAGAGTGTGTGTTTAAGAATGCTGTGGTATATTACGGTTGCGTGTCTGAGGAAGGTGTGTGTTTTAGAAGGCTGTGGTATATTAGTGTTATGTATCTTAGGAGAGTGTATGTTTTAGAAGACTGTTATATATCCGTGTTGTGTGTCTGAGGAAGGGGTGTGTTTTAGAAGGCTGTGGTATATTCGTGTTTTGTGTCTGAGGAGAGTGTGTGTTTTAGAAGGCTGTGGTATATTCGTGTTATGTGTCTGAGGAGAGTGTGTGTTTTAGAACACTAGAATATTCGTGTTATGTGTCTGAGGAAAGTGTGTGTTTTGGAGGTGTGTGTGTGTGTGTGCGCGCGCGGAGAGTGTGTGACTTTACCCATTGAATTACACTGAAGGGGAAGTAACTCTAATCGCTCTCCACTAGGACGTTACTTTCGATGTCACAAGTCAGAAAGCGCCGGTAATTTTGGATTAGGCCTAAAATATTGCTTTCGACTATATAGAAATCGTTTATATGCTTTTGCATGATATGTGCGTGATTATGGATTAACGGAGGACTGATGCATGACTATGACTTAGGAAAAAAAGAAAAAAGGTATATTATTGTGAAAAATTAACTTTAATCGAGGTGGGGGTAAAAATTCCAATATGGCGACTGTCGTCCCATTCTCTGTTTTATAGTAAATATCCCGATTTTTTAATAATTTTTCAAATCTCGTATTTTTTGAAAATAAAATCACATGACTGGCATATATACTCATCAGTCTATCCTCCATTTACAAAAAATGTATGACAATATCCATTTTCATAGAGTTGGCCCCCTGTGGTATATCCGTGTTGTGTGTCTGAGGAGAGTGTGTGTTTAAGAATGCTGTGGTATATCCGTGTTGTGTGTCTGAGGAGAGTGTGTGTTTTAGAAGGCTGTGGTATATTCGTTTTATGTGTCTGATGAGAGTGTGTGTTTTAGAGAGACTGGTATGTTCATGTTGTGTGTCTAATGAGTGTGTGTGTTTTAGAAGGCTCTGGTATATTCGTGTTTTGTGACTGAGAAGGGTGTGTGTTTTAGAAGGCTGCGGTTTATTCGTGTTGTGTGTATGAGGAGGGCATTCCTCACAGGGACTAGCTCTCAAGGTCAACAGTGAGATGAGACGTTAATAAGAAAAAAGTCAGTTAGAAAGATCCACAATTTAGTCGCTTTTTACTATCACATAACAGGGGCAGCAGGTACAATACTAACAACCTACAGGGCAAAGAGTGGTAGGTACGTTAGGATGGACACATACCATTGAAGCTGTAGGGGAAATATAAAACGCTGTCATACAGTTTATATACAATCTGGAAACACCATATTTGAAATAAGATTATGATAATAATCAGAATAAAAACTGAGACAAGAAAAGCTTTGCTCACTTGATTGGCCCTTGAACGTTACAAATGGCGTCAACGGTAATGGGTATGTTCCGTTATGATAGGTCAATCCGCCATAGAGGCGACACGCTCGGGTTATGTTGTTAAATGCAAACATGAAACACATACTGACTTGTGTCCAGCAGTTTATGGCACACACTAGAGATGACACATTGTGTAGTAGACTGACCACGTCCCCACACACCTGGTCAGGTGTCAGGACATCCCGGGTCACGTACGTTTCCAAAGTTAACATTATCTTGATAATCTGAAACACGAAAGGTAATCTTAAACATTTTTTTTTAAAAACAACAACATTCGTACGTCAAATGATCACATTCGTACACCCAATGATCAAAAGAACAAACCTGCAGTATTTACCACCATATCATCCCACAACAAATTAAGTTGACCAGATGCATGTGTGAAAGATAGTATGACTTGTACGGTTTGATTCGAAATAAATCTTATTAATCTGAAGATCATTCATTTTTGAGCTTCTATTTTTTCAACTTTTTGAGTATTCCGATTTCTGTACGGGAATCCTTGGAAGGATGTCTTCATGCAAGTTTTTTAACTTGGATGACGGACAACCAAGTGGACCCATATTTGATATCTGCTCTATCATGAAACTTTTAATTGACTCAAACAATTCATACTCATCTGATACTAGTTTCATACTCTAGTTTTAAAAAAACATTCACAATTATTATAAAATATAGTATCAAATTCACATTCGTTATGTTCAGTTACTCAGTTTGGCGCCAGGCGAATGTTTAATCTTGTCGTTAGAACATTAGTCTTTCACAGGCGGTGGTTTACGTATTTCATAAATAATTCACAATAATATACGAAGCGAAAAAAATTGTTAATATTTTATTGATCTTTCCTCCGTTATTTTGATGTCTTCACCAGATTATTCCTGATTTACAGTAATGTTTATTTTATATTCTTCTTTGACTGTTAAGCATTGATGTCAATATTAGTTTAATTTCTTCAAGGAATGAAAAAAATAAGTTTGCAAATTATATGATCGGTGCAGACGGATTCTCACAAACGCTTGCACACAAAAATCTTTAATAATAAATGTGAAGAATATGTATGGTAAAACTGTGGTGACTATGTATTATAAAACTGTGGTGACTATGTATTATAAAACTGTGGTGACTATGTATTATAAAACTGTGGTGACTATGTACGGTGAAACTGTGGTGACTATGAATAATAAAACTGTGGTGACTGTGTATTATAAAACTGTGGTGACTATGTATTATAAAACTGTGGTGACTATGTATGATAAAACTGTGGTGACTATGAATAATAAAACTGTGGTGACTGTGTATGGTAAAACTGTGGTGACTATGTATTATAAAACTGTGGTGACTATGTATGATAAAACTGTGGTGACTTTGTATTATAAAACTGTGGTGACTGTGTATGATAAAACTGTTGTGACTTTGTATTATAAAACTGTTGTGACTGTGTATGATAAAACTGTGGTGACTATGTATTTTAAAACTGTGGTGACTATATATTATAAAACTGTGGTGACAATGTATTATAAAACTGTGGTGACTATGTATAATAAAACTGTGGTGACTATGTATTATAAAACTGTGGTGACTATGTATTATAAAACTGTGGTGACTATGAATAATAAAACTGTAGTGACAATGTATGGTAAAACTGTGGTGACTATGTATCGTAAAACTGTGGTGACTATGTATGGTAAAACTGTGGTGACTATGTATGGTAAAACTGTGGTGCCTATGTATGATAAAACCGTGGTGATTGTGAATAATAAAACTGTAGTGACAATGTAAGATAAAACTGTGGTGACTATGTATGATAAAACTGTGGTGACTATGTATTATAAAACTGTGAGTAAGCATGATAAAACTGTGGTGACTGTGTATGGTAAATCTGTGGTGACTGTGTATGGTATATCTGTGGTGACTATGTATGATAAAACTGTGGTGACTATGTATGATAAAACTGTGGTGACTGTGTATGGTAAATCTGTGGTGACTATTTATGATAAAACTGTGGTGACTGTGTATAATAAAACTGTGGTGACTATGTATGGTAAAACAGTGGTGACTATGTATGATAAAACTGTGGTGACTATGTATGATAAAACTGTTGTGACAATGTATGATAAAACTGTGGTGACAATGTATGGTAAAACTGTGGTGACTGTATGATAAAACTGTGGTGACTATGTATGGTAAAACTGTGGTGACTGTATGATAAAATTGTGGTGACTATGTATGGTAAAACTGTGGTGACTGTGTATGATAAAACTGTGGTGACTGTGTATGGTAATACTGTGGTTGACTATGTATGATAAAACTGTGGTGACTGTATGATAAAACTGTGCTGACTATGTATGGTAAAACTGTGGTGACTGTGTATGGTAAAACTGTGGTGACTATGTATGGTAAAACTGTGGTGACTATGTGTGATAAAACTGTGGTGACAATGAATGATAAAACTGTGGTGACTATGTATGATAAAACTGTGGTGACTATGTATGGTAAAACTGTGGTGACTATGTATGGTAAAACTGTGGTGACTGTGTATGATTAAAATGTGGTGACTGTGTATGGTAAAACTGTGGTGACTATGTATGGTAAAACTGTGGTGACTGTATGATAAAACTGTGGTGACTATGTATGATAAAACTGTGGTGACTATGTATGATAAAACTGTAGTGACAATGTATGGTAAAACTGTGGTTGACTGTGTATGGTAAAACCGTGGTGACTATGTATGATAAAACTATGGTGACTATGTATGGTAAATCTGTGGTGACAATGTATGGTAAAACTGTGGTTGACTGTGTATGGTAAAACCGTGGTGACTGTGTATGGTAAAACTGTGGTGACTGTGAATGGTAAAACTGTGGTGACTGTATGATAAAACTGTGGTGACTATGTATGTTAAAACTGTGGTGACTGTGTATGGTAAAAATGTGGTGACTGTGTATGGTAAAAATGTGGTGACTATGTATTATAAAACTATGGTGACTGTATGATAAAACTGTGGTGACTATGTATGGTAAAACTGTGGTGACTATTTATAGTAAAACTGTGGTGACTATGTATGATAAAACTGTGGTGACTATTTATAGTAAAACTGTGGTCACTATGTATGATAAAACTGTGGTGACTATGTATGATAAAACTGTGGTGACTATGTATGGTAAAACTGTAGTTGACTGTGTATGATAAAATTGTGGTGACTATGTATGATAAAACTCTGGTGACTGTGTATGGTAAAACTGTGGTGACTATGTATGATAAAACTGTGGTGACTGTGTATGGTAAAACTGTGGTGACTATGTATGATAAAACTGTGGTGACTATGTATGGTAAAACTGTGGTGACTATGTATGGTAAAACTGTGGTGACTATGTATAGTAAATCTGTAGTGACAATGTATGATAAAACTGTGGTGACTATGTATGATAAAACTGTGGTGACTATGTATGATAAAAATGTGGTGACTATGTATGGTAAAACTGTGGTGACTATGTATAGTAAATCTTTAGTGACAATGTATGATAAAACTGTGGTGACTATGTATGATAAAAATGTGGTGACTATGTATGGTACAACTGTGGTGACTATGTATGGTAAAACTGTGGTGATTATGTATGGTAAAACTGTGGTGACTATGTATGATAAAACTGTGGTGGCTATGTATGGTAAAACTGTGGTGACTATGTATAGTAAATCCCTAGTGACAATGTATGATAAAACTGTGGTGACTGTGTATGGTAAAACTGTGGTGACTGTGTATGATAAAACTGTGGTGACTAAGTATAGTAAATCTGTAGTGACAATGTATGGTAAATCTGTAGTGACAATGTATGATAAAACTGTGGTGACTGTGTATGATAAAACTGTGGTTGACTATGTATGATAAAACTGTGGTGACTATATATGGTAAAACTGTGGTGACTATGTATAGTAAATCTGTAGTGACAATGTATGATAAAACTGTGGTGACTATGTATGGTAAAACTGTGGTGACTATGTATGATAAAACTGTGGTGACTAAGTATAGTAAATCTGTAGTGACAATGTATCGTAAATCTGTAGTGACAATGTATGATAAAACTGTGGT
>SAYR01002240.1:0-14786 GCA_004382745.1 Argopecten irradians irradians
TACAATACGAGTAAATCCTATAAAATCGCTTATGTCCTAGAGTTTGCTGGGAGCATTGTATTCGAACCAAATTGCGAATAAACATCTCTGGGAGCGCCATAGAAGGCAGTATAATTTCATCCCGGAGCCGATGGTGAACACAAGGAACAAATACACACTCCCTAGTTGTTTTCGTCAAGTTATGCCGGAATAATCATTTTGTGCTCTGACTCCCTGCACCATATGAAGACTACGGTGTACCAGTAAGTTATAGCAAAACATGTACCAATGCATATATATAATAAACGCGTTAATGCTACTATAATAATTTTTTTTGTTTTGCAATCACCCTTAACAAACCCAGAGAAAATAATTAAAGCTATATTATTATTCGATTAATTGGTCGGCATCGATATAGGATCGTTGTTGACTAGTTCGATCCGGGACAAAGATACATCCTATTAATTATAAAAACTAAGAGGAGGTACTGCGAACGCGACAGATCAGCGCTAGTAGTAGGACACTTTTTTTACTCCCACTGTCCATCTAGTCCCAAGTTACTACAGTAGCGTGATGGATTTAGAAGTCACACCGCAAAATGTACACGATTTCACTGGAGAAATACGAGCACGTGTGTCAAACTTTCCGTCGATATGGCGGACGACAAGATATCCTCCTGTCAGTGAACAGTTCATAGTAGAGGATAAAATCTATATTCTTTACATGTCAAACAGTAAAAAAATATAAAAATTAAATAACAACACATGACTTCTTTCTACTGCATACCTTACTGTTCTTTCCTTATAATTTCAAAAAGGTTAGGTTTCCCAACATACACACGTCCGTTGCCTTTTTGGGACAGAATGTCCTGTGCTTATCAGTATCCAAGAAAGAAATGCTGATTTAATAAAATTCGAAAATAATGAACATTTGTCTCCAACTGTGTCCACCCCTCTCGGTCGATATTATATTTACATTTTGTAAACGTTAATCTAATAATTAATTTTTAAGGCTGTATTTGTTTTTGATTTGTACATCATAGTAATACACAATATATTACTCACGTTGGACAGAGTAGTTGTAGATTTCCAATTCCACTGTCCGTCCTGATCGACACGTTCGAATGTCTGAGACGTTACCAGTACTAATAAAATTAGAGTCACACCGGAATGTACCACGTCTCACCGGAGTAATTATGTGCACGGTGTTGTCGAACTTGCCGTTGGGTATGACGGAGGACAAGATGCTTTAACTAAACAAAAACTATAGTAAGAAAATCATCCACGTAATGTATCACGTTAAACGATATAACGCGTCTTTTGTAATAGAGCACTTGATTTTCACAATGAAGTGGCCGTTATTTCCTTTATTTACACACCGGATATCAAACCACATATATGTTTAATGCAGAACACATCAAACAATGCAAAACAACATGCATACAGACTAGACAATTATGATATAGGTTAGAAAGAACAGTTCTAACCAGTAAAGCAATTTGAATATTTAAAATAAAAAAAAAACACCAACAATTCAATAAAATCAAATGTAATCTGAGGAACTATCCGTTCTTTCAGCGGTTTGTGTCAGCATGTTCTACTTCAATTTTCAAAGTGAATATCACATTGAGACACGAGTTCTATCCGGAGAAATACAGTTCCATTGTCTGTGACAATTAACCTGGTTTCTATTCTAGCAAAAGAAACTGGATAAAGTCGATAAAAGTCTCCCAAACTGTTCCCTTTATGCTTCGATTGTCTATTTTACATTTGTGAGTTAGTCATCTGTTGTGTCTCTTTCGGTTCTTCATATCTGCTTGAAATCAGAACACCTTAAAAACACTCTGAATAACAAAAAGGGTCTCCATGAAAGCTGGACGGTCACGTCCGAGACTGGCTACAACTGCTCTCTTGTGCGAAATGCAACCACTTTTGGGGTGTGATGTGCGTCCGGGTATATCAGTGTAGCTGAAGCTTTCAAACAGTAGCCCTCCAATTTGAGCCAATTCTGTTTGACCGTGGTTGCATGGGCCCTGTATCTATCAAACGGCTGGTCATGCATCCGAGCCCCTGGTTCGTAGATCTCCAGAGGCTGGTGTGCTTAGTTCAATCTGAGTTTAATTGGATTGTCTTGATCTCAGGGGATCGATCTTAGACGAGCGTGCTGTCGCAAGCTTGATTTGAATTTATGTTCGTCGAAATATTCTTCCGGATGTAAAACTATCTGTGTACACCCTGGCAACTTTTGACCACTGGATATCCCCATGTTCACTCATTGAGTCGTCCCCCTGTGGGACCGAGAGTGGCTAGAGAATAAGTATAAACTCTTAACAATTGATGGCTTCCAAAACAAACAAGGACATGAGCCACCACATATCTCATAAACCTTCGTCCACTTAGCGTGAGACTCAGACCCTATCCTATGAATCATACAAGACAAAAAGGGCACAACAAACACATTCCTCCAGTTTCTGGTTCATTCCTCTACACAGAAGCGCGCAAGAACCACTGCGTTTTATCACCTTAATATACGAAAGGGCATCAAAGCATTGCCGGGCGATGTCAAATCTGGTTAAGCTTTAGGGTGATCGGGATTCTCCTAATAGAGGTTTCCGGAAGCCACAAGCGGAGAAGCCTCCTGGAACACCAGGTTTTTCCGGCCTCATGTGTGTGCTAAAACACACTCATTATTGAATTGCCAGCAAGGTGGTATATCAGTGCCACTTGACGCGCAATGAAAATGGAGGCCGACAAACTGTCATACTTCCAAGAGGAGTGCAAGTGCACTGCTCACGTTACCGTGACCGAGGATATAGGACGCATCCTGCCTAAGCTACACACGAGAAATGGACTTTGAGTGTCCGAAGACATAACACCGCAACTTGTATAGACGTTCGCTATTCGCTCTACGTCTCTTTCACTACTTATACGAATAATCTCACTGAGGCGCAGAACGTAACCTGTTGTTTACCCAGTCCTGTTATTGGTCTGTCTTCTACCGTCTTACCCACCTAATCCATTGAGGTGCCGTAACTGCCAGAGGTACACGCCATCATGAGAGCAATTGTTAGACGGAAAATGGTTATGTCAGTAACTTGTGGCCGTGGAAGTCCACCGAATGAAAAAGACGAATATGAGCATTGTAAGCCGTCACTGCGTCGAATTGCGGGGGTGGACTATGCCCTGCGTATGCTCGCACCTGTCCTGCCTGGACTCGGAGAGCGGAGATATACCGGTCAAATATACACGAAGTGTCTCTTCCCCGATGCTTAGGAGGATAAGTCGGAAGCTGCTTCAAGAACTGAATGTGGCAACCTATGCTCAGATAACCCGCGCAAAAGACGCCCTGTGACAGTTGTCAATCGTCAAACAGTGCGGTCGGTCCAGGCCTTGCGTGACATAGCCTAACTGGGACAATGATGCTCCAGATATGTCTATATGCTAAGGCCTGCAAACTAATTCATGGTGACCCGAACAGGAGTCAAGTCGGGTCCATCTAAGCCACAACAACAAACAAACACACCACCTTGGGCCACCGTGGGAGCTAAAACGCTAATCCCACTGGCGTCTCCAGGACTAACACAACACAAATTCAAACACGAACATCAGAAAATAAGTTACCGCCGCTCGTCATAGACGGTGACTATATCTCACCGTCTATTGACGTTAAAAACTCCCGATAAAGCCAAGCGTTCAGCAAATACACCACCGCAGGAGCAGCGCAGAAACAAAACCACCAAGCGTACATGCTGTCTGGCTCCCTGCACTACTAACACAAACCATGAAGGATCAGATGACCCTATCCTTGACGGAACATTTATGATGTTCTATCGGACGACAGTGAGATCAAAAACTGTCTGCATGCATTTCTGTCAAAAACGAAAACACCACAACGATCCAGACCTCACACTCAATGGAATTAAAAATTCCAGTAGTTTGTTCAAACTAAATTTCTTGGATTTAATATTCGATTCGAAACTGTCCTTTGTTCCACACATAAAACATACACCTGAGGGTTAAGTCTCGGAGCTTGCTGACTGACCATTCAACGTGTTCTGTCCCATTCTGATGGGGTGCAGACCGTGAAATGCTTCTGCGTATCTACCGGGCACTTATTTAGATCAAAGCTTGACTACGGCTCGATTGTCTATGGTATCGGCTCGCAGCTCCTATCTAACAGATGCTTGACCTATCCAGAATCAGGGACTGCGTTCTGGCATTGGAGCTTTCGAACAACACCTGTGAGAAGAGTCTCCAGTGGAAGCTAATGAGCCATCTCTAGACGACACGAAGAAATTATCTCTTACAGTATGCTGCCCAACTGAATCCAATCCCACAAAACCCCGCATTCGAGTCTTGTATTTAATCCTCACAACACCAGGACATATTCAGACAAAATCAAAAGCTCATACCAACATTTGGCATCAGAATTTCAAAGTTTTTTGCAGGAACATAATATAAAATTTCGACGCCATTGACGAGTACACCATATCGGATGTACCACCATGGCTCATTCAAACACCTGATATCAATTTATCTTTGTATGAGAGGGCAAAGTCCAGGTGCATTACCGAAGAACATAAATCCTCCTTTCGGAGTGATCCAGAGCTTTCCCTGATCATGTTAAGATCTACACTGACGGCTCAAAAGATGGTTGATAAGTTGCGGGCAGCATGCTGTACATCTAATCACTGTTCCTCTATCCGACTTCCAGATGTTGCATCCATTTTCTCTGCGGCGAACTTGTGCTATCGGTCTGGCTCTTGACGCACATCGAAGAACACCGCATTGAAAGGCAATCATCTGTTCAGACTCTTTCGGTTCTTCAGGCTTTGAATCAAGATCCCTAGAAATACTCTAATCCAAAATCTTTTAATCCGAACATTTCGATTATCTTCTAAACTCAATTACTTATCTCTGGATTCCAGTCATGTGGTTAAAGGGAATGAACAGGCTGATAAAGCAGCTAAGACTGCTCTTCGCTAGCCACAAAACAGATTTGAAACTACCATACACCCGATCAAACCTTCAAATTCAGTCAGCCATCAAACACCATTGGCAACAAAGGGTTCTACCGAAACAAACAAATAAAACTGTTTAAAATTCAACATACACTTAATCCTAACTGTCCAGTCGGAGAGACCGCAGAGAGGAAGTTGTTCTCTCTCGGCTCGAACTGGATCACACATATTTTACACATTCCTAATCTATTGAGAGGAGGATCCTCCACATGCCATGCATGTGATTCTCCTCTCACAGTGGAGCATATTTAGTGCACTGTATTGATTTTAAGCACATACGAGATAAGCATACGATGTCTCCGACATGTACACTTTGTTTCATGCCGTGAGACATAATCGTATTTTTAATTATCTCAAAGAAATCGGTATTTTAGATAAAATATGAACGTTTTTCTTATCATATCATCGTATCAACTCAACATTTCATCGTTTCATCAACTTTTTGCATGAGTTTTCTCGTGTGTTTTAACCAAAACTATTTTATCACATGCAAACCTTTTTTTTATCAAATAAACGTTTACAATCTGTGTTTTAATCCTTACTTGCCTTTTCTTACCCTGATCTTTTATCCTGATATTAATGCCTGACTTGTAGTTTGGCCCTAAATGACCTTAGTTGTCGATGGGCCGTAAAACTCAAACAAACAAACAAACAAAACAAACAAACGACAGTGAGTTTGGTGACAACACATTTATCGCTACCAAACAACCTACTTCAAGTAGTCCTGTCGGTCCGACAAACTATCCTCAGGGACCAACATAGAGACAAACACAATCATACAATGGAACATACGCGGATTTAAAGCGAACATGGAAGAATTAAAACATCTTATACAAACAAAAAACCCATCCATATTCTGCCTTCAAGAAATAATGCTGAAAGACACCATCAATCTCAGACAATTTACACTATACACAAAAACTCCAACAACAGGTGGCCGCGCATTAGGTGGTGTGGCGATGCATAAAAACGTCCCTCACAGACACATTCAGCTAAATACCACCTTACAAGCTGTTGCTATAAGCGCAACTCTTCACCGAAAAATAACTGCCTGTTCTATATATTTACCTCCAAATACGCCATTTAGTTGTGATGAACTGAGTAATATCGTATCACAACTACCAGTGCCATATATTATCATGGGTGACTTTAACGGTCATAATAGCCTCTGGGGCTCCCCAGGCACTAACGATAGAGGTAGACGTATCGAAGAGTTTATTAATAAAAACAGCTTATGTCTTTATAACACCAATGCCCCAACATATTTACACCCTGCCTCTGGCTCGCTTACCCACATTGATCTATCGTTGTGCCATCAATTCTTCTGGATTATGATGGGATGGTCAATGATGATGTTTGTGGGAGCGATCATTTTCCAATTATACTTAAAAACATAGGGTCACCAAAACTTGAAGAGCCTATTCCTCGTTGGAATCTACATAAGGCGGACTGGGTTCAATTAAAAAAAATTGTGCGCAGAGGAGCTCATCGAGGATAATTTTTTGAACCTCGATGACCGCATTAAAATTTTCACAGAAGCGCTCACTTCTATCGCTACAAAAACCATACCAAAATCCGTGCCAAAACCTACAAAGTTTCGTCTCTCAAATGATTCATTTATCAATAGATCTGGTAGAAATTCCGCTCTGAGGCGGTACTTGGCTTCGCCAGTAAAGCTGGTCTATCAAATCCGACAAGGAAAGTACTTGGAAAGAGTACGTCTCAAAAATTAATTCCAATACATCTCTAAAGAAAGTTTGGAAACTTGATCCTTGCAGACATAAACAGAACGGTACAGGAGGGAATAGAGAAAAAGAGAGGAAGAAATATTACAAACCACCTATTTCTGAGCACTCCTTCCTACCTCATTAACAAAAATAAAATATTTTCTTCAAAATCCGAAATAGCTGACGCCTTTGCCAAAAATTTTGCTAAAATTTCATCCGTCAAAAATCATTCCAAAAAATTTCAAAAATTTAAAAAAGAGACGTCTTAATTTTAAATCCTCCAATAGTGAAAGTTACAATAGGCCTTTCGAGATACCAGAATTGCTCGAGTCCCTTGAGAAATCAAAGGACTCGGCAGCTGGACCAGACGAAATTCCATATATGTTTTTAAAACAATTACCAGACTCTTCACTAAAATGTCTTTTAACTATATTTAATAAAGTTTACTCTTCTGGCAACATTCCCGAGTCTTGGAAGGAATCTACTATTATATCCTTTCCGAAGCCCGGGAAAGATGCTACTGATGCCAATAACTATCGTCCTATTTCATTGACGAGTTGTATTTGTAAAACTCTAGAACGTATGATAAATACTAGATTAGTTTGGTTCCTGGAATCAAACAATATTTTTACGACTGGTTTGCCCGTTGTCAGTATAATGTGACCGGGTGGGGTGTGTTGCCTGGTGTCTTCGGCGGCATGCTTCAGTGATATAGCACTATAAAAAGGGCAACAGTTCCACTATACAAGAAGACACAACACGAATACACCGCAGTCTCCCAAAACACGCACATCCCACAACATACACACAAGACACCGCATACATGGGAGGCCGTCCTTACATGACCATAGCTGTTAATAGGACGTTAATTAATTAATTAAACAAACAAACAAACAAACAAAGTCCTTTACAAAGCGGCTTTAGAAACCGCAGGGGAACGGTAGACCACGTAGTTAGACTAGAAACATTTGCCAATACAGAACATCTTGTGGCCGTATTCTTTGACCTTGAAAAGGCATACGACACAACTTGGCAATATGGAAACATGAACGATCTCCTTGATATCGGTATACGTGGTAATTTGCCAAAGTTTATTTCAAATTTTATATCTGACAGGCATTTCAAAGTTCGATTGGGTTCAACTTATTCAGAAACAGAAACACAGGAGATGGGCGTCCCTCAGGATGGTATCCTGTCCGTCACACTTTTTGGATCAAAAATTAACAGCATAACTAATTATAAATGTCTTGGCCAATCTACGGAAGGGTCTCTGTTTGTGCATGCTTTCTTGATCTGTTACAGATCAAAAAACATGCACACTATAGAACGACAACTACAACAATGTTTAGGCGAATTACAAAATTGGGCTGACAAAAATGGCTTTAGATTTTCAAGATCAAAAACTGTCTGTATGCACTTCTGTCAAAAACGAAAACCACACAATGATCCTGACCTCACACTCAATGGAATTAATATTCCAGTAGTTGAACAAACTAAATTTCTTGGACTAATATTTGATTCGAAACTGTCCTTTGTTCCACATATCAAACATCTGAAGGATAAGTGCTCGAAGGCGCTGAACATTCTACGAGTTCTTTCCCATTCTGATTGGGGTGCAGACCGTGAAATGCTTCTACGTATCTATCGGGCACTTATTAGATCAAAACTTGACTACGGCTCTATTGTCTATGGATCGGCTCGCAGCTCCTATCTACAGATGCTTGACCCTATACAGAATCAGGGACTGCGTCTCGCACTTCGAGCTTTTCGAACAACACCTGTGAAGAGTCTCCATGTGGAAGCTAATGAGCCATCTCCAGACGATCGACGAAAGAAATTATCCTTACAGTATGCTGCTCAACTGAAATCCAACCCCAAAAATCCCGCATTTAACCTTGTATTCAATCCACAACATCAAGAAATATTTACACAAAATCAAAAGCTCATACCAACATTTGGCATCAGAATTTCAAATTTTTTGCTGGAACTGAATATAAACTTCGACACCATTGACGAGTACACCGTATCGGATGTACCACCAAGGCTCATTCAAACCCCCGATATCAATTTATCTCTACATGAGAGTGCAAAATCCAGTGCATTACCCGAAGAACACAAATCCTCCTTTCGGGAGTGCATTAGGGCTTTCTCTGACCATGTTCAGATCTACACTGACGGATCAAAAGATGGTGATGATGTTGCGGCAGCATGCTGTACATCTAATCACTGCTCTTCTATCCGACTCCCGGATGTTGCCTCCATTTTCTCTGCGGAAGCATGTGCTATCGGTCTGGCGCTTGGCCATATCGAAGAAAACCGCATTGAAAAGGCAATTATCTGTTCCGACACTCTTTCGGTTCTTCAGGCTTTGAAATCAAGAAACCCTAGAAACACATTAATCCAAAATCGTTTGATCTGAACATTTCAATTGTCTTCTAAAACTCAAATTACTTATCTCTGGATTCCCAGCCATGTGGGTATAAAGGGAAACGAAAAGGCCGAGACTGCTCTTCGCCTAGCACAAACACATTTGAAACTACCTTACATCGACATCAAACCTTACATTCAGTCAGCCATCAAACACCATTGGCAACAAAGGTGGTGTACCGAAACAAACAATAAACTGTTTAAAATACAACCTACACTTAATCCTAATCCGTCCAGTCGGAGAGACCGCAGAGAGGAAGTTTTTCTCTCTCGGCTCCGAATTGGACACGCATATTTTACACACTCCTATCTATTGAGAGGGGAGGATCCTCCTACATGCCATGCATGTGATTCTCCTCTCACAGTGGAGCATGTTTTATTGCATTGTATTGATTTTAAACAGATACGAGATAAGTACTATGATGTCTCTGACATGTACACTTTGTTTCATGCCGTGAGACATAATCGTATTTTCAATTATCTCTAAGAGATCGGTATTTTAAACCAAATATGAACGTTTTCTCATCATATCATCGTATCAACTCAACATTTCATCGTTTCATCATGTGCATGAGTTTTCTCTGGTGTTTTAGTCAAAATTATTTTATCCCATGCAAACCTTTTTTTATCAAATAAACGTTACAATCTGTGTTTTAGTCCTTACTTGCCTTTTCTTACCCTGATCTGTTATCCTTATATTAATGCATGACTTGTAATTTGGCCCTAAATGACCTTAGTTGTCGATGGGCCGTAAAACTCAAACAAACAAACAAAACGAATTCAAAATATTTTAATCCGAACATTTCGATTCTCTTAAGATTCTTACATATCTCTGGATTCCCAGTCATGTGGGTATAAAAGGGAATAAAAAGACCGATAAAGCAGCGAAGACTTTCACCTATCACAAACATATTCGAAACTATTACACAATTTATACTCACGTTGACAGAGTAGTTGTATATTTCCATTCCACTGTCCATTCTGCCCACATGTCAATGTCTGAGACGTTACAGTACTAATAAATTGGGAGTCACACCGGAATGTACACGTCTCACCGGAGTAATATGTGCACGGGTTGTCGAACTGGCCGTTGGGTATGACGGAGGGACAAGATGCTTTAACTGGACAGAATATAGTGAGAAAATCATCACGTATTGTATCATTGAGCGATATTAACGCGTCTTGTGTAGATATAGCGAATTGTTTTCACAATGAGGCGTTATTTTCTTTTTTTCCACCGGATACAAACCCATTGTAATGCAGAAACAAAAAATGCGAACCAACCTTTATACCCGCACTAAATGATATAGGTGAAAGGTCAAACAGTAAAAACAATGAATAAAAAAAAAAAACAAACAAACAACAACAACAATTCAATAAATATTTTGGACTCCGTTCTTTCAGGGTTTCAGGATGTTCTCATCTATTTCAAAGAAAGGTTGCGGTTATCCAAATACAGTTCCATTGTCTGTTGGACAGATTACCCTGGATGTACCACCATGGCTCATTCAAACACCTGATATCAATTTCTCTCTACATGAGAGGGCAAAATCCAGTGCATTACCCGAAGAACACAAATCCGCCTTTCGGGAGTGCATTAGGGCTTTCCCTGACCATGTTCAGATCTACACTGACGGATCAAAAGTGCAGGTAGGGCGTTAGAATTGTACCTGCTGCCCCTATTGCATGATCGTAAAAGGCGACTTAATTTAGGATCTTATCTTTTCTCTTCTTCCTAACTGACTTGGCACTGCCTCACTTTTGGCCTTGAGTTGAGCGTTCGCCCCTGTGAGGAAGGCTCTGGGTTCTGTCCCCTGGCCGAGACACACCAAAGTCTATAAAAGTAGTAGTTTCTGTTCCTGCTTAGCGCTCAGCATACAGGGAGTGGGACGACTGGTTCTCCCGTTGTCAGTATAATGTGACCGGGTGGGGTGTGTTGCTTGGTGTCTTCGGCGGCATGCTTCATTGATATAGCACTATAAAAAGGGCAACAGTTCCACTATACAAGAAGAAACAACATGAATATACCGCAGTCTCTCAAGATACACACCTCGTACAACATACATGCAGCACACCGCATACATGGGAGGCCGTCCTTGCATGACCATAGCTGTTGGTAGGACGTAAATTAATCAAACAATCCTCTATCCGACTCCCGGATGTTGCCTCCATTTTCTCTGCGGAAGCATGTGCTATCGGTCTGGCACTTGACCATATCGAAGAACACCGCATTGAAAAGACAATCATTTGTTTTGACTCTCTTTCGGTTCTTCAGGCTTTGAAATCAATAACCCCTAGAAACACATTAATCCAAAATCTTTTGATCCGAACATTTCGATTGTCTTCTAAAACTCAAATAACTTATCTCTGGATTCCCAGCCATGTGGGTATAAAGGGAAATGAAAAGTCCGATAAAGCAGCTAAGACTGCTCTTCGCTTAGCACAAACCCATTTGAAACTACCTTACACCGACATCAAACCTTGCATTCAGTCAGCCATCAAACACCATTGGCAACAAAGGTGGTCTACCGAAACAAACAATAAACTGTTTAAAATAAACCTACACTTAATCCTAATCTGTCCAGTCGGAGAGACCGCAGAGAGGAAGTTGTTCTCTCTCGGCTCCGAATTGGACACGCACATTTTACACATTCCTATCTATAGTGGAGCAGATAAGTACAGAAATATGGCCAAATTGTGCACATTATGATAAAAGCATGAAACTTGGCACAAATGAAGTTTGGGCCAAAGAAGACTTTTTAGCCTCTGGGTCATCGCGAATTAGCCTTATGACGTCACTGGCGGCCATTTTCCAAGATGGCGGCCAAATTTTTCAAAAGCCTCATTTTAGATCAATAATAAGCAATGTTTTTGATATTTTTTTTCTCTTTATCCATTCCTAAATGATGTATGAATGAAAAATAAAACATCTGCGACATTAATTTTTAAAATTGATAGAAATTAAAGAAATTCTATATCAATCTGACGTCATTGGGTGCCATTTTCCAAGATGGCCGCCATGTTTTTTAAAAACCTCATTATAGATCAATGGCAAGCGATTTTATTTCATTTTATACATCCCTAATTGAAGTATGAATGAAAAAAAAGAAATATTTGCGACACTTATTAAAAAAAGTAATAGGATTTTAAAAAAAAGTTATATCTATTTGACGTCATTAGGTGTCATTTTCCAAGATGGCCGCCAAGTTTTTTCAAAAACCTCATTATAGATCAACGGCAAGCGATTTTAATTCATTTTTTTCATTTTATACATCCCTAATTGAAGTATGAATGAAAAAAAGAAATATTTGCGACACTAATTAAAAAGAGTAATAGGATTTAAAATAAGATGTTATATCTATTAGACGTCATTAGGTGTTATTTTTTTCCAAGATGGCCGCTAATTTTTTTTCTAAAACCTCATTATAGATCAATTGTAAGCAATTTTTCTGATATTTTCATTTTATTAATTCCAAGTTCATGTATGAATGAAAAATAAAATATTTGCGACATTGATTTTTTTTAAATAATAGATTTAAATAAATTTTATATCAATTTGACGTCAATAGGTGTCATTTTCCAAGATGGCCGCCAAAACTTTTCAAAAACCTCATTATAGATCAATGGTAAGCAATATTTCTGATTTTTCAGTTATTAACTCCTATTTCATGTATGAATGAAAAATAAAACATTTACGACGCTATTTTTTTCAAATTTATATAATTTTAAGAAATTTTATATCACTATGACGTCAATAGGTGTCATTTTCCAAGAAGGCCGCCAAAACTTCAAAAACCTCATTATAGATCAATGGTTAACAATTCTGATGATATTTTCATTTTTTATAAATTCCAATTTCATGTATAAATTGAAAATAAAACATTTACGATACTATTTTTTTAAAAATAAATATAATTTTAAGAAATTTTATATCAATTTGACGTTAATATTTTCCAAGATGGCCGCCATTTTTTTTCAAAAGACTTCTTTTAAGCTCAGTAGTTAGCAATATTTTTGATATTCCTAATTGATG
The DNA here is from genome assembly GCA_004382745.1 of Argopecten irradians irradians. NCBI lineage: Eukaryota > Metazoa > Mollusca > Bivalvia > Pectinida > Pectinidae > Argopecten > Argopecten irradians. Next base: position 13,187 of record SAYR01002240.1, read on the forward strand.
TATCATTGAAAAATAAAATGTTTGCGATACTAATTCAAAAAGAAATAATAGATTTTAAAGAATTTTTTAAAAATTTAGTCGTCATAGGGCGTCCTTTTCCAAGATGGCCGCTGATGACATTTGCAGAAAACAATTGATGTTTGCAATATCAGCACATGTACTAGGGGATGCTATATGACGTCATTGCTGCCTTTTTCTAAGATGGCTGCCCAAAGTGCTAACCGTTTTCCTTTTTTCTTTGAAGTCTATCGAACTTATTTCTTTCTCAAATGATGTTTGAACATTAAATAAGTAATTAAATACATTTCAATTGATGACTTTGACAAAAGTGCTTCTGGGAAATTTAATATGAAGGCATTGACTGCTATTTTATAATATGTAGCTAAAATTGCCATATAAATGATTGATTTTTTGGCCGTTTTGTTTTGTCAAATTATCGAGCATTTACCGTCTAAACCATTTGTCGCATTAAAGAGCAAATTGGCCGTATATTTTCCATTCAGTTGTATTTCATGTATGCCAATAGGACTAGGTCAAAATAGCATACAAGTCTTTGTAATCCTTTCACCAAACTGCAAATTGCATTTTTGCAAAGAATAGTTCTCTCCCTCTTCACATCAACATAATATTACAATGTAGATGCAAAAGTTTTGTCTAGGCAATACAATAGAAGTCACGTGACTTTAATCACTCAAAAGGGTGGGGAAATAATTAACTCCAGAACAATTCAAGAACTGTTCTGGAACCCAAAGAAATCAAACTGTGATATATACTAATCGATCCGGTTAAAATACAGATCCTTTATCATTACAACGTTTTGTAAGAGGATTTGACAACACCCAATTAGGGGTCACGTCCAGGTGACCTTTGAAAATGGCCAATACATTGCTGCCGCCAGAATCTTGACTGGAGACGACATTGTTTGAAAAAGCTGTCATAATTATTTTTTTCGTGTACATATATGTACGAGTAGTCATCTCGCCAGCCAGAATCTTGACTGGAGACGAAACTGTTTGAAAAAGCTGTCATAATATTTTTGTCGTGTATGTACGAGTAGTCATCTCGCTCAATGAGCTTAACAAACATTAAAGCCAACTGTTTGTTGTATGTATAATGGGACGAAATAGCGTTTTTAATCAATGTATCGAGTTAAGGAAATGCATTTGATTTAAAGTACATGTGGCATAAGGTCATTTGAACATGACCCCTTAAGGGATCTTGTCAACGGAGTTGTTAGAAGAATCTGTATTTTAATAACATTGCATACTAATGGAATGCAAACGCAAATTTTTCTGTTACCTAAAACAAATTCTAAAACAAGTTGACCTCAAGTATAATTATTTTAATTTAATTTTTTCTTCCAATAGAGAGCAGTGACTATGTACTTTGAATGTGTTTTTATCCTTAATTTATGATTTGACATTAGACCTAGAAATACATGGCAACGAAAGTATATGATCTGTTTAAAGCACATACATGAGTATAAAGCTGGAGCATGATAAAAATAGGATGGTGATGATTATTTGAAAATAATGGATGTTTTTATCTTAAACTGTCAACCTATAATACTGTACCAGAGTTTCCAAAGTGCATTCATGTA
>SAYR01002266.1:0-33165 GCA_004382745.1 Argopecten irradians irradians
AGAACGACGAAGAGATTCTAGTTCACTTGGATTATATCGTTATAATAATTGAACTAGATATGTTACACGGACGGTGTACGTGTAAGTTGTCGGCTGTATCACTACGGTTGATCCTTTGTCCTCGATATAGTGTACACAAATATGAAGTTATCAGGACCTGAATACATCAAGAATGAGTTCACTCAGGTAACTTATCTCTTCTCAGAAACCACGGAAATTTTAGATACTACATCATGAATATCTCTCTCACACTTCAAACATGTGACACGATCTGCAAGACAGAGATGTCGAATATCTGGTTATCCAGCTGGAAGGTTTTTTGGACCATACTTTACACTTTAAAATGACTCGCCTTTTAGATACTGTAACTACATTTTAATAAGTATAGGTAACAAACATACGTTATCAATTATATCTGGACTATCCGCGAAACAAACCAATTATAAGCAGTATCATATACAAGGCTATTCCTTTGTTACAGGACGATACCCTCTGGGCTAGTAATACGGCTGGTGACCAGATCGGAGAGATGACATTGAGTTGTGAGATCTATCACCATTGAAGTACCATGACACAAACATAGCAGTTATTTGGTAGAGAGAGATATAAGCAATATGGTATGATATGTGAAGCTTTAGAGAGATGAATAATGAGAAGCTGCACGCAGATGAAAGGGATATAGTCTAGCAGAAAATGCTATATCAGAGGAATACTGTGTAGTTAATTAAGGAAGATCCATTGATTTGTTAGGCGTCTTGGTTAGATATAGTGTTCAAAAGTTAACATATCAGAGAGAAATATATGTTATGAATCCATGAACAGAACACTGATACTATTTTAGTAATGCAGATATTATTAACATAAACTATAAAATTCGAGGTTAAAGAAGGAAAAGGATATCATATCGACCTGTTCGATTAATAGTGGACCACCAGTTTTCGAGAAAAAAAGAATTAAAAAAAAACACAATATTATAAAATATCAAATTTTCTGGGAATACAACACTTCAACATATGATATCTAAATCAATTTATATGAAAGAATTAGTTTGTAAATTGTAGTAGATAATTCATTAAATAACCACAAAGTTGCATCATTTACAGCTCATTTTATTCAGCGTAGTAAAATACAATTTTAATCATATTCCCATAAAGTGGTCCTCCTATGCCCTCATGCCAAAAACGGAGAAAATCGTGATTGATAAAATATTTTAATTCAATATCACCACTGACTTCGTATGAATTAATGTCAGAACAATCTGAAGTACATTGTATCATGTCTGTGTAGCTCAGATGGTCGAGACGTGACACCTTGTATCGGAGGTTCAGTGTTCTAATTCCTACCAGATCTAACAACTGGTTTTTAGGTCACCTGACAACAGGTCATGGTGACCTCTTGCGTCTTTTGTCCGTCGTCGTCCGTCGTGCCTCCTCCGTCGTGCGACGACCGTAAACATTTCCTTGTGAACGAGATAACTTGAGTAAATATAAACCGAGCTTAATGAAAATTTCTATGTAGACTAGAACTGGAATGATCTCCGACGAGTTCGAAAATAAGCTTGATTCAACTGTAATTTACGGAGTTATTGCCTTTTGCACTAATAATTATTATTGGACCTTGTGAACGCGATACCTTGAGTAAATGTACACCGATCTTAATGGAGTTTTGTATGTAGACTAACATTGGAAAGATCTCCGACGAGTTCGAAAGTCAGTTTGATTCAACTGTAATTTACGGAGTTTATTGCCTTTGCACTAATAATTATTATTGGAACTTGTGAGCGATACCCTTAGAAGTAAATATGAACCAATCGTAAGGAAAAACTTTGTATGTAGACTAAATTGGAAAGATATTCGGGACGATGTTTTGAAGAATCAAGCGTGATTCGATAGTAATTTACGGAGTTATTGCCCTTCGCACTTATAATTATGATTGGACTTTGTGAACGCGATTACTTGAGTAAATATAAACCGATCTTAATGAAACTTTGTATGTAGACTAACATTGGAAAGATGTGGCGAAAATAGGCCTTACCCTCTATGTCATGTGTAACACATGTGCTTCACTGTTATTGTTAGGCAGACACTTCATTGTCGGGGCAGTATACAGTGTAAGCGTTTCGGTGACTTTAATATAGAGAACACCTCTTGTACGTTAGTGAAACCCGAGGAGTTCCGATATAATTAAGATGATTGCCGCTACGGGCGCTGCTTCTCGCAGTAGAAAAGGGAGCCAGCTGGCGAATTGTTCACCTTTTGATCCTGAACTTTGAGCTGTTAACATCGACAAGGTAGTAGTTTTTGGCACTGAAAGATAGAAATGGCTGAATAAGTCTTGCGTTGATCAGTGTCATACCGAGCGACATCAGCTCACGACCACTAGCTAGGTAGTCTTGAACACTCGCGACATAGGTAGTCGTGAGAAGGGCTGGTAACAGCTAGCTATGTTAGTGTTGGCGACACGCTCGCAGTCAGCGGAGTACGAGCTTACAGTGTGTGTTAGTGTACACGTTTAACGGCAGGCAGTCGTTATATTGTAGCTGTGAAGCGCAGTGATCAGCACAGAGTGTGTTGCGCTGTATTGCTATAGGAGTTGTCTCCCTTTATCTAGGTTATTGTAGTACAGAGAGGTATTCTGTAATTATTTCATGTATTGTACATAGAGCTTTGTATAGTGTTACTGGCAGTAACCATAATTGTTTGTATATATTGGCTGCTGTAGTGTAGTTAGTGATTCATAACAGGGACTCAAATATATCTAGGTAACAACCCCCGCCCGGTACGTTACAAAGATCTCGGACGAGTTCGAAAATCAGCTTGATTCGGTTGTAACTGTTAGAGTTATTGCCCTTTGCAATAATAATAATTGAACCTTATGAACACGATAACTTGAGTAAATATGAAACCAGCTTTATGAAACCTTGTATGTTGACTAACAATGGAAATATCTCGGACTAGATCAAAAATGAGCTTGATTCAACAGTAATTTACGGAGTTATTGCCCTTTGCACTTATAATTATGATTGGAACTTGTGAATACGATAACTTGAGTAAATATGCACCCAGCTTAATTTAAACTTTGTGTGTTGACTAACACGGGAAAGGTCTTGGACGAGTTTGAAAATCAGCTTGATTCGATTGTAGCTTTATTACAGAGTTATTGTCCTTTGCGATAATAATTATTGAACCTTGTGAACAAATAACGTGAGTTAATATGCACCAGTCTTGATGAAATTGTATGTAGACCTATTAGATCTATGTTTCTAGTTGTTCATGAACAAAAGACATCAGTTGGCTAGTAAATGACATAACTATTTTTTATCAAATAGCAGGTGACCGTTAAGGCCCATGGACATTTTGTCATATCAAATTAATAACATAAAAATAAAGATGATAAAAAATGAAAAAAAAAAACAGTCATATAATAAACGAAACACTTCTTGTGTCATGTCAACCCTGTACAAGAAGACCCATAATACGTTATGTAACATTTTACCTGTAGGGTATTTTTAGCTCGAGCTGTGCGCGGCCTAGGTGGTGACAGGCGGAAAGTGTCCATACTTCTTTCCTGATTCCATACAGCATGTACCATTTTACTAATAGAAATACATTCTGTACAGGTTTACCCTGCAACTACTACTGTACCGAATATAATACATACATCAATTTATCACATAATCCGCCTGATATCCGTAGATTTTGCTTGTGTTATATCTTTGCATATGTCATTAGTTTTATATAACCTGAAGAAAAACTTCAGTAAAAAACAAATTACAGAGTCTTGAAACAAAGAAAACGGCCAAATATATATAGTGAAATAATACTCCAATAACATAATAGGTGACTGGTCAGCCGATTTTTATCGGACGTTGTTTTGCTGACTGTCTACTCTAATTACCGAAGCCTTATTTTTTATGTTCCTATGGGGAAATTACATAGGGATATCAATGAATGGCTCCACAGGGGTCTGAGGGCGGGGATCAATAAGGAAAATGACAAAATTATTTAAAATCCTTCTTGTTGTTCTGGTTCTTTAGAATCATTCTGTATAATTGAATAGATTCAAGTTCAAGTTGGTAGCTAGTGTGCTTGGCCAGGTAAGCGATGCAAGTCCATGGAACCTCTTGTTGCGGATTGGAAGTACATTCCCATATATAATGGCATTTAGTTCGGTGTTCTATAAGTGACCCAGTTTGTTAGTGACCTAACACGGAAAAATATTAGGTTTAAAAGAAACTTTATCGGGTGAGACAAAGTTGACCCTTCTACAAGAATACATCCCGTTAAAGGACATTTTTTTTATTAAATAACTGCAAAATGACTCAGAACTTTAACAATTTTACCTCATTTATGACGCGGCCGCCATCTTGTTGACGTTAAGACAAAGAGCGATGTATATGTATACTGTGCAAACCTAATAAACTAATACGACTATATCTTGGACATCATGTGACGTCATTTTAACCTTTTTGTTTGTTTGTTTGATTAATTAATTAACGTCCTATAAACCAAAGTCATACAAGAGATAAAGGTCTAGATCTATATTTGAAGAATAAAATATAATATCAAACGTTAAGATGATTAATATTAGCCCACCTGCCCGAAGGCCTAGTGGGCTTATCTCGTGGTGCGGTGTCCGTACGTCCGGCGTCAACTTTTCTATTTAAACAACTTCACCAAAAGTTGGAGACCTGGAGTCCTGAAATTAGGCCTGTGGTATGCTGGGATAAAGGGCTACCAAGTTTGTTCAAATGAGTGACATTGACCTTCATACAAGGTCACAGAGGAAAAATAGGTTAAAATCTTTAAACAACTTCTCAATAACCAAGAGGTCTAGAAACCTGATATTGGGTTGTTTCATGCTGGGGAATAGGGCTACCAAGTTTGTTGCAATAAATGACCTTGACCTTCATTTTTGGCCACAGGTGTTGAATAGACTTAAATCTATAGACAACTGTTTATCAAGAACCATGAGGTCTAGACAACCTTTATTACCTCGGTCATTTATAGATATTCTTAATGACTCTCTTATGCCATAAGTATGCACCACTATTACCAGATAGCAGATGAGCTATTCGGGGCCAATTGGGCCTTGTTATTGGCGTCTTTGTTTCTATGACCTAGCACTATGAAATAGGCATTTTTCCAGCTATTTTACGGAGAAGGAACTAAAGTATATCACACAAACCATCCCCATATGTCACACGAAAGACCGTCCTTAACAGGCCTTAACTCTTCGTAAGAAGTTAACCCAAACCGATCAATCTGTGAAATCATTAATTTTCGTGGGGGTTTAATTTTCGTGGATTTCGTTTTGTGACCAAAATCAACGAATTTACATCCCCACGAAAATATATATACCTATACCAATGCCATGTAAGTTTATGCGTTCATACATTGTAGGGATGAATAATAACTTCACTTACATAAGGTCTATTTCGGGGACACAGCATGACAAGTTCAAAGTTGATATATTGTTTTAATATTGTTCAAACAAAGATAGTTTTCAGAATTTCATAGACTGCATATACATGTACCAACAAATAATTGATTGAGTATATCATGACTCTATCAATGTGACACGATAATTGTTTGTTGGACACATTTGTAAAAACACTGGCTGAGTACCGACTCTAGATTGTGATTGTAACTGTGTTGTGTGTAGAGCTTGTTCCGCTTTGAGAGATCAAACAATACAGGTGACAGTGTGACTGTGTGTATTTAACGGGTAATGTTGTAAGGTCTTCTCCACGAAATTTAAGTGCCAACGAAATTGTAAAATTTTAGAATCCACGAAAATCGAGCCCAACGAAAATAAATTATTTCACAGTAACGATATTATACACCGTTACAAAGGTTTGGGATAATACACATAGTTAACGTTATTTTTACTGAAGGTAAATACTCAGTTTTATGTGTTTAATTTTAGACACGGCATTCGTCACGGTGCCACATTGATGCCTTTCAACACGATTCCAGTTTGGGGATATAGAAGGTGTGCAGGTAACGAAAGTAGTCTAGAAGACTGTCCAATCGATCAAACTAACTATGGAAGTGTTCATATGGGCATAGCGACTGTCCTGTGCTACAATGATTCTCAAGGTATGTGTACATAACAATGTTGATTGTTTTAGGTCATCTGATCCGAAGGTTCATAATGGTCTATAGTCATGTAAACTGGTCTATTATATTTACGTTCCTTCAACACCGTATGTTACGACACATGAACTAGGTACTAAAGAGAAGGTGAGAAAGTCCGGCTTTGAACAAAGGTAAGATAGTCGTTTTTATGAGCATTCTGAGATGTTTTTGGAGACTGAAATTTGGTACAGGTGTTTCTGAATATAACAGCCACACAATGTTATAAAAATGATTTTCGAGAAGTGTCGCAAAAAAACTTAGGGAGGTACCGACGTAAATCGCTGATCGTTAGCACATATGCTTTAAAAGCACTTCCATCGCCCGTAAATACATATATTGGTAAAACCTTACTATAATATATAAGGGTCGCCTTCATGCAATAAGAACAGCAGGCACAATTTTATTGTCCTACCTGCTGGAAAATCTAAGAATTCTTATTTCCCTCTTTAATAACTTTAGCAACGTCACGGTGACAAATTTCCCCTGATAATTTAAAAAAAAACACCAGCGTTTTAATGAGTGAAAGGGAATATACGATCAACTCAGTCGTTTTATTCAGGAAAAAAACGTATTGTTAAAAATTCATTTGACAAACGATGATGTCGTTAAAAAAGTAAAGTCATTTCGAATGCGCGTCATTTTCGGGCGGTTAACATTGTGCGCTGTCACTTGATGCTAAAGCGTTGCTATGACCACGTCGATTTATCTTCCGATGTCCTAATGCTAACTCTCGTTCAATCAGAATACACGATTATAACTTGTGGTATATTCATGGCTATTGACAGCAAGTATTTTGATATTCCCAATATGTGTAAGAATTATTGCTGATGTCAGTTGTACAATTTTGAAACGGAATCTACAACTATTTATTGTTATTCATTAGTACATCACATGGCAGAATGCTGGATTCTGATTGGCTACATAGTTTGCGATATTAGGTGATGAAACCGATATTAATCAGATTACGTTTATTTTTATAGCTGATAACAATAATGAATCCGTGTACCTTGTGGACGCGGAAAATGGAACCTCTGGTGCCGTGGATGTGGTGTATGGGGGACAGAGGACAACAGTCTGCAGTGGAAACTGGGGAGATACGGAAGCGGACATCGTCTGCAGGATGCTTGGTTTTAGGTACAAATGAATCATTAGTTTGTTTGTTTAGCCTGAACCACGAATTTTATTGTTAGGATTGATAGTATTGTATACAGATCTCTTACAACATGATATACAATTTTGTTTTATTAAGTACCGACAAATGTTTTCAAAACTGGAGCCAATTAACGTCATATGAGCAACCAGGGTCATGCAAAGACGGCCTCCCATGTATGCGGTATTCTGCGTGTATGGTATGCGGTTGTGTGTTTTAGTAGACTGCGGTATATTTGTGTTGTCTTCTTGTATAGTGGAACTAACTCTTGTCCTTTTTATACTGCTATATTACTGAAGCATGACACCGAAGACACCAAGCAACACACCTGACTCATTCACATTATACCGACAATAGGTAAACCAGTAGTCACACTCTTTTAAAATACGACGTATAAATAAAATACATTTTTTACGATCCTCCGTTGATCAAGTCCCTGTCGTGCGATGGTTTAGTCATGTAAAATGTAAAATAACCTTTTAAATGGACCAGTAACGATACAGAAATCAATTACGATTAAGATCCATGTATATCTGCTCTCAGAACGTTATTACTATCAGATCCTTTCTGAAGAGTGAGACACAATATTTGTATCTATCTTTGAAATGCATATGTGAATTGTTGTAGGTATAGTAATAATCAACGCTTAATTTGACTGTGGACCATAAACCATGATTAATTAACTAATTATACCTTCCATTTTGTTTTAGAGATGGAACGGCTATATATTTCCAGAAACACGCATGGGAATCCAAGGCTGACTTGATATTAAAGATAAATGTGAACTGTTCAGGGTCGGAAACAAGTATCTATGAATGTTCATTTAGTAGAGCCTCGTATTATTGTCTAGGCCCATATCAAATAGCAAGAGGCGGAGTTTCCTGTACAGAGCCCACAGGTAATTTTAAATTCAACATTGAAAGATTTTGAACCGGCCCAGTCGAATTTTGTTACGATAGTATGGTAGTGTTGAACTTTAGTGACCTCCAACAATGCACTGCACAAATTAAATAAATGTAAACAAAATGGTGGGTCAAAAACGTGGGTGAAGCGAACACAAACGAATTCCGATAGAAAACAGTGTACTTCAAGAGTCAGTAAAGTGTGCGATTGGGGAGTAGGTAAATATAAATGGATCACTGAAATGCAAGTGACGGGAGCAACTCCCCACTTTATACTTGCGTGATGTACATATGTGCAATAAGTCAGAAACCTCCCTTCGTGGTGCACTGTCTAATGAAAAGTCTCGTGTTGATTTTTGACTTATCATTCTTACGCTAAACACAAATTGTTTTAAAACAAATATGGCTTCAACTTCATTTGTCAACCATCGTAAATTAGAAAATAATCTTAAAATATTGAAAACTAATATTCCTTGTCATGTCAGCAAGTTTGTTGTTCATTATAACCTCACTTTCGGCCAGCTTTCGTTTTTGTGTTCCAAAAAGTTAGCTATTAACTAACACCATTTTGGGTTGAAGTCGGGAGCCCAATATTGGGGATGAACAAGATTACATCGATATGAAACACGTATATGAATCATCTGTTGTATTTTGTTATATATACTAAGCTTAATGAGCGATAAAGGTCTTCCAGACCTGTTGTTTGTGATATCACCAATACGTTTGTAATGCAAACTATGTTTTCTATTCAGCTTTATTGCATAAGTTAACTATAAATGCATTTGTGTTTTTCGTTCAAAAAGAAAAGCATAGTTTTTCTTCAGCTCGAATACATATAGAATTTTTTCTTCCAATACTGATTTCAAGGCGTTGTAGAAGTAGTCTGTATTTCCTTGCTGGTCATGTTTTCCCACTACCTTCATTGTTTATTTTAACATTTTTTTTATGTTTGCAAAATATCGCATGATATCAATTAATGTTTTGGCTCTTAAATATAACACAAATCCTGTTTTGCTTGACTTGTTTTCGAAGTGATTGGTTGTTTAAATAGGCTTAATGTATTAAATATATTTATATCTAGGATTACATCAGGATGAACTTATCCTGTAATGAATGTGTTTATTGCATGATTTTATTTTATTCTGAGAAGCTGCGGTATATTAACGTTTGTCTCCATGCAATAATTAAACAGTCTTGTCGTGGTTAATGCTAGGAAGTAGCAAGCTACGTTAAACAATGATCTATAATATTTACATAATTTTATTATGTGATATCAATAGGTGATTTAAATTTTTGAGATAAATGAAATATGATTGAAGTAAAACAAGTCAACCACAACACAGATGCGTATAATTATTCCAAATTTTGGGCCCCGAGTAGAACCACGTCCACGTCGTGGGGCTCGGTAACATACTAGAAGTATGGCAAAGTGTTCTACACATAGCAAATATACACATTTCTGTAGTTTTTTGTTGTTTTGTTTTTATTTCACCAAACTTAGAAAGACACTGAACATTCACATACTGTAAACATACTTATTTTCGTGGTAGTTTTATTTTCGCGCGGTATTTGAACTATTTTGAAGTGCTAAATCATGTACAGCGGTACATGTAACTTTTGTAAGAAGGCGCATTTTTCCCATATTTAATCAATGGATGTCGTGTTAATTGTACATTTGCTTCGTAATTGCTCTATAGTCTGACTGTGCTAAGATAAGCACCTTTGTAGTACATGAATTAATATATTCGAAAATGTTATAACTTTTAAGTTATAAATGCCATAACTGAGCTAAAATTTTGACGTGCTATATTTTTCTCCAGTAATCTATTGAAAACCATAAGATTTGATGAATTTAAAAGCTGTAAAAAACATGCAAATGAACTGACCAAACATGTATATGCCGTATTAACATTAGTCACAACTCAAAAATGCAAATTTCATTTTTATGCTAAAATGGAAACACACCTGCAGAAATCACTTTAAAATTACTAATAACAATGTCTTTATCAGATATATACAAAAACAATGTCCATTTTGGATAGCGTTCCGATTTGGGTTGCATGACGTTGTGGTACGATTTATGATGATGAAACAGTGTAGTAATACAGATAGAAAATAAACATAAATATCTTGGCCAAGGAAAGGCAAGAAAAATATTAGTTTTCAAATTATATCATCACTTTACAAATACGTTACTATTTATTTCAAATAACAAAACAAAAGTGAAGAATTCAATTGTTTAGCCTCATTAAAGTATTAAAACAAAAACAAAATAATACACACCATTCAATGTTATTTACTGATCTGGACGATTATAAGTAATAAATCTCACAAAAATCACAAAGCCGACAATATCATATTCATTTATGATTTATATTGTATTTAAATTGTCTGTATACTACACTGTTTAAATATAACAGTTCCAGTTTCGGCGAATACAATGCATGTCTGTTATGTTCAAAAATATCAAAATGTTCGCCTTTATATATGAGTAATAGCGTCAGAATGTGTACCGTCTGTATTTTGTTCGTTATGAACCTGTAAAGGAATGCCGGCAGCTTCCATGTAAATATGTGTTCTTGTTTGTTTTGCTTTCATGCGCATTGTGGGTAAACAGCAGCAGAATGTGATGATAAATTGTACTCTGCACTCTTTGAATCTGTAAAATAATAATAACGGTAAAATGATCCCGTAAACGAACTGACCACCGATTCCTCTTGTCCTTACACAGAGCGTAAATATTTCCAAACCTGACTTTGAGTCCGTAGTTTGTAGAACAATGGATGCCACCAGTACCATGAGTTCGATACAAGACATAAACACGGTGGTGATTAGTACATTTACAAGAGCACTGTTCCTATACCTGCCTAAATGGCTAAGAGGCACAATGGCACGTTGTCGAGTTTTCCTCCATACCATAACACAGAAGATGGATGCTAATGTAACATATGTAGCCGACATAACCAAACAGAATGTTTTGAACTTGGATTGATAGAACATCTCTTGTATACAATTATATTTGTATGCTTTATTCCAGTCCAGATCGCCCGTAGAAAGCGCGAGAAGCAAACACGGCCAGCCTAGCACGGATATAGTGGTGATGACACGAATTCGAGAGGTTGAGCATCTTACGTACCAATAAAGACAGAAAATGGATAGAAACTGGTCAATTAGTAAAAGAATGATGATGAATTCCATGATACTGGTTTTAAACGTCCGGTAGATCAATTCATACATACAGTCTTTGTATATCGACATGATAACAGTGGTGACTGGTCCCATCAAACTACAAACAGTTATCATGTTGACTATAAGATACTTCATCTGTTTTGGTAGATTTCTACATTTGATCCATGTTACCAGGAATAAAACATCTATTACTGAAATACAATTGAGTGTAAGTAAAACGGATAACCGAAATGGTGCAATCATGTTTGGGAATAAAGAGAATAGACTATAATTATCTGTTCGGCAACATCTAAGACTGATATAATTGAAGTTATTCCACTGCCTCACAAAATGTCATTTACATCTTTAAATATAAATCCTGATTGGTGCCATTGATAACACTGGTCTTTGCCTTTTTTCTAATGAAATAACAGTTATAAAAGTCTTCCGTGTGGTAGAGAATCCTTTAACGTACTGTACCCGACTCCAACAGGGACTGATAAGTATAGGTGTGAGGCGATTAGTTATTATCAAATCTAGGTTCCAGTTCTGAGGCATCATCAACGGATTTGTGAAAGGTTACACGATATCGGTCAATTGATCGCAAAATCGATTCAACGTGTTTAACAACGATTTCACGCGGTTTATTGAGGATTGTTGTATAATACCTGCCCGAGATTAATTGAGCTTATGCCTAGGTGCGGCGTCCATTGTCCGTATGTCCGGTGTCAATATTTCAATTTAAACAAATTCTTCTCCATAAGTTATAGGTTTGGCTTATAACATGCTGATGAAGGGCTACAAAGTTCAAATGAATGGCAATGCATTCTATCAAGATCACAGGGGTCAAAAAGGTTTAAATAACCAAAACATCTTCGCACATGAAGTTGAAATTTTACCCAAACGAAATTCAATGTTTTTACATCTCTCTTGTATTGGATGATGGTAAAAGTATTCCATGGGCTAGGAGGGTCCTACATGCACCCCCACAAACCTCCGAACTAATATATTTCTTAACCCTTATGACCCACTGATCACAAATCAAAATGTTAATATTGCATAAGTTGGGATGAACTTCCGGTTATGACGTCATCAAGATGGCCGCAATCTCGAATTTCACTCAAAAATCAAAAATAGTCATAATATTGACATTTTTCAACCAAAGTAGACAAATGAGGTATCAAAATGGCCATAATAAACAAAAAATGCATACCAGGACCAAATAATCCAATATATGTAGTGCTTTGTGCTTAGGAAATGAAAAAATAATAGATAAAAGATTTGAAGCTCCATGGACTCACTCGGCTCCAGTGACTGACTCTTATACTTCCTGTGCGTTCGCTATAGATAACAACCAACTAAATAAATTTACATATACGACAGTATTAAAACAAAGGACTATTAGTTAGCTATTGTGTTCTGTAATTAAAGTCTAGGTTCTCAAATAACACTATATAGAAAAAAAAGTTTGGGTCCTTCTGCTCAAACTCCAACCAGGGTAGTTATATTGAAATCAGGCGCATTTTGCACTAAGAAATCCTGAAATTGTAATATTTTTACCTATTATTTATCAAAATTGATATTTTAAACTTAAATCTCAACACCAATTTCCAAATGCATATCATGGTTATCTATGAATATATAATTACCTGTCAGAAAACATTTTTACTTTTGAAATTCATAATTAGCCAGCCAATCAGCGGCCGGGTTAAAACTCTATCCTGGGCTCAATCTTGTATACACGGGTCATTTCGAAGGTCTTTTTTTATTTAGTTGGTTGCTGCTGACAAATTTACAAAGAACGAAATAGCAAATTGAACTGAGCAAGTAACGAAATACGAAGTGAGTGTTTTCAAAGATTTCTGCCTGGAACAAATGTATCTAGACGCCTCCGACCATGATATATTTAAACATTAGACGTGGCCGCTCACGTTTAAATAAAATGTTATTGGTAATCGTACATCATTTTTTTCAATTCGTCAACACGATAAGACCATAGTGCCCTCCAAAGAAGGCAATAAAATATAATTATTAATAGGGCCACAAATGTACCCAAAATAACGCAAAATATATAAACATGTAGCAAAATAAACAAGTTTGAAAGTGATTTTATCAGTTTTAGCTTTGAATCATGAAGAGCCGTTGATTCTATCACATCTCTGAATTCATGCAGAGGATTTTCAAATTTTAGTAATTTAGACCTCGTCTGGTTCCCCATAGGTCCTTTGGTGTCAACCAGGACGAATATTGACATAACGATGAAATGATATATCAGGCCTATACTTATGATAAACTCGTGTTCTATGAAAACTGAACAAAACATTCTCAAAACTGCATTTTCCTAACCTTTGATCACCTGTCCAGGAGGAAATCTGAGACTTCAGGGACATGGAGTTCATAGAGTTACAGAGACTGTATGTACATTATTGAATCCACCAGTTCTGTAAGTTAAGAAGAGATCCGATTTTTTTCCCATTTTCCCATCTCCCTACTTTTCTCTCAACCTTGACCCATAGCAGTCGACATTTTACACTCACAATTTGCATGTGAAGTATGTACATGAACAGTTTACTTCTCTGAAATTCTACTTGTCCGTTTATTTGATTAACCAACGTCCTATTAACATCCAAGGTCATGTAAGGATTGTCTGCGGAGTGTTTGAAGTGTATGGTGCCTGTTTTAGGAAACTGCGATACATTTGTATTCCAAATGAACACGTGTAGAATGTACATGTACAGAATGCCCATTCTGCAATAAGGGCAGCATGACGATTCTAACGCCCTACATATAGATTTTTTCTGAAGTTATTTTTAAAAAAAAGATTTCCCTGAAATGTAAATGATGTTCGTGAAACTGAATCTTTTTTAAATTAGAAATGTTTCGTGACATCACTGTTAGTGAAAAGTCCGTGTTGGTGTCTAGTGTCCGTACTCCATGCCAATCAAAATGAAATATGTACCTGTAGTAACCGTTACCGTAATGTATATATATAATTAAATTTTCATCAGCAGTTCATTTCAATTACAATCAATAGAAAGCAGACTTCCTGGGTAGATAATACAGTCATTTCAGACACAATGCCAATATGTACCTCTCAATGACGGACACCGAGCAAACACTTTCGGATGTACACGAACCATGACATTGGGCAACAGCTGAATTCCCTTCGATATACACCTACCCAACATTTGATATTCTGCACAGCGCGAGGAATATCGTCTATCCTTTTGATCTGCCTTTATATAACAAAGTTTAACGCTTCTGTTAAAAGATAAATGCGAATTTATATTTATGAAATTCAATCTGTTTCCCAACTTTGGATATGAAACCACGATCTGGGGTACAAATGGTACAAAACACGCGGTTTTTGTAGTAAAAACGTAGTAAAACGAGTCACATGCTTATACATGTACATCCATGCCATCGCCGAAATATGAAATTGTATTATGGGTAACTAATGATCACGTGAATACGTGTTTACTTCCAAATGTGGTAATTTCTCTGACCTGTATAACTACATCTGCAGTGTAGGGAAAGGGTCACAACATGATGCCAATATATTAGTTACATTTTACATTGTTATTAAACAAGACACAACACGAATATACTGCAGTCTCGCAAAGCACACACTTACATTTCATACACGCAACACACCGCATATATGGGAGCCTGTCCTTACATATACCTGAAGTATGTTTTAAAGACACGAAATTTGATTGCACCCCCTGATTTTAAGCGGAGCCAATCAAATGACCAGATATTGTATAATGAATATGAATACTAAGTACCGCATGTATTAATTGAGTTACGTTTGATTGATTTTCAGTGTTACCTGACATTATAAAATGAAAGAAAATGATACCATTTAAATTTAAAACTACTTCCAGCAATAATGTTTAACTTTAAAAGATACGACACGGCAAGTATATTCTATTTATAACGTATTTGTCACAATTTTGTCTATTTTACATTTCGTGACGGCCCCCAAATTTCGAAAGTCCGTGTCGGTGTCGGTGTCCGTACTCCGTGTCGGGCAAAATGGGAGGTGTCTATTATACTTTACTAAGTCTAATATAACTGTATTTGTAAGTTTATACTTACTTATTAGTAAATGGTTATACAGTATATGCAATCCAACATTTCTTGGTTGTCAACAGCTAAGCTGATGCATTTATTTTACATCCATATAGATTTCAATAAATGATAATATTTCCATTTATTTTCTATTTACTTTTTTCCCCTTATTTTCTCCTTATGTTCTTATGTTATCTCACTTTTTGTTTTGTGAGTACCTTGCATCTATTCTGTTTGTATTCTTATATGTTCATGTAACTCTTCGTTTACGGAGGATTAAAATATGAATGAATGAATGAGGCATGTGTCCTTGTCTTTTTACATACTGTTAACGTGGAAATTTGATAGTTTGATTCCTAAACAAAGCACTGATAAGAACACATTCTCACTTAGGCTTAAACAAAAGACCGGCGCCCGGTCCCGTGACCAGTTTTTCACGGGTCGCTGCACGGCATATATGTACAAATGCACGACTGCAATTGTTTAGAATATATCGGTACTTATCTCGTACATCGCTCAAGGATGTCCTGCTAAAACTGGCCGGTTCGTTGCTTCGATCCGATTCTCCTTTGTAATTTAAACCGACAGGAAACACAGAAAAGAAAATTGTTATTGAATACGGGAGATGTTTATCACCAAACCCAGTCTGTATCAAGGGTATATATCTGGGACATGTAGACCCAGAGAGGCAGACCGAGAGAGGACACGGCGAGTACAGAGTGATGGCGTCGTATATACCTATAGTGATTATTATCCTGATATATTGGCATCATTCGACAGGTAATTAAGTTACTTTATTCTGTGTCAGTTTTGCAACAATTTGATGTTTTAACTCTTTTTTTTTTCCTGCACATTTACTTGAGTCGTGTAAATTCCCTTTCCCCCCTTTTTTCCGTTTAAAGATGCTGTACCGCGGACGTATTTTCTTTATCAAAAACAGGAGCAGACAGATAAGTATTTCTCCTGTGTTACAAAAGTTACTTACTGTACATTATCACTTCATCATTTAAACGTTAAAGCTCCCTATTTTACTTCAAGATAAATTATTTTTATAATTGTATCCCGAAAAAAATTCATGGCACCAATACCATATAAAGAGTTATGATTTGAGCTTTTATTTAACGTCGTATTAGCAGACAGGGTCATGTAAGGACGACCTCCCAAGTATGCGGTATGTTGCGTTATGAAGTGCGGGTGTGTGTCTTGGGAGACGGTATATTCGTGTTGGTTCTTCTGTTTTCGGTGGCATGCTTCTAGTGTTATATCACTAGTCTTGGGATTCAAAATTGTACAAATGATCGGGCTGACACAACCGGTGGCCCGAGGGGCAGGACAAAAGGGTAAATTTAGTTATTTTTACATAAGTGACTTCTCTGAAACTCGAGAATCGTTGTATTCATAGTGTTTTTATTGGCAAATGTTTCTTTTCGTCAGTTGGTTGATTCATATACTGACGAAACACTCTGAATGTAAATATAATGCAATTGTAGCATCATTATATGTTGGGGATTCAAAATCGTACAAATGATGGGTAAACACTCAGGGTCTGAGGGGCGAGGCCAAAAGGGGCCAATGTGGCGACTTTCATGTAAACAACTTCTTCTATGAAACGTAGCGTTGGATGCCACTCATAGTCATAATCATATGATATTGATAGCATTGTTTTATGGTTGGGATAGAAAATTTTACAAATTTTGGATTAAAGGACCTCTTTCACGAACAATGGAAATTTGCCCACGAACCAATTTTATTAAAACTAAATGTTACATGTAGCAACATCAATGCAAACCCTTGAAATACGTTTAAAAATTCAAAAGGTCCCAGGGCCTGTGCTGTGGCCAAATTAATGTTACCCAGTAGAGGTGTATGACAGGGTTCCCTTTTTGATCCAAAAAGGTATCAAAATAATGTTTTATGTCATAAAACTGTATTATTTTCTGAAGAGTATAAATAATTACATATTATGATCACAAATATGTAGGCAAAATGTGACAAATAAAATTTTGGCTACATTTTAAAGACAGAAAATATCGAAATTTTGGGTGTTATTTTTGGCCATGTCAATTATTAACAATGGAGATTCACCCATATCCAGTTTGAGTGCACCAAAAATATTTTCTAAAAAGTTGGCTCATTACCTGAAGTAAGTATTGTGAAAATTTCAGAAAAAATGTGGACCGGTAAATTTGTCGTTTAAAGGTTATTATATATCAAGGTCTATTTTTAGTAACGTTACATAACGCTATGAATATGCTTATTTTGAATCATTAATCAAGAATATAACGGTGTCAACATTAATGTATAATCCAATACTCATCTGTAACGCTTGATATGATTTCAAATTGATTTATTTAGTGATACTTTGTAGAAAAATTAAGTTTTGCATAATCAAAATTACAAAACATTTGGGTGTTTTATGACCACATAAGCTGTTTTGCATTTGAAGCAGCTTCACTAATATGTCCTGTTCTAATGATTTATTTTGTAATTATAGAGCATATTTACAGTGAAAAGAGTGATTAAAATGGGATTCTGTAACTGTGTGGTTTGAGAGGGAAGAGTTACCAGGTTACATGGGTCATGTTACAAACCTACAGTTGTTCAATTATTTGAAGGGCTTCTGATAGATTAACATTTATGTTGATTCATGCTAACAAATGTAAATCTCATCACTTTTACATATTGTATTGTTTTAGATTTTAAGTTTAATTTGGTCGGGAAACTCATTTATGAATCATTTCAAATTTAGATACATTAATGGCAAATATTTCTTTAATCTTGCAAAATAACTAACTGAATGTAGCAGTTTTAATAATGAAAATAGACGTTATCTGTAAGTAGATCATCAAAACGTGATTGTATCTATATTTTCAATAATCATATTTGAATCCCATGTTAGTATTATTATATAATTAGAAAATTAAACAGCTTTACTGAGTATTACACACAAAAGAAAGGCTTCGATCACAGTACATGTACATGGTGTATATCCCCATGGTAAAGAGTGTGTGGCGATGAAACCGATTTATTCCATACTATATAAACTGACTTTGAGTTTAGAATTATATTGAATTTTATTAGTAATTCTGAAGTAATCCTTATGGACAAAAACATCTCTTAAAATGTTAATTGGCGGATATGGTATTAATCATACAGAGATAATGGAGAAACAGTCAAACAGGAAATTAGAGTGTCTGATCAAACTGGAAATCATTGAAATGCAGTGTATTACATATACTGTATGTTACTTAGCTTTGTGTCACGTTTAAATTAATTTATTTTGATCCCCCTGACATGTATATTTCAGGTTGTGATAACCCAATTTCTTATAAAATCAAAATTTAATGCCTGAAATGTTAAACCTTATGCCATTTTGATAGATAGTATGATGTGAAAATTAAAACTGTGGACCTCAAAAACTTTTGACTGTTTCATTAACCATAAAAGATGATGTTATTATTTTAACTGAAAAAAAAATCTTAATTATTCTTTATGGAATTCATGAAAATTCTGAAAAAAAAAATTCAAAAACTCGAAATCAAACTTCAGTTGATTGATCACGAAATGTTCTGAACAATCTAAATATTAAACTGTTTAGAAATAATTAATATAGTAAAATACAATTTTGAACGAATAAAAATAAATTTGTCTATGTTTTTTAAACAAAAACTTGTATGTAATGGTGTGATTTGATGCCATTGCCAACACTTTGAAAGCAAAATATTTGAAAAACAACAACATTATACATATATGTACTTATACACTGGATGTGTGAACATTGGTAAAAACTAGATTCTCTTACATAATAATCTACTCCCACCCATTTTTTTTCTAAATTTTGTTATTATTTTACTCTATATGCCTTTCAGCTGTAAATAAAAAGAATATTTCTGAGAATGCAGTTGCAATTATTATCTAGCTTTTAAAGTGAACGATAATGCCCTAAAAATTCCGAAATACTTTGTTATTGTGATTCAATATTTCGATTATTCTACAATATACAGGTTATCAAATCATATATTACTTTACATTTAATGTAACTAATGAGTATTAAATAATATTAAGAAATTACTTTCTTTGTTTTCTCTATTTTAAGATTGAAAAGGGCCGTGGTGCGACCACGTTGTAATACTGCTAAAAATAGATCTTGCTATATTATAACATTTAAACGACAAATTTACCGGTCCACAATTTTTCTGAAATTTTCACAATATTTACTTCAGGTAATGAGCCAACTTTTTGGAAAATATTTTTGGTGCACTCAAACTGAAAATGGGTGAATCACCATTGTTAACAATTGACATGGCCAAAAATAACACCCAAAATTACGATATTTTCTGTCTTTAAAATGTAGCCAAAATTTTATTTGTCACATTTTGTCAACATATTTGTGATCATAATATGTAATTACTTATACTCTTCAGAAAATAATACAGTTTTATGGCATAAAACATTATTTTGATACCTTTTTGGATCAAAAAGGGAACCCTATCATACACCTCTACTGGGTAACATTAATTTGGCCACAGCACAGGCCCCTGGGACCTTTTGAATTTTTTTAATGTATTTCAAGGGTTTGCATTGATGTTGCTTCATGTAACATTTAGTTTTAATAAAATTGGTTCGTGGGCAAATTTCCATTGTTCATGAAAGAGGTCCTTTGCTATTTCTGATTGTAAATGTTTTTGTAATTATTAGTAAAAAAACAGGCGATACAGGCCCTCTTGGACTCTTGTACATGTTCCCATTAGTCCTCCTCATTGATCGAACTGTACGAGTGCCAAAGTCCATTACAGTATTCATAGGTCTTTGTTACATTCTCTATTAGATTTGGGCACTCCATTTCATTTCAAAATATTTCTATAAGTCAAAAGATTAAATTCTTGATCGGGCAGCCGGCACAGCCTATATATGCCCACTTCACATGATTGCATGCATGTATTATATATACAATTTAGAAACATATTTTATCTTTAAAGCATATTTGCACTGGACTGGATCTATAAAATAATATTTAATCATTTTTAGAATTAACACAAATCATACATACGAGTATTACTAAAAACACTTATAAATAGTTATTAACATATGTAATTAGAAGCAATTACCTATATCGAGGAATAACATGCATATCTTCTTGTTGTATTAAGCTTTAATTAATAACTGTTTTAATTGATAAATATTTGCTAAATCAAAAGATTCTGATTTTAGCTTAACTGGATTTTGATTATGATTATTATTTATAACTTAAACCCTCAATGTCACTCTCACTCCGGACATTCATTGTAACTAGGCAGCTCTAAAATGTACATAGTATTTTAACACTAAGTGCCTACCCAGTCACAAATATACGGAGTATGAGGGAGTAAACAATCATATATATATATATGCATGTATATTCATTTTTCCA
Organism: Argopecten irradians irradians; assembly: GCA_004382745.1. Lineage (NCBI taxonomy): Eukaryota > Metazoa > Mollusca > Bivalvia > Pectinida > Pectinidae > Argopecten > Argopecten irradians. Next base: position 20,845 of record SAYR01002266.1, read on the forward strand.
TTCAATTCAGAAGGAAAAAGGGATTAATCAGTGCTATTGGTTTATTCTTCACATTCATGTTTCCAAGTCAGGTCACATCAAAATATTTGATACAGTAAAGGGTAAGGTAGGAGTAAATATAGTGCAGTATACATAAGTGCAGTTTAATTGATCAATATATTAATTACATATAACTTCAAAATTAATAATAGCTTTAAAGTCTACCTGTTGATTCAATGTATTTCTGATTATATGCACACATTGCAGAATTTAGCTCATGACTGAGGTGATTACTTACCCTTGTTAGCAAGTCAATATTATTTATCAGATATAGATAAATGTTTAAGTTGAGATTCAACTTAAGATTTAGTTGGATATCTACTTGCAGTTGAGTCAGAGAATCAATTGAAAGTTGTCTTTGTATTGTAATTCGTGAGCAATGTAGAAAGAAGTGATAAATATCCTCAACAAAGCTGCCACAAATACAAGATGCATTATCAATAAAATTATCGCTATATAAATTTGAATTTAATTGACTTGCTTGGTTTCTAAGTTGGCATAAAATAATATTAAATGATCTAGATCCACTATATCTAAAAGCATGGGTGTGTTGCATGGTGTCTTCGGCAGCGTCTTCAGTGATATAGCACTATAAAAAGAGCAACAGTTCCACTATACAAGAAGACACAACACGGATATACCGCAGTCTGCCTCCCAAAACACGCACCGCTACCTGGGAGACCGTCCTTACGTGACCCTGCTGTCAATAGGACGTTAATTTATCAAACAAACATACAAATAAATGTATCAGATTTCATGTGATCATTAACGCCATATATCAACGTCTAGTCTAAAACTTTTTACATGGTTGAACGTTACACCAATTCAACAATTAATTGGTATAGATATTATTCAGTGATCATGTGATTTAAAATAAAACATGTATCTGGGCTTTTATTTCAATAGTTGCATCAACAACGACCGAGCCATCCTTTGCCATCCGCCTAGAGAATGGTCTGTATGACTACAGTGGACGGGTAGGGGTGTACCATGATGGTCAATGGGGCGGGGTCTGTTACTTCGGTTGGAGTTACAACGACGCAAATGTCGTATGCAGAATGCTTGGATATTCGTAAGTTTAAGCAAAGTGGATTTTTTTGAGCGGGATCATTGATTATAAAATAATTAACTTCACTTATATATCTGGAAAAAGTTCATCAAATTAATTAAGACATTAATTCATAGCATTTCCCTTTTCAAAACTGTAAATGAAATCCACACGAAAACTGTTATTATTCCATTTTAGTCAAGGTTTTGTCGACTTCTTGGTAAATGTATTTAATATATGAAACCCATATGAGCGATAGGAATCAGTTCACTGTAACACGACAGTTTGTAGAGTGTAATTCAGTAGATAGAGATCAATCCACGTTTCGCAGACACATTACCTTCAATTTCAGGACAATATGTAGATGTAGTGCAGTAAAAGTAATATACACAAAACGTCACAAAAACAAATTTCGGTAATGAAGTTTATGGTTGTTTTTATTTCTTACTAAAGGAATGGAACTCTTATAAGCCGTTATACAACGAAATCAGTCTGGTACAAGTGGTTTGGCAATGACACCGATCCAAATATTATATGGATGTATAACGTACAATGTGATGGAACAGAGTCTAGTCTCGAGGATTGCCCATTTGATGGATGGGGAGTCGGCCAATATATTAATTGCCAGAACAGCAGACTTGCTTACGTTTTCTGTTACAATGAAGGTATTTTGGTTTAGTGACACGTATACCTATCATTCACGTAAATCAACAAACAAACGCTTTGTACGCAATTTTAGTTGAATGATTGGTGAGGCTTTTTAACAAATAATCTTGATAAAAAATAAAATAAGCTGATTTAATAAAATGATTTATATCACATATTAATATACTTTGAAAAAATACATATTTTCTAAATTAATTTATATTTCAAGGAATTAAAATTGGTTTATTTATTTGACTCAATTAACATCCTTTTAACAGCCAGGGTCATGTATTTTCCGTGTATACATTTGTATTGTGTCTTCTTGAATGCTGGAATTCTAGTTTCTACCGAAATAGGTGGTGTTATTCAACTCCCATGATATCAAATAAACGATGCAGCTATTGGTTAACAATTTGTTTATACCACACGTGGTCGTTGTGTTAAAATAAGTGACGTTTTCATACATATTAAATTGATCTTAAGTACTTATAATACATCTTGACGGACGAGAATTTCACTGATGAGTTTCGTAGACTTAACGTGCATGAAACGAACTTGATCTTGATGTTAATGACTTGATGCCTATATGGCGGGAAATAGACGATGCCGTGTCATGCGAATGCTTTTACATGTATACATGTAGTCCAACATTGAGTTTTATTTTCTGGAAGCAGCAATGAATATTTGAACTCAATAAGACGTTAAATGAGTATTATTTAACCCTAAATATGTTCTCAATTAGAAGAATTTGATATCGATGGATTCTTTATCAAACGATGACTTTTGAATACTAATTACAATGTAGTGCCATTTTGCTGATGAAAATATTACTACACCTTATTTGCATATTTCGGTAAATACACGTTACCATCCGTGCCACATTTCTATCGGCTAAATACGAATGTGATTGTGGTAGAAACATGTCAATACTCGTGGTTGGTGAATATTGAATTTGTTTCAGACTCGCTAAAGCTCGTGTCTTTTGTAACTTTTAAAAATAACTCACTCGTGTGAAAAAAAATCAATATTCAACAACCACTCATTTTGTAACCTCTATATTCACAATGACAGAGAATTGTTTGTTTATGTATTTGTTTATTTCTATAAATAATTAACGTCCTATTAACAGCCAGGGTCATGTAAGGACGGCCCCATTTATGCCTGTGTAGCGTGTGTGAAGTGAGAAGTGTTTTGGGAGACTGCGGAATATTGATGTTGTGTCAGGTTGTATGGTGCAACCCTTGCCTTTTCTGCAGTGCTATATCACTGAAGTACAATTTGAAATGACCTGGCTGTCAATTGGACGTAAATATAATATACCCAACCAAACCAAATTATAAACTATTCACTCTTACAGACGACTCACCAATGACGATTCGATTGGTTAACGGCAGAGATGATGGATATGGAAGCATTGAAATATACTACAACAGTATTTGGGGAGGCTTAGAATATGGTTGTTGTGATGATAACGAGGCCAAGGTTGTCTGTAGAATGCTTGGATACAGGTAATTAGTATCAATGTAAGCTTTTGATATTGTATTCTTGGGTAGTAATGATAGTTACGTGTATACATGATTGGATAATTAATCTGAAATGAATGTGAGTATATAAATTAAAATTCGAGGTAAAGAATCAAAATATCAAGTTTCTGAATACATACTTCACAACTGTTATATACATTATCTTATTTTGAAGTGCAGTCGATAATTCATTAAATGACCACAAAGTTACATCATCGTGAGAATTACCATGATTTTCAGCATTTAGAACTTTTTTGAAAGTGCTTTTATTGAGAGCAATATCAACTTCAACTCTCAATGGCCGAACACCTGTTCGACGAACACATGGTTTAATACTTTGTAATTGATGGAAAGGGGAATATATATCTGTTCGGGGAATAAGGGGCATTCGACGAATAGCTGTTCAAGGTATCTGGGGTTTTGTTAGAGGAAATATATAGGGACACCGTCGGGACCATGCAATCAGTTTGACGAAGGAGGGGTATAAAAGTATAAAAATAATGTAGGGGTGCATCACGTCAATCCCTGTAGAAATGGACTATATATTTTGCAGAAAACTTCGTTTTTCGATGTGGCCACACACTTACCAAAATAATTCAAGAATATACTATCAAACTTCAGCAATAATTTACGACGAATTGTCCTTATTGAAAACTCCGGATTTCACCATTTTTGTATTTTAGTGCGTTAACTCGTCTGTTATAGCACACACAGCATATATTTTTTCTTGTTAAACTATGTTGATAAAATATTCTGACTTTTTAATTGAGCTCCTCAACAGGACCTTTTGACTCTACTCCTTTGTCGTCTAATATGTGGATGAAAAAATGGACTACTAGTATCTACTTTGGACAAGGGACACCCATAATACGTCACATGAAATTTTACCTGTAGTGCAATTTAGCTCAACCTAGATGGTGAAAGGTGGAAAGAAAGTGACCATACCTCTTTCCCGATTCCATATATATTGCAACGTTTAATGGATTGAAAATTATCGGCCTCCTATGTGTGCGGTGTGTAGTGTGTGTGTGTGTGTGTGTGTGTGTGTGGTTCGCGGTGCGTGATTTGGGAGACTTAACTGCGGTATATTCGTATTATGCCTTCTTGTATAGTGGATCTCTTGCCCTTTTATAGTGTTATATCACTGCAGCATGCCGACGAAGCACAACGGGCGAACCAGTCGTCCCTATCCCTTAATGAGCATAACGTCATATATCTACACAAAAGGTATGACGTCATTTTTTAATGACGCAACAATCAAAATGTCAGCAATGTTGCAATCTGAATGGTCAAAAGTCTATGGAAATGAAATTGAAATTCCTAATTGGCTGAAACTACACTTTCATGCCACGATACAACACGATATCCACCAGAAAATTCCGAACTATGCATTGTGACGTCATCCCAGATTGATATAAGATTCCAAAACCCCCAGGTCGTACCCAAATATAGAAATCATTCATTCCATTATGTCTAGGTGTGGCATTACCAATATGTGTGTGTACATTTTTGTCAGATATTAAAATAATAAGTAAAATGTATCATGTGGTGTTTTCACTATTTTATTGATATTATCAGCCTTCATTTTTCTCTACATGTAGTCAAATGGTTTACATTATGTAAATGCCATATAATAAATCAGATATTGACCTGTTTTCAGGTGGATACGGTGATTTATCAACCTTCGAAAGTGATATAACCCTCGGCTCCCGGCCTCGGATAATATCACCTCCTCGAGTTGATAAATCACCGTATCCACCCGAAAACAGGTCGATGTTTGTTTAATATTCCACTGTGAAAAATCTAATAAAAGACCATAGCTTTTATAAGGACATTAAAAGAAACCTACCAAACTGTTGAACTTATTCTCACTCCGTTTCAAAGGAATGGGGTAATACATATTAACGCTATTGTTTCAGAAGGTAACTGACTAATTATGTGCTGAATTTTAGACACGGGATTCATCATGGTACTTCAGAGATGCCTTTCAACACGATTCCAGTATGGGGATATAGAAGGTGTGCGGGTAACGAAAGTAGTCTAGAAGACTGTCCAATCGATATAACTGACTATGGAGGTATTCATTTGGGTATAGCGACTGTTCTGTGCTACAATGATTCTCAAGGTATGTATACATTATGCCCAGGTCATACTGTCCCGATATTGATATTCAATGGCCATAGGAACATGCAATTTTCATTATCTGGGGAAAATCGTCCTGAAGGTGATCTTGTTTTTGGTGATCTATCCCAGATTTCACTTAATAGGAAGTCTTGAAATTATCAAGATCATTTACATTAAATACTTTGTTCTCTATATTCCTGATTTTGCTCAGTATTAATGGCTGAACATGGCAAGAAAAATTGGCGTCATGGATACTTGATTTGGGTCTGACATATTCTGGCACAGAAATATTAAAGATGCTCCACAAATGGTAGTTTTTCTCCATCAAAAACAGGAAGCACACGACTTAGTATATTTCTTTAGTTACAAAAATTACTCACTTTACACCATTACTACCATTGAAATGCTTGAGCTTCGAATTTTATTTTAAGTTAAAAATATGAAAAATAATTAGTTGCATCCCGAAAATATTCCGTGGCACTATATCCTATATGGAATGAAGTACTGATTACCCATGCAACAAAGGCAAGATAATTAATTTTATATTACATGTACTTTTTGTTTTAATTAGACATATATATATACATGATTAAACACCAATTATTGTTCAAATGGTGAATATCATTTATGCTCTGTCGGCGGTGGAGCATCTTTAATTGCGCAATCTAGGTAAGAATGCTCAGGTATTTTTTAAGACATACAAATACCTAGTTTACCAATCAAATCAGTCGTCTTATGCACAGTGAAATTCTTGAATATAAGTTGGTCGTGAGGTGTAAATACATACAAATTGTAGTCAACGATTGATTTACCTTTAGTCGAAATACATGTATAATCATTAGAACCGATTACGCCATTAAGCATATAAGTATTACCATCTGTACAGAAGTCCAGAAACACATCCCCAAATCCATTGACTACAGTATCTTGGTGTTATTTTGGAGGGATTGGATCTACATTCTGTACGCGATGTGTAGCGTTTATGTAATGTGCGGTGTGTATTTTGGGAGACTGCGCTATGTTCATGTTATGTCTTCTAAAAACATGGCTGTGATGTCATATGTTGAGGTATAGTTGAAACAAAGTCTACTATTATCACCTACTACTGTGGAATAATTACCTTTTGCTTTTTAGATTAGTTAAGTATTCCATGGGAAAAGGTGACTATTCCACAGTTGAATTTGAGTATAGCGACTGGTGAACATAGCCATGCATGTAGTCAGAAATACATCATTCATTTAATCTTCGGAGAAATGAATTAAAGATTAACCCATGTACTTGTCAACGTTGTTGTGGTGTATTTGTAAACTTTTTTCACAATGCTGATATACATATATATATATATATATATAATTTTCATCACTTCATTCCAAAATAAATTTCATCAGTCCTTTCACAGCCATTGTATCCATAACCAAGAAAGGAATTCAGTTGAAGAAATCCAGAAGAGAGAAGATTAAATCCCATGAGACAAATGCTGAATTATCTTCCAAAGTGAAATTAAAGAGGCTTGACATGCTTTTTTCCATATTTTGCATATCCAAATCACTTCATATTCCATAGAAATGGCATCAACCAAACAGATTTACATCCCGACACCTTTGAAGAAGATAATAATTCCAAATGAAAACTTTCAAAAAACACACTCTTTTGCTAAATGATTTCACTATTTTGTGTATATATCCAAAACATTGGAGAATATGTTGTTGTTGTTTTCTTCCCTCTAAGGCCTGTGCTGCATGGGAAAAGATTTTTGCCCAAATCACCTCAAATTAATATCCAAAATTCATCACTACTGCATATACAGAGCTATATAGTTATGGTCCTTCATGTTAAGCAGTGAAAACTAAACTGATTAAATGCTTCAGCGTGAGTAACATATAGTAGCTGTGCATGGATACTAAAAAAAATATGCAAATCATGATTCTTGTGGAGGTAAATAAAAGAATCACGAATAGGTCTCAAGGTTTAAATAGGTAGTAAGAGTTTACCTGGAGCTGTGGAATAGTTAAACAATACAGTGTAATAGTTGAGAGTGACAGTGACATTCAGAGTCATGTTTTAAGTATGAGAAACACCTCAAACTGTGGAATAGTCAAGATAATGAATAGTTCTCTGCCCTTGCGGGCCTCGAACAATTCATTATCTTGACTATTCCACAATTTGAGGTGTTTCTCCTATACTTATATCGTAGAAATCTTGCCTTTTTATAGTGCTTTATTACTGAAGCATACCGCCGATTACACCATCAACACAACCCACCCGGTTAACACGTCGATTCTCTCCCTTTGTTTTAAATGCTTACTCTCGTTCAATCTGAATACAGGATTCTTACTTGTGGTATAATCATGAATATTTAGTAATATCTTTGATTAACAATTTTAACTGAGGTCAATTGTAAAATATTGAAGCATTATCTACAACTATTGGTTATTTTCCATATGCTGCATCTTTTGCGATATAAGAGGTTAAAATCGATATACAAACATACAAGTCTCCAAAAACACGTACCTTACATTTCATACTCGCTACACACCGCATACATGGGAGGCCGCCGTCCTTACATGGCCTTGGCTGTTAATAGGACGTTAATTTAATTCATCAAACAATCATATTAGAGGATGAAACTGATATCAACAGACTGATTTATTTTAATAGATGATAACAACAACGAATCCGTGTCCCTTGTGGACTCTGAAAACGGAACCTCTGGTGCAGTGGAAGTGGTGTATGGGGGACAGAGGACAGAAGTCTGCGGTGCAAACTGGGGAGATACTGAAGCAGAAATCTTGTGTAGAATGCTTGGTTACAGGTACAGCAAAATTATTAGAATCATTATATGTTTCATAAGACGTAAAAATGAAATAGATATTTTAGATCCGCCGTTAAGACCCCGTCATGCTTTCGTATGTAAAATAAGCTGGTAAATATATACTTCATTATCAGATTATCACTTTAAAGTGACATGCAAAATTTGTATCTCAATCAAACAAGACTATCTGTAACAATGCACGTTGTAGAAGCTATGTATAAACATCAATTTCATTCCATCCTAATGATTTTTAGCACTTTGCCGATACCATTCTTACTGTTATGTTAATCCTCCGATAATCGCATAAACCATCTCTCTCACTCTCTCTCTCTCTCCCATATCTATGTTATCTATATTCCATTGATTTATTTTTCCGCTTATAATGCATTATATATATACCTTACGTTTTGTTTTAGAAATGGATTGGCCAATAATTTCCAAAACTATCCATATTTGTCTCCAGAAGATGTGATATTAAAGATAAATGTGAACTGTTCTGGGTCGGAATCAAGTATCTATGAATGCACATTTAGTAGTGCATCATCGTCTTGTTCATATGCATTTGGAAGAAGTGGTGTTTCCTGTTCAGAGCCCATAGGTAATTTTAATGATGTTCAGGATCAGAAACCGATTGTAAATTGATTATCTACTTCACGGTTTTTACATGTGTATTTCTTAAAGGGACATGAACTTAAATAAACCATGTAAATTTGTGTAAAATACATATTTAAGACGTGTCAGATGCCTTACTAAGTAATACATATCAATTATTGTGCAAATGTGTCAAATAAAACAATTATAATGGAAATTCCATCTTTCTGTATTTTGAACCGGCCCGGTCGAATTTTGTAACGATAGTATAGTAGTGTTGAACTTTAGTGACCTCCCACAATGAACTGCACAAATGAAATAAATGTAAATAAAATGGTGGGTCAAAAACGTGGGTGAAGCGAACACAAACGAATTCCGATAGAAAACAGTGTACGTCAAGAGTCAGTAACGTGCGCGATTTGGAAAGTAGGTAAATATAAATGGATCACTGACATGCAAGAGACGGGAGCAACTCCCCACTTTATACTTGCGTGATGTACATATGTGCAATAAGTCAGAAACCTCCCTTCGTGGTGCCCTGTCTAATGAAAAGTCTCGTTTTATTTTTGACTAATCATTCTTACGCTAAATACACATTGTTTTAAAACAAGTATGGCTTCAACTTCATTTGTCAACCATCGTAAATTAGAAAATAATCTTAAATGTGGAAAACTAATATTCCTTGTTATGTCAGCAAGTTTGTTGTTCATTATAACCTCGCTTTCGGCCAGCTTTCGTTTTTGCGTTCCAAAAATAGAATATGACGGTCTATTGGTATCATTTTTGAGGTAAGTATTCCCCACGTTTTCCTGTCGTTTTAGATAACCAATCATTGTTATAAAATATTCAATAAACATCTGAAAACCATATCTAATCATACAAAAAAAATTTATTTAAGGTTCATGTCCCTTTAAATAAGAAAAAAATGACATTTTACTATTATAATATCAAGCGTGAAATATGTTTTGTAATAATAAGAAATATGTTCATGTATTCTATATAGTACACAATATATATTAATCCTAGCCACTAATACATTAACTCATATGCAATATATCTTTTGTCATGCTTTTCAATATCTTGGTATACTTTTTTCTACATTCATTTGTATTATACAATTTACATAATGATATGATTAAGTCTCTTTTTATTTCAGTCGTGTATATATATATTTGTTACGATAAATACATGTAGGATGTTTGTCACTATTTCCGTTTATGTTTGTCTGCATGAACGTTCACCAAGTGTGGTCTGAGGGAACAGCGGTTTGTCTCGGACAGATAATTAAATAGTGCAACTATATTTTTTTCTTTTAAATTCCATCTAGTCATAAATCTGTATGGAATGTAATCAAGCTGTCAATATCATGGGGTGTAAGTTAGCTCTTAACTGACCCCTTTTGGGTTGAAGTCGGATGCCCAATATTGGCGATGAAAAAGATTACATCGATATGAAACACGTATATGAATCATCTGTTGTATATTGTTATATATAATAAGCTTAATGAGCGATACAGGTCTTCCAGACCTGTTGTTTGTGATATCACCAATACGTTTGTAATGCAAACTATGTTTTCTATTCAGCTTTATTCCATAAGTTAACTATAAATGCATTTGTGTTTTTCTTTCAAAAAGAAAAGCAAAGTTTTTTTCCAGCTCGGATACATATAGAATTTTTTCTTCCAATACTGATTTCAAGGCGTTGTAGAAGTAGTCTGTATTTCTTTGCTGGTCATGTTTTCCCATTGTTCCTTCATTGTTTATTTTAACATTTTTTTATGTTTGCAAAATATCGCATGATATCAATTAATGTTTTGGCTCTTAAATATAATACAAATCCTGTTTTGCTTGACTTGTTTTCGAAGTGATTGGTGGTTTGAATAGGCTTAATGTATTTGTATCTAGGATTACATCATTATGACCTTATCCTGTAATGAATGTGTTTATTGCATGATCTTATTTTATAAGAGGCTCTGGTACATTAATGTTTGTCTCCTTGTAATAATTAAACAGTCTTGTCGTGGTTAATGATAGGAAGTAGCAAGTTACGTTAAACAATGATCTATAATATTTACATAATTTTGTTCTGTGATATCAATAGGTAATTTAAATTTTTGAGATAAATGAAATATAATTGAAGTAAAACAAGTCAACCACAACACAGATGCGTATAACTATTCCAAATTTTGGGCCCCGAGTAGAACCACGTCCACGTCGTGGGGCTCGGTAACATACTAGAAGTATGGCAAAGTGTTCTACACGTAGCGAATATACACTTTTCTGTAGTTTTTTGTTGTTTTGTTTTTATTTCACCAAACTTAAAAAGACACTGAACATTCACATACTGTAAACATACTTATTTTCGTGGTAGTTTTATTTTCGCGCGGTATTTGAACTATTTTGAAGTGCTAAATCATGTACAGCGGTATATGTAACTTTTGTAAGAAGGCGCATTTTTCCCATATTTAATCAATGGATGTCGTGTTAATTGTACAATAGTGATTATATAAAAATTCTAATTAAAGAAGCAACAATTGGTTACTGTAAAAATTTAAGTAAACAGAGGAAGGATAAAGTTATATACCTTGAAGAAAAACTTAAAATGGTTCATGAAAGAAATGAAAGTAAATCAGAAAAGGAAAATGAAGAGCAAATCCTTATATTGGAAAAAGAAATAGAAGAATATTATGAACACAAAGCACAGGGTGAACAAATTAGGTCAAGATGTCAATACATAAAAAAGGGAGAGAAACCAAATAAATACTTTTTGGGCTTAGAAAAACAAAGACAAGCTAAAAAAGTTATACATAAGGTTAAAGACAAGAATAATAAATTAGTAACGAAAGAGAGTAAAATCCTGGATATTATTCGTCTGTTTTACGAAGACCTATACAAAAGTAAAAATCCTAATGAAGAATCTATAAAGCAATATCTCAGAAATACAAATTGTCAAAACACCCTAAATGAAACGGAAAAGGCTATTTGTGATGGACCCCTAACAAAATCTGAATGTACACATGCTATCAAAAATATGAAAAAAAATAAAAGCCCTGGTTTAGACGGTCTAACAGTAGAATTCTATGAGCATTTCTGGAGTATTATTGGAGATGATGTAATCAACGCCTTAAATGAAGGGTATTATGCAGGAGAAATGTCAGAGTCACAAAAAATAGGTTTACTTTCTTTAATATACAAAAAGGATGATGAAACTTCATTACAAAATTGGAGACCGATCACCTTACTAAATATAGACTATAAAATTGCAGCATTTGTATTAGCTCAAAGATTGAAAAAAATAATGCCTAAAGTTATACATACAGATCAAAATGGTTACATCAAAAATAGGTTTATTGGGTTTAATATACGACAAATACAAGATGTGATAGACTATGCTGAAAAATTTGGAACAGATAGCGCAATTTTATTTTTAGATTTTAAAAAGGCCTTTGATACTATTGAATGGGTATTCATGCTAGAAGCTTTAGACAAATTTGGTTTTGGAAAATCTTTTATCTCTTGGGTACAGACACTGTACTATGA
>SAYR01002266.1:33190-75912 GCA_004382745.1 Argopecten irradians irradians
TACAAAATTAATATTCAGTTTAAAATTAAATGTAATTGACACTATTAATTATTTTTGATTCTTGATTTATTTCTTTCAGCATCAGTTGGATTATTCTAAAAAGTGCCTGTTGAAGCTATGCAAGATGCTTGTTTGTGTTATTTCAAGTGATCCATTGCCATTGGGATTTATTTTCTATACGAAGTTAGTGTTTGTTGATACTACAGACGAAGATCGATGTATATCAAGTGGATATTTCAAAATTGCAGCTGAAACAATTAAATTATTACTTTGTATCACAATGTAATTCTCTAATTATAAATAGACCAAGTTGACTGAAATTCTTAGAATAAAATGTCAAGTCTGCTATAAACATACTATATTATGTCAAGACTTTTTTGCCTTTTGTCACTGACATAGTAAGATTTATATATTGCTGTATCCTGCAAGTGCAAGCAAAAATTAAATTGTTTACACATCTTATTTTCCGGATAATAACCCAAAACTATATATTTAAGAGAGCGTACATTTATAAATATTCCTATTTTATAAAGATTCATTGTCGTTTATTCCTAAAACATTTCCACATGTGTGCATTCTATGAAAAAATGTGTGTTTGTCGTCACCTTATTACAATATGGACACAATTCCGAATTTCTATTCCTCACCTTTTCAGATTTTTTCTAAGTTGGAATTATATTATGAATCAATTTCCATTTGAAAATTTTTAATGAATTGTCATGTAAATTTTATAAATTAAATTTCCAAAATTTCACAGAACTCATTGATATCACATCGAAAATGATATCTCCATTTTCTGAATAGGTTTGGTTTTCTATTTTATGAGTTAAGTAAGGTTATAATAAGAATTTGTTTGTATGTCCATTCATACTTGAATTCATCTTTATTTTTACTTTGGCTCTGTCTTACTTGCGTGTTTCCTTTTTCTATCCATGTTTTCGGTATTGATTTTTTAATTTGATAAGTTCTGCAATCCAGTTTGCTTTGCAAACTAGTTTTTCATAGATGCTAGCGTCATTAATTTTTTCCAGTTTCATCAATAAATCTTTTTATTTGTATTATATTTTAACTGTTGATCCAATTTTTAAAATAAGAGATTTACCCTCGTAAGTAAATGCTGGAGTTACCCCATATTATTCTCATTATGCACGTATGTTGGTAAAAGCATTTCGCTCTTGTGATCTTAAATTTAATCCAAGACTGTAGTATTTTTTTTATAAAAAGCTGGGATCTGCTTTCAATATTATGTATCTTTTTAAGTGATTTGATCATTCATCTGAATATTAGTGAATTGTTACCAAATTTATCATAATAAAGTTTAGGTATTATTGTCCAGTTCGAAAAAGTATTTTTTTGTGTCAAATAGTCTTTTCACACCCATGTAATCCTAAGGCATTTTCTATATGCGTTTTCAATATCTTCTTATGTTCAAACCCCCATTATCTATTTCATTTATCAGTACATTTCGCTTAATTTTGTCTGGTTTATCATCCCATAAAATATCAAATATTATTTTTTACCCAGTGTCTTTATTTGATCACTATTTATATGTTGAACTGTTGCCAGGAAAGTTATTTTAGGTTATGATTAATGCATTTATTATAGTAGCTTTTTCCCATTAGTGTCAGTTTCTTTTTTTCCAGTTTTTATGAGATAAATTGATAGCATTATATTTTTTTCCCAGTTCATTTGCTCTACTTCTTTATTTTTAACACCAAAAATCACACCTAGAGACTTGATGTTTTTCTCTTGTCATCTTTATACCATAAACCTCTTTTTTGTTCTTGTTTTTTACCTAGCCAAAGACCTTTGTGATTTTTCTTTATTAAGCTCAAGCCCAGAATGTATACCAAAGTTCTCAATTTCTTTTATTGCTTCTTTTATATCACTTGATTTTACAAATAAATGTTGTATCATCGCTAATTGGGAAATTTTTATAATTTTTTTCTTTTAATTTTAACCCCTTTGATGTTTTGGTTTCTCTATATTTATTGCCATAATTTCAACTGCAATCACAAAGATCAAAACAGCTTAATGGAAACAACCTGTCTAATTCCGCGTGAGATTTATATGTATCAGATTACATAATTATTGTTGGAAATACACGCCGATATATATGAATCTTAATTCCAGACAGTTAAGTCGAACTTAATTTTGGCAATATATGAATAAATGTTATTTTCCTACAAACGAATACATTTCAAACAACTCAGCATGACATATATTAGTGTTGGTGAAACATTCTTGGATCAGCTGTACGAATACACTGACAGAGGTACCGAGGTAATGTATAAATTTGAAAGTTTGACAGGGCCGGAGACAATAAAATAGTGAATATTAGGCAATAGTAAAATTGATTTCTTTATTAAGTTGTTCATTTTATAGCACTTTATACATTGTATATTGAATGGCCAATTCATTTATTGTGAAGTTTCTGTGCTCACACTTTACTACACTTTACTCTAATAAAGTAATTATCCTACTCATAAAGATCCAATGTGATCAAGTTTCTGGCTACCAGTCTAAACTATCATCGTTCTTTTATCGATTTAATGGTCTCTTTCCTTGGTATTGCTCTGAATTTAAATGTACTCTCATTATTTTGTCAAAACATTCTGTTTGGCTCAAATCGAGAATCAAATCGTTGCATTTCAACGCTTACAAAAATGCTCCAAAAATAGAAACATTCGGTTATTAATTTATAATACAAATCCTGTTGTGGTTGGCTTGTTTTACGTTATGATAAAAACACATTCTCTTAACCTACTTATCAATAATGAATCATTGTTGAGGTCAATATGATGCTATATTGATCCGGTATAATCTAATAATGACCGAGATGGAAGCTACATGCCCTGATTAAGAACCCACAACATCACAGTTGGAGAGTTTGGAAAGACGGCGTGTAGTTACGGTAGTCACGTGGTGCTTTCGAGAACGATGTTACAATATCGTTTCGTTAAAACGTGGGATCCACTTACCTATGTTCAATTTTTATTTTTTATCAAAAGTTTCCGAATTATTACCATTCATCTTCACTTCTTTTTATTCTTATTTCTATGAAGTGTATACCATGATTTTTTCAGAACTCTTCTGAGTAAAAAGTAAAAAAAAATCAGTCCGGCAGATACGTGATACGAATTGTACCATTGATTGAAAGTTTAAAATACCATGAAAGTAAAACAAGTCAACCACAACACAGATGCGTATAATTATTCCAAATTTTGGGCCCCGAGTAGAACCACGTCCACGTCGTGGGGCTCGGTAACATACTAGAAGTATGGCAAAGTGTTCTACGAATAGCGAATATACACTTTTCTGTAGTTTTCTTTTTGTTTTGTTTTTGTTTCCCCGAACTTAATTTTACACTGAACATTTACATACTGTAAACATACTTATTTTAGTGGTAGTTTTATTTTCGCGCGGTATTTGAAGTGCTAATTCATGTACAGCGGTACATGTAACTTTTGTAAGAAAGCGTATTTTTTCCCGTATTTAATCAATGAATTTCGCGTTAATTGTACATTTGTCTCGCAATTGCTCTATAGTCTGACTAGACTAAAATAAGCACCTTTGTAGTACATGAATTAATATATTCGTAAATGTTATAACTTTTAAGTTATAAATGCCATAACTGAGCTAAACTTTTGACGTGCTATTTTTTTCTCCAGTAATCTATTGAAAACCATCAGATTTGATGAATTTAAAAGCTGTAAAAACATGCAAATGAACTGACAAACACGTATGATGCCGTATTAAAATTAGTTACAACTCAAAAATCATACACTGTACTGTAAAAATTTAGTTTTTATGTCAAACTATAAACATACCTGCGTAAATCACTTTGAAATTACTAATAACAATGCAAAACTGTACTAGTAAAAATAATTTGGCTTTATAGTAAGCCTGTATGGACTCATCTCACTGCACTGGAAAAGTAGAAAAGGTAGTACTTACATAAGTCATTTTCAGCTCTTATTTGTACTTGTAAAATTAAACCAATTTGTATTATGTATTGAAATTCTTAGATGTTAGTATTTTGTGATGTTGACTCCAACAGGGGCTGATAAGTATAGGTGTTAGGGGATTAATTATTATCACATCAAGATTCCAGTTCTCAAGCATCATCAACGGATTCGTGACAGGTTACACGATAGCGTCATTTGATCGCAAAATCGGCTCCACGAGTTGTAAAACGATTTCACGCAGTTTTTTGTTGGGGATATATGATTCATTATTTTCTTCATTTGTTTGTTTGTTTGAATGATTTATCAACGCCCAATGAACAGCTATGGGCACGTAAGGACGGCATCCCATGTATGCGCTGGCTGCATGTATGTTGTGCGAGGTGTGTGTTTTGGGAGACTGCGGTATATTCATGTTGTGTCTTCTTGTATAGTGGAACTGTTGTCCTTTTTATAGTGCTATAAAACTGAAGCATGCCGCCGTCGACACCAAGCAACACGCCCCACCCGGTCACATTATACTGACCACTGGCGAACCAGTCGTCATACTTTCTGTATGCTGAACGCTAAGCTGGAGCAGAAACTACCACTTTTATAGACTTTGGTGTGTCTTGGCCAGGGGATAGAACCCAGAGCCTTTCCTCACAGGGGTGAACGCTCAACTCAAGGCCAAAAGTGAGGCGGTGCCAAGGGAAGCATTAGGAAAGATAAAGTCAGTTAGGAAGAAGAGAAAAGGTAAGATCCTAAATTTAGTCGCCTTTTACGATCATGCAATAGGGGCAGCAGGTACAATTCTAACATCCTACCTGCTTTGTTTTCTTCATTTTGTGTAATTTTATATGTTATAAGTATATATTACAACTGTATAATGTAAATATGACCCAGAACGTGCAGTATATCTTGATATACAATATGTACACGTGCAGTGCAATATGTACATGTGTATACTAATTTGATATACATGTACAGTGTTTTACTGTAACAATGCTACGCCTTATTAAAGGTAGGTTTCGCCCAACCAAATAAATACTTTTTTGTGAAATGCGATAAGCGGAAGAAAAGATGAAAAAACATATTAAATTATCTCAATTTAATTTCTTTATGTGTTTGAGATTGAACACATGTGTCTTGAATACAAAATTGAAGGAAATCCTTGATTTATTACGGTGTCCGTCAGAAAAAATAATACGCAAATGAAGCTGCGATGGATTGTGTTGTCGAAGTTTGGCGCATGCGCATTGTCACGCACTAAAAGTAAACAAAATGGCTGAACGAAAGTGTGTGCGATGAAAAAAATATATCTGAATCGGCAACAAAGTGGAGGAAATTAAAATGGATTCGGTAGCACCCTAGGATATCTATAGGGAATTAAATTCAGAGATGGCATGTAGCAATAGAAGAAACAGAAGCCACATCTCAAGCGGAACTTGCCGGGATCTGTTGGGACTCGTGTAACGACATTGCACGTGGTAAGTTAAATTTCAACACATATGCCAGCGCACAAACAGCCGCAGACTAACTACATGTATATTTGGTGTACAAAGTTAGCGAGCGTATGTAAGTAACATGAAGTGTTTTAGATTATATGATATGTATAAACAGTCCCTCGCACTTCGATTTGTTGTTGTTGTTTTTTAACTAAACATGCCGTGTCAAGACTGTCACTTCTATCTGACATTTTGTTGCACGCTTCCGTTTGTTGCTGCGGCCTCGTTTTGGAAAAAATACGTCATGTTCTATGTAAAGCTTGACTTCGCTCTATTTTTAGAGGAGTATTTTCCTGGTCAAGCTAGGCAACTGACCACCCATATTGTTCGCTGTATGCATTGAAAATGATCTGAAGATTATATCTATGTATAGGATAAATTTTAATTTCGTAGTCTTTATATTTCATTGGGCGAAACCTACCTTTAATGCCATATAGAGAGGTTATATTTATGAGGTGAGTGTGATTGTTCTATGAGAATGTGGAAATTTGCATTAATTATCTTTTTAATAGTAACAGGGTTTCCAACTTGATAGCAGAGATAAAAAATGTCTACTAGCATGCCTGTCATATTTATAACAACGCACGAACCATGCACTCCACTCTCCAAGCAACGATGACTTTTGGTTTGATTAGTTTAACGTCCTATTAACAGCCAGGGTCATTTAAGGACGTGCCAGGTTTGTTGGTGGAGGAAAGCCGGAGTACCCGGAGAAAAACCACCGACCACCGGTCAGTACCTGGCAACTGACCCACATGGGATTCGAACTCGCGACCCAGAGGTGGAGGGCATGTGGTAATATGTCGGTACATCTTAACCACTCGGCCACCGCGGCCCCACACATGACACCTTTATTTATCTATTTCTTTATTTTTTTACCAAAACAAATTTTCCATTTCAATATTTAGGTATTTGAAGCTCCAAAAAAGAAAAGAACATAACGAATGTTCTGAGTTCTTGTCACCTTGATTTTTGATCAGGATTGTTATCTTTAGTTTGTATTGAAAAATAAAAAGTCTTTATCAGATATATACAAAACATTCATTTATTCATTTTGGATAGCGTTCCAATTTGATTGCATGGCGTTGTGTAATGATTTATGATGATGAAATAGTGAAGTAATACAGGTAGAAAATAAACATACATGACCTAGGAAAGCAAAGAAATATATTTTGAAAATTATATCATTACTTAAAGATGCTTCACCGCCAACAGAGCATAAATGGTATTCATAATTTGAACAATAATTGGTGTTTAATCGTGTATATATATGTCTAGTTAACACAAAGTATAATACAAAATAATTTATTTTGCCTTTGGTGCATGCGCAATCAGTACATCATTCCATATAGGATATAGTGCAATGGAATTTTTTCGAAATGCAATTAATTATTTTCGATATTTTAAACTTGAAGTAAAATTAGAAGCTCAACGATGGTAATAGTGAAAAGTAAGAATCTTTTGTAACTGAAGAAAAATATTAAATCTGTTTTGATAGTGAAAAAATACCATTTGTCAGCGGTGGAGCATCTTTAACAAATACGTTCAATTTTTTTGCTATAACAAAACTAAAGTGAAGAATTCAATTGTTTAGCCTCATTAAAGCATTTACTAAACAAAATAATACACACCATTCAATGTTATTTACTGATCTGGACGATTATAACTAACATACCTCACAAAAATCCCAAACCCGACAATATCATATTCATTTATCATTTATATTGTATTGAAATCGTCGGTATATTACACTCTACAATAACAGTTCCAGTTTCGTCAAATAAAATGCATGTCTGTTACGTATATTTAAACAAATTCTTCTCCAAAAGTTATACTAGAAATATTTTCTAAAAATCATTGCATATTACAGAGTTAGCTCCCATGCGGGTAGGTACCGATGGTTACGTCACTATTTTGTGAGCACAATTCACGTCGTTTTCTCTGAAACGTATGACGTTAAGCTCACAAACACATTACGTCACAATCAATACCTTCCCACAAGGGCAGATAATTCTGTAATATGCAAATACGGAATAGCATGCTAGGATGAAGAGCTACTAAGTTCAAAGGAATGGCAATAACATTCATTCAAGGTCACAGGGATCAAAAGGTTAAAATATTTAAACGACCTGTTAATAACCAAGAGGCCTAAAACATCTTCGCACTTGTAGGTTAGTAAAGCATGTACAAGTATAATGAAAGCAGAGATTATAAATTGTCAACGAGCATGCCTGTCACATTTATAACAACGCTGAATCAAATACTCCACTTTCCACAGATGCATATAAGCATGAGCACTTGAAATGAGTGTCACCATCATTTATTTCTTTATTATTATTTTTACCAAAAGAATATTTCCATTTCTAAATAGGTATATGAAGCTCAAGAAAAAAAAGACATGGCGATTTTCTGAGTTTTTCTCACCTTGATTTTTGTTCAGGATTTTTATTGTTAGTTTGTAATGAAAACAAATCTGTATCTGATACATGAAAAAAAATGTCCATTTGGATAGTGTTCCAGTTTGATTGCATGACGTTGTGGTACGATATATGATGATGAAATAGTGAAGTAATACAGGTAGAAAATAAACATATATATATTGACCAAGGAAAGGCAAAGAAATGTTAGTTTCAAATTATATCATTACTTTACAACAACATTGTACGTTACTATTTTATTTGATACAACAAAACAAAAGTGAAGAATTCAATTGTTTAGCCTCATTAAAGTATTAACAAATCAAAAACAAAATAATACACACCATTCAATGTTTATTACTGATCTGGACGATTATAACTAACATATCTCACAAAAATCCCAAACCCGACAATATCATATTCATTTATCATTGATATTGTATTGAAATCGTATGTATATTACATTGTACATTAACAGTTCCAGCTTCGACAAATACAATGCATGTCTGTTATGTACAAAAATATTAAAATGTTCGCCTTTATATATGAGTAATGGCGTCAGTATGTGAACCGTCTGTGTTTTGTTCGTTATGAACCTGTAAAGGAATGCCGGCCGCTTCCATGTAAATATGTGTTCTTGTTTGTTTTGCTTTCATGCGCATTGTGGGTAAACAGCAGCAAAATGTGATGATAAATTGCACTCTGCACTCTTTGAATCTGTAAAATAATAATAACGGTAAAATAATCCCGTAAACGAACTGACCACCGATTCCTCTTGTCCTTACACAGAAAGTAAACATTTCCAAACCTGACTTTGAATCCGTAGTTTGTAGAACAATGGATGCCACCAGTACCATGAGTTCCATCAAAGACATAAACACGGTGGTGATTAGTACATTTACAAGAGCACTGTTCCTATACCTGCCTATATGGCTAAGAGGCACAATGGCACGTTGTCGAGTTTTCCTCCATACCATAACACAGAAGATGGATGCTAATGTAACATATGTAGCCGACATAACCAAACAGAATGTTTTGAACTTGGATTGATAGAACATCTCCTCTATACAATTATATTTGTATGTTTTATTCCAGTCCAGATCGCCCGTAGAAAGCGCGAGAAGCAAACACGGCCAGCCTAGCACGGATATAGTGGTGATGACACGAATTCGAGAGGTTGCGCATCTCACGTACCAATAAGGACAGAAAATGGATAATCGACATGATAAAAGTGGTGACTGGTCCCATCAAACTACAAACAGTTATCATGTTGACTATAAGATACTTCATCTGTTTTGGTAGATTTCTACATTTGATCCATGTTACCAGGAAGAAAACATCTATTACTGAAATACAATTGAGTGTGAGTAAAACGGATAACCGAAATGGTGCAATCATGTTTGGGAATAAAGAGAATGGACTATAATCATCTGTTCGGCGACATCTAAGACTGATATAAATAGAGGTTACACAATGAGTGGTTGTTGAATATTGAATTTATTCCACACGAGTGAGTTATTTTTTAAAAGTTACAAAAGACACAAGTTTTAGCGAGTGTCTTTTGAAACTTTTGAAAAATAACTTACGAGTGTGGAATAAATTCAATATTCAACAACCACGAGTAGTGTGACCTGTTTCTACCACAATAATATTCGGTTTTAGCCGATAGAAATACGGCAGGGATACGGTAACATGTATTTACCGAAATATGCAAATAAGGTGTAGTAATATTTTCATCAGCAAAAAGACTCTAATTAGCATTTAAAAGTCATCGTTTGATAAAGAATCCGTTGATATCAAATTCTTCTAATTGGGAACATCTTTAGGGTCAAAAAATACTCATTTAACGTCTTATTGAGTTCAAATCTTCAAAATTGCTTCCAGAAAATAAAACTCAATGTCGGACTACATGTATACATGTAAAAGCATTCGCACGACACGGCATCGTCTATTTCCCGCCAGATAATCATCAAGCCATTACCGTCAAGATAAACGTTCATAAACGTTAAAACTATGAAACTCATCAGTAATAAAGGTCAATTTAACATGTATGAAAACGTCACGTATTATGACACAATGACCACGGCGCATACGCTTTCCAACAGCAGTTTTGAACGTCAAGCGGCCATCACAACATAGAATGACGTCAATTGATTATTGATGACGTTGACAATGATGACGTGACACTGGGAAAGAAGTAGTTCGGTCAAAGTTCACCGTGTCAGCCAATCAGAATGCGTACAGAGTTTATACCACGTGTGGTATAAACAAATTGTTAATCAACAGCTGCAGTGTTTATTCAATGTCATGAGAGTTGAATAACACCCCCTATTGTGGTAGAATTGAAGTTATTCCACTGCCTCATAGAATGTCATTTACATCTTTAAATATAAAGCCTTATCGGATTATGCCATTGATAACACTAGTCTTTGCATTTTTTCTAATAAGATAACAGTTATGAAAGTCGTCCGTGTTGTAGAGAATCCTTTTAACGTACTGTACCCGACTCCAACAGGGATTGATAAATATAGGTGTGAGGCGATTAATTATTATCACATGAAGGTTCCAGTTCTGAGGCATCATCTACGTGACAGGTTATACGATATCTGGCATTTGATCGCAAAATCCACGTGCTGTATAACGATTTCACGGGGTTTGTTGAGGGTTATTGTATCTCACCTGCCCGAGAGCAAGTGAGGTTTTGCCGTGGTGCGGTGTCCATCGTCCGTAAGTCCGGAGTCAATATTTCAATTTAAACAACTTCTTCTCCAATTGTTGTAGACTTCGACTGATAGCATGCCGGGATGAAGGCCTAATAAAATTTGTTAAAGTGAATGGTGTTGACATTCACGCAAGATCACAGTGATCAAAAAGATTGAAATATTAAAACAATTTGTTAATACCCATGAGGCCTAAAAACATCTCCGCACATGTAATTAAGTAAAGCAGGTACAAGTATGATGATAGCAGATATTACAAATTGTCAACTAGCATGCCTGTCTCATTCATTACCACGCAAGAACCAAGTACTCGACTTTCCACGAATACATTGGCGCTTAAAATGAGTGGCACCTTCATTTATTTTTTTTACCAAAGAATATTTCCATTTCTATATAGGTATATGAAGCTCCAGAAAAGAAAATGACATCATGAATTCTCTGAGTTCTTATCACCTTGATTTTTGTTCAGGATTGTTATTTTTAGTTTGTGTTGAAAAATAAAAATTCTTTATCAGATATAAATAACAATGTCCATATTGAATAGCGTTCAATTTTGGTTGTGGTACGATTTATTATGATGAAATGGTGTAGTAGCACAGGCAGAAAATAAACATACATATATTGACCAAGGAAAGGCAAAGAGATATTAGTTTTGAAATTATATCATTACTTTACAAATTCGTTACCATTCTATTTGATATAACAAAACAAAAGTGAAGAATTCAATTGTTTAGCCTTTAAAGTATTAAATAGACAAAAACAAAATAATACACACCATTCAATGTTATTTACTGATCTAGACGATTATAACTAACATACTTCACAAAAACGGACAATATCATATTCATTTATAATTGTTGTATTGAAATCATCTGTATATTACACTGTACAATAACAGTTCCAGTTTCGGCAAATACAATGCATGTCTGTTATGTACAAAAATATTAAAATGTTCGCCTCTATATATGAGTAATGGCGTAAGAATGTGTACCGTCTGTGTTTTGTTCGTTATGAACCTGTAAAGGAATGCCGGCAGCTTCCATGTAAATATGTGTTCTTGTTTGTTTTGCTTTCATGCGCATTGTGGGTAAACAGCAGCAAAATGTGATGATAAATGGCACTCTGCACTCTTTGAATCTGTAAAATAATAATAACGGTAAAATAATCCCGTAAACGAACTGACCACCGATTCCTCTTGTCCTTACACAGAAAGTAAACATTTCCAAACCTGACTTTGAATCCGTAGTTTGTAGAACAATGGATGCCACCAGTACCATGAGTTCCATCAAAGACATAAACACGGTGGTGATTAGTACATTTACAAGAGCACTGTTCCTATACCTGCCTAAATGGCTAAGAGGCACAATGGCACGTTGTCGAGTTTTCCTCCATACCATAACACAGAAGATGGATGCTAATGTAACATATGTAGCCGACATAACCAAACAGAATGTTTTGAACTTGGATTGATAGAACATCTCTTGTATACAATTATATTTGTATGTTTTATTCCAGTCCAGATCGCCCGTAGAAAGCGCGAGAAGCAAACACGGCCAGCCTAGCACGGATATAGTGGTGATGACACGAATTCGAGAGGTTGCGCATCTTACGTACCAATAAGGACAGAAAATAGATAGGAACTGGTCAATAAGTAAAAGAATGATGATGAATTCCATGATGCTAGTTTTAAACGCCCGGTAGATCAATTCATACATACAGTCTTTGTATATCGACATGATAACAGTGGTGACTGGTCCCATCAAACTACAAACAGTTATCATGTTGACTATAAGATACTTCATCTGTTTTGGTAGATTTCTACATTTGATCCATGTTACCAGGAACAAAACATCTATTACTGAAATACAATTGAGTGTAAGTAAAACGAATACCATCAATGGTGTCATCATGTTTGGCAATAAAGAGAATAGACTATAGTCATTTCTTCGTCGACAGTTAAGAATGATATAATTGAAGTTATTCCACTGCCTCACAAAATGTCATCATCATCTTGAAATATAAATCCTTATTCATTTTTCACTGGTCTTTTGGTATTTTTTCTAATAAAAAAGCAGTTATAAAAGTCTTCCGTGTGGTAGAGAATCTTTTAACGTAATGTACCCCTGACTCCAGCAGGGAATTATAAGTATAGGTGTGATGAGATTAATTATTATCACATCAAGGTTCCAGTTCTGAAGCATCATCTACGTGACAGGTTATATGATATCTGTGAAGTGATTTCAAAATCCTGTCCATGTATGGTACAACAATTTCACGGGGTTTGTTGAGGGCTATTTTAGCTCACCTACCAAGAACAAGTGAAATTATACCGTGGTGCGCCGTCCATCGTCTTTATGTCTCGTGCCAACATTTCAATTTAAACAACTTCTTCTCCAAATGATGTTACAAGTTATTGGTTTGGCTTACAACATGCTGGGAATAAGGGTTATAAAGTCCATGTGAATGGTAATAACATTCTCTCAAGATCACAGAGGTCAAAAAGGTTAAAATATTTAAACGACTTCTTGTTAATAACCAAGAGACCTAAACATCTTCGCACATGTAGTTTAGTAAGGCAGGTACATAGGCAATATGTCTTCAGGTCAAATCTTAACCTGAAATTGACCTGAAATTCACTTGATATTGAGGTCATTTTTATACGAAGACTTTTTTCAGGTCAAATTATTCAGGTCAATTTCACCTAAATGTTTTGTCATGTGAAATTCAAATAAATTGCAGGTGAAAATGACAAGAAAAAAAGCTTTACGTCAATTTCACTTGAAAATTGCATGTGAAATTGAAATCAATAGCAGGTCAAATGACCTGAAAAATCTTCAGGAATTAGCTATAGCTGGAATAGCTATGGGGATCTCTGTTGTAGTCGACTTGTTTTACCTCAATCATATTTCATATTGTAACTGTGGTACGAGCGACGAAGCCTTACTCGAAAAAGACAACACATTGATGCATTCAATACAATCTATACAAGTTTATTTACACTACATATACATAGAACTATATAATAGAATCAATATACATATACATTCACTCACTCTCTCATTCACCACACGCCACTAGAAAGTCACTGAGATTCTCTTGTCCTCTTCTTTATCACAAACACTCCTCTGGCCGATGATATGTCCATCCAATTCTAGCTATGAGTTACATCTAGCGTAAACCATGGTAAATACCTTAGTGTCACGTAGAAATTCACCCACCATTAAGTTTCAAAATATATCCGGTCATCAAGCATAGACCGTGGACTCAAAACGTAAGTTGTCTCACTCTGAAGTTACTGCACTGCTGAATGCCATGGGACCTGTTGTACCGCCACTGTAGCAACAAAGATATGACTATGTCATAGTCACGTCTGATGTGTTGGCTGGTCTGTCATCGTATTCCATGGATAAAAAGCTGGTAAATACAGAAAACAGGACAGAATATGTTGAAATCTGCCTATTTTCATATGCATATAATGTCTCTGCAGGTATGTCAACCTATCAATTACTGCTCACATACGCTTCCATACATTTATTATAACAATAGACAGACAGACAGACATTCTGCAAAACGGACGTATTTACATTATAATTACAAGAACTCAGTCATTGAGGAGCACATTCATCTCCTTAAACATCCCTTCCACTGCATTGCTTAGAGCAACCATCATATTCTGCCATTCGATATCTTCCAATTGAATAAGTGTCCTTCTGCATAGAATGAATGAACACTTTTCATCTGGCTCTAATGTGTCATAACTAACGTATTTCTCTACGCTAATACAGTTTACAATTTGTTCATATAAGTTGTCCCTGCTTTTGTACAGTGATGGACACTCAACTAAGAAATGTTTTACGTCATTGTCCACTCGTTTGTTGCACAGTTTGCAAATTGCATCGTTAAGCTCAACCCGGTACGAAAGTTTGACCAATTCACAAATTTTCCACGTATTTTTTTGCAAATTTCAGTGTTAAATCCCATAAGGGATTTGGTCCGAGAAAATAGTGAACTGCCTTATAATATGATAAATTAGGACGATTTTTACATTTTTCCGACCATATATCAAAGTAAAAATTTGTCACTGCGTTTTTAATGAACGATTTCCACTGAAATTCTCTATAAAATTCACCGGAGATAACAAAGTCAAAGAAGAAGGCTTCAATGCTAAATTTCACCATTGTGTCGAGGATATCCACGATAAAGCTGACGTTTCTAAGTTTTTGTGGCGTAAACATAAATGTACATAAGCGAATAATAAAGAGAGTTTTCCAAACAAAAGACGACTTAGCACGACACAGCTTGTTCCATAGATACAGTTTCCTAACTTCCACATCCGACCATATATCGTCAGGTAGATCTATAGCCCTGGCAGTTATAGCTGAGGATGATGTTTTCTCAAAGCCTTGGCATCTTCGCGCAGCGTACCGTATTGTTGTATTCAATATATCATTCGATTTCTGCGTAGTATTCGCCCAAAGTTCACATCCATAGAGCATACCTGGTATGATAATTGCCTTAATGAGTTTTGCACTTTTTAAACTGTTGAGGTTCCGTCTACCTTTGTTACACGCGTTTACTATGCCAACGTCAGCTTTAAGGTCAGAACAAAAGGTAATTCCCGTGTAAACTTTCGAGTTAGTCCATTCTATTATTTCGCCTCCAAGTGAGCACACTGCTGTAGGGTAACTGGCATTTCGTTTCTTGTGAGAAAATTGCATCAGCGAAGATTTGCAAGAGCTATAGTTTAGCCTCCAGGTTTTAGCATAGGCACTAACGATATTAAGTTGAGCTTGTAGATTTGCAATACTACCTGCCAATGCGAGAGTGTCGTCGGCTAACAAAGCACAAGGAACGTGAAATGTCTGAATATGTAGGCCAAATTTTGCGTCATCAAGGTCACGCGCAAGATCATTTATCATAACGAGAAACATCCAGCCTGACAATGTTCTCCCTTGACCGACCCCTTGCTTGACCGGATAGGGTTCGCTCAGTTTATCTTCAAATAATACGCGTGATGTTACGTTTTGAAATGAGTTGTTTAAGATTCTCCAGAATTTTCCATTGAAACCTAAGTTGTACACTTTGTGTAGAAGCCCGTCTATCCATACACTATTAAATGCTTTGGCATTGTCCAGGAAAGCTCTGCGAATACTTTGGACCCATTTTCGATGTAATGACAGATTGATTCCTTTACCGTGACTGCGGCCATAATACTGCCACATTCCTGTCTGAATCCTTGTTGTAATTTATGTGGAAACTGAATTTCGGCACAACGAGCTGATATGCGTTGGTAAAGAATTCTTTCAAATAACTTCTGTAGAACCGATGTTAATCTAATGTCTCTGTAGTTGTTTTTGTTCAGTTTATCTTTATTTCCGCCTTTGAATAGTGTTATAACTATGCCTTTTTTAAAATGATCGGGATATTCCTCTTTGATTAGTATTTGGTTAAACAACGTAACAATCGCTTCTAGTAGGCTTTTGCCGCCATAACGGATATGTTCGATTACTATGCCGTCGTAGCCTCCGGCTTTACCATTTTCCATACTTCTGACTGCTGCTTCAGCTTCTCTTAAAGTTATTGAGCGATCACAAATGCCATCTTCATTCTCATAGCTATTTACAACCATGTTATGAATATCCATTTGTACCCTGATCTTATGAATATCATCAAAATCATTTTCCTCAGATGGTAGAGCTAGTTGCCTGTAATGCTCACACCACACATTCCTCAGTTCATCGGAGTCACGAATAATTTCATCTTCAACTTTTAGTCCTGAACCTTTTTTATCTGAACATCTACGTGCACGCACGAACTTGTAGAATGTGCCGACATCGATTTCGGCCGCTTCCTGTAGCTTATTGAGCTGCTGTTGTTCGTAAAGTTCTCTTGCTTCTTTTAATGCGTTACGAAAACATTTTTTAGAATTCTTGTAGTCTTTGTACACTGTGTGTTCCATACCGCGCGGACGACCATTCTCTAACCAAGCTCTACGGAATTGTCTCATGTTCCTGTGATATTGTCTGACACTTCCAAAATTCCAGTAGGGTTTTAAGTATTTACGATATCGCTTAACTGGCAGCGTTTTCAATATATACCGAGCCTGTATATACTCATAGTAAACGCATACGCTTATATATACGACCAATTACTGTCTAATAACAGGTTCTACAAAACTATTACATACTAAATATATTGTTTAATCCAAGATATAACGTATAAATGCATTTATCTACTATTTAACTCTTATTTACGAGATTACATATAAATAGAACGTACACGTAAACAACTCAGTCACGCACGAGTGGACCGCAACGCCTATGAATGCTTGACCGGTCTCCATCAGGTAAACTATACATTCCAAACGGACACAATACAAAATGGTATCGCGTAATAATATTACAAGGGTAAACACTATCACAGTCAGCTTTCTGTGCTCCAAATATTGGTCGGCCTATACAATCCTACATCTTGACACAATCCAAACTGTGTATGTCTTGCCGCCATATTCATGTGTGTCTCTACCCGTTACCTCTCGGGTCTCCCATACTTACCTGATAGTGAGTTCCGCATTATAGGACGCACTACACAACATTACTAACACAATATACTCCATCCATACAAAACAACTCGAAACATGTATTACAGCATTTATTTCATTATACGAGCGTGACACATATATTTTTAAAAAAGATCAGAATCCCTTATATCACAGTATATGTAAAATGTTAATATTCTACAGCACTGTTTCACTTCTTCATCTCTCTATGTGTAGGTAGGGCGTTAGAGTTGTATCTACTGCTTTAGGATCACTTACTATAGCAACGAAGTATTTATGAACACTATTCCAACCGCTTAATCCGTTAGCTCCAGATACCTGCATTATCCAATAGAGCGTGACAATGATTTCGGTGAGTAAACAATGCGACACCATACGACGTGTATGTTAATATATTAAGTCAGAGAGCAACGATTTTCATATACAAACGAACAACGAAAATTTCACCAAACGAAAACATTTATAGACATCAAAGAACGAAATTTTACCCCACCAAAGTTGTTTTATCAGCTCTCTTGTATTGCATGATGGTAAAAGGCGACTAAATAAAGGATCTTTTCTTTTCTCTATTTCGAACGTCTTCCTTGCCACCGCCTCACGTTTAGCCTTCTGTTGAGTGCTCGCCTAGGTTAGGAAGGCTCTGGGTTCTTTCCCCTGGCTGAGACACACCAACGTCTTTAACAGTGGTAGTTTCTGCTCAACAAAAGGGCAAAAATGAGGCGGTTCGAAGGGAGACGTCAGGAGAAATAAAGTTCAATAGAAAGAAGGCAAGATATTCAATTCTAACGCCCTACCATGGGCAGCAATGATCCCTGCTAAAAAGAAATAAACGATTAAAATGGGATAGTTTCAGTTTTCGAGTGCATTTTCATTTACAGTTTTAAAATGCTCTTAATTAATGTTTTAATTGATTTCATGAACATTTTCCTGACATATAGGGCATTTATATATTTGACAAACACTGATCCCATTCAAAAGAAATCCACTTTGCTAAAACTTACGAATATCCCAGCATCCTGCGCATTCTGCATACAACGTTTGCCTCATTGTTAATCCAGTCTTCGTCACAGACTTCTGGCAACAATATATCTTAATATTGATATCGGTCAGGACTAATTCGAGCATATGATTTTTTTATCACATAATCCGACTGATATACAGTGATTTTATCCGTGTAATAATTTTGCGAATGTCACTAGTGTGATATGACCTGGAGCGATTTATTTTCTTTGGCTGGAAATTCATTGTGACGTCAGACAGAAACAATGAAATGACGTCAGGAAAAATGACGTGACGCCAGGATTACGAGGACGTCGGTTGGATTCTCAGAATGCATTTGACGTGAAACTCTTTGTTATGTAGGTATTTGTAGTTATGTGTTAAAAAGTATCTAAAATTTGTGTTCATTTCATATGGTATTTTATGAAACTCGTCTCGAAACTTTAATTTTTACTCGCCAAGGCTCGCAAAAATAAAACCTTCTTAGACTCGTTTCATAAAACTCATGTAAGATTCAATAGTGCCATAAATGGACCCAAATTGACACACAATATCTGAACCTGTCCAATGTAGCAAAATAAACAAAAAGTTTGCAAGTGATCAATTTTACCTTTGAATCATTAAGAGTACTTGATTCTTTCACATTGAAATGATATATCAGGCTTATAATTTTGATAAACAAATCATTCTCAAAACTACATTTTCCTAAGCATTGATTACCTCTCCAGTATATTATTTGAATCCAGTAAATCTGTAAGTTGAGAAAAGATTTGATGATTTTTTTTTTCATTTGGACCCTTCTGGGCCGCCCCTACCTTAACCCATATCAGTCGATATTTGCATGTGAAGAATGTACATGTACAGTTAACTTCTCTGAAGTTCCACATGTTTGTGTAGTTGATTAATTAACGTCCTATTAACAGCCACGCTCATGTAAGGACGGCCTCCGATGTGTACGGTGTGATTAAAGTGCACGGTGCCTGTTTTAGGAAACTGTGATACATTTGTATTCAAAATTAACACGTGTAGAATGTACTATATTGTACAGAATGCCCATTCTGCAATAAGGGCACCAGGTACAATTCTACTACCCTACATATAGAGTTTTTTTCTGATGCATTTTTTAAAGGTTTTCTTAAATGTAAAGAGTATTCGTGAAACTAAGCCCCCTTTTTAAATTAAAAATGTTTCGTGACAACAATCTTAGTGACAAGTCCGTGTTGGTGTCTAGTGTCGGTACTCCGTGTCAGGCTAAATGAAATGTGTACCTGTGGCAATCGTTACCGTAATGTATATATGTAATTAAGTTTTAATCTGCAGTTGATTTCCATTACAGTCAATAGAAAGCAGACTCTGACTTCCTGGTAGATAATACAGTCATTTCAGACATAATGCCAATACGTACCTCTCAAAGGCGGACACCGAGCAAACGCTTTAGGATGTGCAAGAACCGTGACGTTGGGTAACATCTGAATTTCCTTCGATAAACACCTGCACAACATATGATACTCTACCGGTGCGAGGACTATTGTCTATCCTTTTGGACTCTCAAAATTGAGAACATCAACACATCTAAATTTCAACCCATGATAATTCCCCTTTGGTTTCTATATTGTTACTGTACTATTCAACACCTCATAATTTAAACCCGAGCCTTGTATATCTTGTTATGATAATTTGTTTTTTTAAAGCCCACGATAGTCAACATACTCCAAATCTTCGTAATGTACAGTGTATACCAAAGTTTTGCTTTATCAGGCAATATTTACATTTCTGGCAAAACAGAAGACTTGGAATGAAAATTGAATACGGGAAAAAAGAGAATAATTTATATTATTTTCACATCCAAGCTAGTCGCCTGTGACTTTTGTCGTTTTCTGCACTGCAGAAAGTCAATCGTAAAAGGCGTGTAAATTTAGGATCTTTTCTCACCTTCGTAACTAAGTAAGTTTCCTCTTTCTAATGTCTTTCTTGAAATTGCGTCACTTTTGTCCTTAATGAATGGAAGACTTCAATATAATATAGTAAGTCAAACCGATCAGTTTCCAAAAAGCGACATGTAAACCAAAAAGCCAAAAACTGTATTTATTTAATGAAAGATTATGGTCACACCGAAATTTGGGGAAAATTTAACATTATCCTATGATACATAATTAAAAGCAAATTTGAAATAATACGTATATGCAATAAATGCAAATGTAACAAAATCTTTAACATACATGGCACATATCAAAAGAATGATGACAGTACAATGTATATCAGGATAACAATCACCATTGGTATATACGACGCCATCACCCTGTACTCGCAGTGTCCTCTCGGTCTTGCTGTCCCTGATATATAAAGGATATTCCTTGTTTCTTGAATACCAGTAATATTTCATCGAGTGAGGTGGAAACATTGATATTTTTCACGAGTGCGTAGCTAGAGTGAAAAAGAGGCCCAAAGGTCATATATATCTCTCTCCTGGATTTTAAAAAAAATAATTATCACAAAAACTCTTACAATCAGAAATAGCTAAATTGACCTGACGAATCGTTTAATTAT
This sequence comes from Argopecten irradians irradians, assembly GCA_004382745.1. Classification (NCBI taxonomy): domain Eukaryota; kingdom Metazoa; phylum Mollusca; class Bivalvia; order Pectinida; family Pectinidae; genus Argopecten; species Argopecten irradians. The sequence continues at coordinate 53,885 of SAYR01002266.1, forward strand.
GAACCCCAACCATATAATGGTGTTATCAATATTGCATGAGCATTAGTCAATGAAGTCAGAGAAGAAGTCGTTTATATGAAAATAGCTACTGTGATCCCATTTGGCCCCGGACGCCCATCAGCCCCCTGTCAGACCCTTCATTTGATGAAAACATCGCTTATATTTGTACCATAAAACCTTAAATTTCACTTCGAAAAATGTAATAGACAATAGACAATGTTTCTTTAACTAATCAAGGTCCCGCACAGGGCATTTACATACAAACCATTTATGATTACATAAAGTAGACATCATACAGGACAACTTTTAAAATGAAAACGCACTTATGACTAGAGATTCATGACTAGATAACTATATAGGTTATATAATAGTAGATATACAACCAACAGTAGATAGATAGTTAAAATGTATACAATTTGACAGTTAGATTCCTAACGGTTAACGACAACGAGAAGTGGCTGTGTCGTTTCAGTGGGAAATTGAGTTATATAATTACCAGGAAGGTTCTGTGAAATAAAATCAGACAGAGGCAATAGGATATTCATATTTTCGTTGTTCATGAGCCATATAAATTGGTTAAGTGGATCTAAGTGTAAAAAATTTGGACATACGTCATGGCATACATTGATTAATTTCTGACGTTGTGCTCTATATTTATCACAGGCAAATCAAAATTGGACTTCGTCCTCTATGTGTCCGTCATTATAATTTTTACAATGCCTTTCGTTCCGAGGTATCTTTAAATAACGTTCAGCTTCTATCATCAGTCTATGCGCTGAAATACGAATTACCATTAAAATCACAAACTGACATTGTAACAGAGAGTCCATGAGCGATGCCATTACTACACCTGTACAGGTCATATATCAGTTCAGAAAAGTGCAGACATGCAATGTATCGTGTATGGAATAAAAAATATATGCAACAACATATACATGCCAGTACACTCCAGTAAATAAACAAAATAGCAGATTTTTACTTCCTGTTAGTTAATACATTCGTTCTAAACAACATGTACCCGTGATTTTAAACTTTTAAAACATATTATTACCTGCAGTTTTAAATAGGAGATCCACGTATGCATTCCTTCGAGATTAATTATTGTATTGACTACTTTTAACAATAAAAATAATGCATATTGCTTTACAACGAATTCACTAAAACGTCGAACCGATTCTGACTATTGTATCCGGTAAATAAACAAAATAAAACTGGAAAAGCGTCTAGAGATAGAACTTATGACTAATTTGTTAGTGTAAAATACTACCCATGTAATATGTAAATATGCTAGATATGCATGTAAAATCTACATAGCTCCTACATTAAAGTATCCTTTGTTCGTGTCACCTTTGTGCCTGCGTAGTATTTCCTTGTGTTAGAGGACATGACCCTGACTGGACGTAGGACTGTACGTTTCCTTAATCAAGCAAACAAAATATTAGTAATCTTAATGTGATTTTCTGCTTACGTATGTTTCCATCTAAACATGCATAAGGCATAAAAGCAAGAATTTTACAGACTTTTTTGGCTGTTAATAGGACGTTAATAAATCAAACAAACAAATCTAACACTACCATATGCATTTTAAATCCATATTTCTGGTGGACATTGCAGAGCTGAAATTAATTAACTGAGTATAAGGATTTATGTACATCAATAATCAAATCTGAACAAGGGTTCAATTCTTTAGAAGAAAACTAAATATATTTACTGAAATTATCACATTTGCGACAAAGTCTATAATTGCATGGATTTGCATTGAACTTTCAATCCCAATCCCTCTTTTTACTAATCTTTGTAGTAAGGTTTAAATGTGTTCTATAGTGATGTGTATTTATGTGTTTTCTCATGTTTATGGCAATTTTGTGCACTAATTTTATAGGATATGCATTTTGTGATCACAACAATAAGAAATCATTTAAGAGTGAACGTTTGTAATATGACCTTCGATTTTTAGGAAATATTTTAATATATCTTTGTTAATAGCCTCTCAAGAATTGTCAAATACTTTAAAATGACCTACACATTTTGTAGTTAAAATGGTCCTAGCGGCATTCTCAATATACCAAGCACAACGCACTTTCTTTTGTGATAAACAATGAGGAAATCAGGACAACACATATATACAGGAAAGCCTATCTAAACCCAAAAATGTAATGACAAAAATGGGCTTTGTAGCAAAGTGGTTCCAACAAAGGCTCAAATAGTGTAAAATTGACCATTAGTAATTGGTATTATTAAGCATTTTGCCATTAAAGAGAGATAGTCATTAACAGAAATGCTTTACTCTAATTACAACTAGCATTTGTTTGCAATTTTGTGAACATATTTAATGTTTGTCATTCTTCACACGTCATAGACAAAGGGTGATTATTGCAGTAAATAAGGATTGGTAAAGGGGACAGCCAGAGCTAGGGTCAATTTGTGTTAACAACTTTATTTATGTATATCTTTAATAATAGGAATATTAATGGGAAAATGTGATCAGAGGGAATAGCTGTTAAACATAAACAGACTGGGACCCAGATACTGGCCTAAAGGGAATGAAGGGGAAGGCAAATTGAGACACTGATAATGAAGGTTAGGATTGGTATTTATGTTGTTTAATTGCTTGGTTCATGTCCCTTGTTTATTAGACGCCATACATGTATGATGTATAGCCCTATTCCAGTTACGGCAATGAGCACCAATATTGTAATATAGCTAGGCCTTAATATAGAAAATCATTGACATGGATACCTGCATTTTCTTTCCTCTCGACCATGAGACATATTATACATGTCGCGGGTTCGTCGCTACGATCGGGTTCTCCTTTTTTTTAACCGACAGGAAGCACTGAAAAGAAAATCGTAATTGAATACGAGAGTTGTTTATCACCATACCCAGTCTGTATCAAGGGTATATTATGGGGACATGTAGACCCAGACAGGCAGACCGAGAGAGGACACGGCGAGTACAGGATGATGGCGTCGTATATACCTAGAGTGTTTGTCCTCCTGATATATTGGCATCATTCGACAGGTAAAGCTGGGTTTTTTTTCCTGTGTTAGTTTTGTTACAATTTTATGTTTAAAGTTATATGTGCCGTAACTGGGCGATAATTTTGACATGCTATTTTTTCATCATTAATTTATTAAAAACCATAAGTTTTGATGCACAAAGTTGTAAAAATCATTCAAATGGCTTCAGATGACTTATAAACGTTATTTATAACACAGAAATTTTGTACTGAAAAATTGTTGTTTTTATGACTTAAATATGTTTAAATAAAAACATACCAGCAGAAGTCACTTTATAATTACTAAAAACATTGTAAAAATGTGTAATGAAATTGTAGACCAGAATTTGGCTTCATGGTCTCACCGTATGTACTCATTTCACTTCACTATTGATGTAAATAAATGAATTTTGACAGTACTTCTAAAAATCATTTTCAGCTCTTATTTGTAGATGTAAAATTAAAACCTATACATTGAAAGCACTGTAATTTTAAAAAAAGTTGGTAATTTTTGGTGATGAATAACATATTAAAAGCTCATATTGATTGGTGAGTATGAAAGATACGGCACATATAACTTTAACATTCATGTTTCCCGCACGTGTATTTTTCCTTTTTTCTTTTTTTTCGTTTAAAGATGTTACACAGCTGACGAATATTACTTTTCTTCATCAAAAACAGGAATAATTAAAATTGAGTATTTTTCTTGTTCTGTCGGCGGTGGAGCATCTTATTTGCCCTAGAATGTGAACGGGTAGGTGTGATGTCTGGAGTTTTCGGTAGCATACTTCAGTGATAAAGTTCCAGTACATAAGAAGACACTACACGAAAATACCACCATCTCCTATAAGACACAGCACACACTACCTACACGATATACATTGCATACATTGAATTCCTTGAAGTTAAGGAACGTTCGTGAGACTGGACCCTGTTGTGGAGTGTGACCCATATTATACGCGATTTGCATGTATTGTTAAAGTGGTCAACATTCGATCTTTTGTTCCTAGACAATCTCTGTTACCTTTTATATCACAGAGAAGTCTTTCTAAAATCAGATTTCGCTTTGCTGCTAGTTGTGAATAGTCACTATACGCCAAATAGAGAACACAAGAAGCCCAGACGGCCTGTATGTTTGTCAACTAATGATCTGAATACAGGTTCATTTAGTTTTGCCAGAAGTAATTCAAATTTTTACCTCTAATTTGCCTATTGGGTCCCACTATATCTGCTCTAGAAGGTCAGAGCCAAAACTTATGCAAACTCTGTTTTCATTTCCCAAGAATGTTTTTGAATGAACTTGGTTACAATCCAAACAGATTTCAGAGGTTTCAGAGCCACAATTTACACAAACTCTGCTCCCCTTTTTCTAAGAATGATTCTGGCTAAATTTTGTAACAATCGAAGCAGAACTCAATGACTAGTAGCGATTTAAAGGATTTGCCTCTTTCTGGCTTTGGTTGCCCCTCCTGCGCCGGGGCCAGAGCTAAAACGTATTTAAACTCTTGTTTCCTTTCCCCAAAGGATGTTTCTCGTTACATTTGGTTAAAAGCCATGCAGAACTGTATGTCTAGTAGCAATTTAAAGGGTATACCTCTATTTCCCCTTTTGGGCACCGCCACTCCCGCACTCGGAGGTCAGAGTACAACGGAGGTACAACTCTTCCCAAGGATATTTCTGACCAAATTTGGTAACTATATAGACCTCTAAAGGAAACGTTGACGGACGGACAAACGGACGACGGACTCCGCGCCATGACATAAGCTTAAGGTGAGCTAAATATCTAGTCATGTTGGATATTGGTGTGAGATGGATTCAAATACTCTTTATGATTAAAAGTTCAAATTGATAGGTTATCTTTCACTTTATTTGGGGGCCATATTGACTTAAAAATCACATGCTCACATTAGTCATGACCATGATTGTATATCCAAGTCTTTGTTACATTCTGTATCAGATCTCATGTGACCACTAACGCCTACTTGCATCTTGTATAGCATGTCCTTACGTCTAGTCTAAAACTTGGAACAGGGTGTAACACGGATATAAACCAACGAAACAGTGTATTAAAATGTGATTAAAAATAAAACTGTAACTGCGTTTTTCTTTTCAAAGTAGCATCAACAACGACTGAGCCTTCCTTTGCCATCCGCCTAGAGAATGGTCTGTATAACCACAGTGGACAGGTAGGGGTGTACCATGATGGTCAATGGGGCGGGGTCTGTGACGTAGGCTGGAGTTACAACGAAGCAAATGTTGTATGCAGAATGCTGGAATATTCGTAAGTTTTAGCATAGTGGATTTATTTTGAGCGAGACCAGTGTTTGTCAAATATATAACTGCCCTATATGTCAGGAAAATGTTCATCAAATCGATTAAGACATTAATTCAGATCATTTTCAAAAATATACATGAAATCCACTCGAAAACTAAAATCACCCCATTCTAATCAAGGTTCAGTCGACTTATTGGTAAATATATGAAACACATAAAGACGCACATAAAGACATTTTCTATTGATTTTACTTTCACAACAGGTGCAGGCACTATCATTGTTATTGATAAGAAGCCTCCCATCGCTGGGATCAATAATACTGGTTTTAAATAGCATTGGATAACACCACACGCATCAAATATGTTACTGAAACAACTAATATATCAGAACTGACATATTAACTATGAACAATAGGAATCACCTCGCTGTAGCACGACAGTTTGTGGAGTGTAATTCCGGAGATATATATCAATCCGCATTTTGCAGACACATTAATTCAACTTTAGGACGATATGTAGATGTAGTGCAGTTAAAAATAGTGTTAATGAGATTGAACTGTTATTAATAGTATTGTAAGTTGTGAATGATTATGATTGGAAAACCATACGTATTATACACAAAACGTCACAAAAACAAATTTCGGTAATGTAGTTAATGTTTTTTTCGATTTCTTACTAAAGGAATGGAACTCTTATAAGCCGTTATACAACGGAATCAGCCTGGTATAAGTGGTTTAGCAATGACACAGATCCAAATATTATATGGATGTATAACGTACAATGTGATGGAACAGAGTCTAGTCTCGAGGACTGCCCATTTGATGGATGGGGAGTCGGTCGAGATTGTGATAACAAGTACAGGGGACCTGCTTACGTTTTCTGCTACAATGAAGGTATAAGTGGCACATACACCTACATGAAATATTGTCTCAGTTACATTTACACTGAGTACTGGAGAGACGATTCATCCAGCAAACACATTAACAAAAAACGCTTTGTATGAGATTGTGGTTGAATGATTGGTGAAGTTTTTAAACAAATGAACTAAATTAATAAAAATGAATTGCTTTAATGAGAGTGATGATTTTAGCACATATATACTTTGAAGAAATGTATATTGGTTACAACAATTTGAATTTCAATGTCATACAATTAGTAAATATGGTTGTTTGTCTCAATTAACGTCCTATTAACAGCCAGGGTCATGTTAAGACGGCCTCCTATATATGTTTTGTTTTCCATATATAAAAGACGTGGTACGTGTTTGAAATACTGCAGTATATTTGTGTTGTGTCTTCTTAAATGCGGGAACTCTAGCATACACAATGTCAAAAATTGTTTGTTTGTATGTTTGGTTGTTTGTTCGATAGATTAATGTCCTATTAACAGTCGGGTCATTTAAGGACGCCCCCGTGCATGCATGTGTAGCGTGTGCGGTGTGTGTTTTGGGAGACTGCGGTATATTAGTGCTGTGTCTTCTTGAATATTGGAAATGTTGCCTTTTATAGTGCCATATCATTGAAAGATAATGTAACCGGTTGGGTGTGTTCCTCGGTGTCTTTCGAGGCACAAGAAGACAACACGAATATTCCAATCTCTCAAACCACGCTCCTTACACTTCACGCATGCAAGACACGACGTACACGGAAGGCCATCCTTAAATGACCCTGACTGTTAATTGGACGTAAATATATTGTACCAAACAAACCAAATTATAAACTATTCACTCTTACAGACGATTCACCCATGGCGGTTCGACTGGTGAACGGCAGAGATGATGGATATGGACACATTGAAGTACACTACAGCAGTATTTGGGGAGGCTTAGCATTTGGTTGTTGTGATGATAATGAGGCCAAGGTTGTCTGCAGAATGCTTGGATACAGGTAATTAAGATAGATACTGTCTTTTGATGTTGCATTCTTGGGTAGTAATGGAAGTTACAGGTATACATGATTGGATATTTAATCTGAAAGGAATGCGAGTACATAAATTAAAATTCGAGGTTATGAGTTAAGACACATATCGACCCGTTTCGACCTAAAAGAGACCGTTTTCAAAATTCAAAAACAAATATCAAAATCGTTTCTCAATAAACAAACTTCACAAATCATATATAAATGGTCTTATATGTGGAAACTTAGTTTGTTAAATGCAGTAGATAATTCATTAAATGGCCTCAAAGTTGCATCATCGTGCGATCTGTGACTTTATTTAAAAAATGATTTCTAGCAGCGATTACATCTACTATTAAAGATTAAGTTTTGCTTTACTAGTGGCTATCTATTTTGGACATGGAAGACCCATAATACGTCACGTGTCATTTTACCTGTATTGTATTTTTAGCTCGAGCAAGAGCTGTGCGCGGCTTAGGCAGTAACAGGCAGAAAGTGTCTATACCTCTTTCCTGATTTTATACAACATGTACCATATCAATACCAGAAATCAATTATATACATGTTTACCCTGCAACTACAGTTGTACCGAATATAATACATACATCAGTTTATCACATAATCCGCCTGATATCCGTAGACATTGCTCGTGTGATATCACTAGTTTTATGTAACCCGAAGAATATTTTAAATAAAAACAAATTACAGAGTCTTGAAACAAAGAAAAAGGCCATATTTTGACGCAATGATATAATGATATATCTGGCGCAGTATGTTGCACAGGTATATCGTTTTGCCCATACTGTAGCTCCTGTCCAGCATCAATTTGCTGCGAAAACATAAACACAAAGTCAATACACTCATTTACTCCTTCACACCTTGTTATTATATTCAATGTTAATACATACAGTATTTTCCTAAAATAAATCTTTACTTTTACAAATATAGCTGAATCAATACTAATCTAATGATTATATCCTCAGAACATAATAATTATGATACAATTTTGCTTATTAAAGTGATGGTCCACGAGTGAACATAAAACGTAAACGCACGCTACCTACGGGCTTCCATACAATAACTTCTGATTAGCGTTTAAGCTATATAAAGTTACACAGAGGTACATAAAACCTAGATACCTTCCAAATACCTAATAAACATGTTTGTATATGGAAGCACGATAGATATTACATACATAAATTGGTATAAACGTTTACAAAACAGTCAAAGTTGTGGATGTTTGGACCGCACAATAAATTAATGCATGAACAAAATTTCAAGGTTATTGACATCATTTAACCCAAATCAACCCAATTTTAACATTACAAATACTATCAAGTAGCGACTGCAAGTAATATTCACCATAGATATATGGTTCTATGCCCGTATTAGCTGTAGATCGCTCACATGTCTTTCTCTGTCGAGTCAAATCGACATGGCGTCCAGCCCATGCGCGCTCGCTTACATGTGTCCACCTTCAGAGGCTCTGTCGCGCCATATAAGGTAAAGGACAAGGTCACAACGATACGTCAATAAACACATACATGATGTACATAACCACAAATATGATAAGAATATATACGAGATTTGACGAATGGCTGCCACTTTCTTGAATGTTAATTTTAAAGGCATGCTTTTCAGCTTACATTTTCAGCTTTAAGGCTAAAACTTGCCATAACATTTGTATTTCAGTATAAGGATACAGATTCTTAGACAATTTGATTATTTAATATTCAGGTCTGTTCATAAAAATTGTTATTTTCGTGCAAATATGATAACATTTTATCCTTCAATTGGCGCACATACTAACGGATAACTACTGCTGAACTTCCTTTAAACGTCATTTCGAAATGCTTTGTCGACAATCACGAAAGCCTCCTTTGGTGTTGTCGTGTTTTTCTTGGCTAATCTTTGATGACAAAACCTCGTCATCTCGCCTTTCTTAAGTCTCGCACCAAAAAAAATCTTGTATTAAAAGATACTAACCATGTATTTTTTAATATATTAGTTTGGTTGTTAAAGCTGACAATGCAAGTTAAAAAGTATACTTTTGATATTAAAAAAATAATAAAAGTGTTTTTTTACAATTTTTTTTTTTCAAAATTTGTTTCTGAGACAACCCCTGCGTTTCTAAGGTCGGCCATTCGCCATTTTGTTTTAACTCTGCTTGGATACAACACCGGGTATCGACCCCTATATAAAGTGTGTGAACCACACACACGTGCAATCATGCGAATGCTTGCTGTTCAAGGTGTAACAACTAACACCTGACCGGCTCTAGATATACTGTACTATATACCCAAAACGTATTTACGTGTTACCTGAGGCCATGTAATAATAATAAAATGGTTAGTACTTTCAATGTTTTTTTCAAATAAAGTTTCTTAGAACCATATATAGATATTTACAGTTGAATTAAAGTAATGAATGAATTCATGCCTTCTTTCTACGTGCGAGATCCATTTTGACTATAACGTAAACAAACTCAAAATTTCGAATAGCAGAAAACATTGTCAAACTAAAAATAAACACTGCACTCACCTGGGTTTCATTGAAGACGTAATGTCAGCTAAATCCCCAAATATGTCATATACTAGCTAATAAAATACTTCAATATACATTAGATATTACACGCACATGTACACGTGTGCGCATTCGGTAGTTTATCATACATGTATAGTATATGGAAGCGTCACTTGTTCGGGACAGGTGGTCAAGTGCACGTGGCCAGTCGAGTACATTGGGTACGATAGTATGCGTGAAAATATATGTGGCCGGATTATTATCAGGATTTCTATTCATTTGTGTGGAAAGTTCAATTTGTGAAACATCTAAATGACAGCTTAGAGAAGTTGACATGTTTGCTTGCTAAAACAAGCCCTACACATATAACGCGCGTGAATTGACACACGTGCGCTCAGTCATGTACATAAACATATTGTAGTTGTCCACTATGTATCCCCTACTATTACATAAACAAAACCCCTTACCTGGGGGTCGGTAGGCGTCTTGTTTCCAAGCAGAGTTAAAACAAAATGGCGTCTGCCCGTCCTTAGAAACGCAAGGGGCCGTCTCAGAAACGAATTAGGATTTTTTCCATATTCAATATATATCTTTTAACTTGCATTGTCAGCTTCAAATTTATATGTTCCATAATTTTCAAACTCACGAATCAAGAAAAGCTTTAAATTTTCATCCACCATCAATAATTGCCAACAGTACTTTAACATTAATAATGTGTATGTTTGGATTTTTAGAAAGTACAGATAAGGGCTAAATATGATCTTGGCAGTACTGCAAAAATTGCCATTATGTTTACATCTACTGTTCAGTAAAATGAGTACATATGGTCAGACTGTGAAAATAACTATTTTTTATCATTTCATTCAACATTTTTATTATAATCGCCCGTTGTCCGCCGTCGTGCGTATACAATTAACATTTTCGATATCTTTTCCAAAACATCTGAACCAATTTCAATGAAAGTTTGCACAAACCTTCTGAGATATAAGGCCATTTAAAATTAAGAATTATATGACCCCACCCAAAGGGGGCTGTGAGAAGGCCAGATAGTGTAAAATTGACTAGAATTTCAAAAATCTTCTCCACTCAAAGATGTGGTAGAATTAAACACTACATTAATAGGAAGGTCTAAAGGTCCCGTTACAAAAATTATTAATTATATGACTGATCCTGTGGAGGGAATAAAGTTGACTATAATTTATAAAGGAAAACATATTTATGAATATTTTTTGCTAAATTTTCATTTGAATTTCAAAATTGGTTAGATAAATATTGCAGTTTAACATCAAAATTATATTGGTCCTGGCCGACCTCAGGGGCAGAAGGACGGGCCCAAAAGGGGTCAAAATGACCCAAATGTGGTGTTCAAACTAATATTAAAATTCCCATAGAACTGCCCAAAAACCAATTTATTTTCTTTACACTTTGCATATCTGAAGTGATACTAGTTGTCTTTCTAAAATAAGACTTTTCTTTTTGGGATTTTTAAAAGGCACAAATTACCTGAAATCATCGTGTTCATTTCCTTTAGAACTAACTGCACAATCATACCAAATTAGGTCATCCTTTGATAATTTTTTTCTATATCATTTATTCATAATCCATTTGAGTGATCGCGTATTTTATATCTGAGCCATTACTTTCAGATTTTAAGCGGAATTTTCTGTGACATATTTTTTTTTTTTTTTAAATCAATACTTTTTGGGGAAAAAACCCTGTTAGGGTTTTGTCCATAATTTTACACTGCATTCAAAATACTCCCATGACATTTTCTGTGTATGTGTAAACTAGTTTCGAGATTAAAATCCGGGAAAATTACTTTTGGACGACTTGAATATAGCAAATACAGATAGCAACGGAGGAATTAGTATGCCATTCGTCATAGTGCTACAGTGATGCCTTTCAACACGATTCCAGTATGGGGATATAGAAGGTGTGCGGGTAACGAAAGTAGTCTAGAAGACTGTCCAATCGATTTTACTGACTACGGACATGTTCATTTGGGTATAGCTACTGTCCTGTGCTACAATGATTCTCAAGGTATGCGTATATCATGCCCAAGTCACACAGTCCAGATGCTGATATTCAATGGCCCTAATAAGAACATGTGATTTTCAATATCGGACGAAAATCGTCCCGAACGTGATCATGTTTTAGGTTCACGATGGTCTATATTCATCGTCGGTGTTCTTTGTAAGAAAATTGTTGTAACCTGTCATTGAAAGATAGGCAATTTTACATACATATATATATTGTAAAGAAATGATTTGGTCGAAAAAGAAACGAATGCGCATCATTTTCGGTCGGTTAACATTTTGCACCGTCAACTGTTGCTAGGGCCTTGCTATGATGTTTGTTTGATTAATCAATCTGATTAAAATACAGATCCTTATTATCACTACCTTTGTTAAACATTTAACGAAGTGGTTATAAGGATCTGTATTTTAATCAGATTGTTTGATGATTAATTAACGTCATATTAACAGCCAGGTTTACGTAAGGACGGTCTCCCATATAGTAATGAAATATTTTATTCAAGTGTCACACACACTTTACAACATATATTTACATAAGTATTATCACCAGATATAAGTAAAACATGTCCAGTCATATACAAAGTATGCCCTGTGAGACACTTCTAACACACAGTTCTGAACAAAAAGTGTGTCGTTTACCGGGTCCGTAACAAATACAATTAACTAATGATCTATACAGTGTCTACACAGTGTACCGTTTCTATCAAATTACTCAGTGCAAATATATACAGATATTACACAGCTTGCCTAGCTGTGAACCTATATACAGAAAAACTCAAAATCGGCTAGAAACCTATTTTCATTTTATTATATGTATCTACACAATGGTTTATTATGATTTCGACTCGAAAACCGGGAGATTTTCCATATTCCGGACATCACTATATACTATCTTGTATCCCTAAATATTATTATCAACAATATCAATCCTAATGATTACTCAGTGCATCTGAGTGATCATGCTTACACAACTTCAAAATATACGAACTGAATAAATAATACATATATCAGAATAATCATTAAATGATTAACAAATTCTCAGTGATCTTTAAGCCTACGCGAGTAGTCTCCCCTACCTAGGATGATTCGATAATCCCTAACATATAACATATATAACCAGACTGCGATAAAATCAAAGTGATATTAGATATAAGAACCTTCCCCTAAGGCCTAACACTACCGGGTTATCGAGTACGTGTACTCACTGCTACTGAGCACTCACGTTCACCAAGTACTCTCGGAGCAATCACTCCAGCAATGATTCACACACAATCATTCAGTATCACCGAGAACCCTCAGATTAATCACTAGTACTCTCAATGGTTCATGTAAACGTAATCATTCAACGAGCAATCCCAAATCTCCGTTTACAACTTACTCTCCAGAGTATTTAACGCGGAGGAGAAAAGTCTTATTCAGGCACGTCAATCTCCGATCTCGACTCTACTTTAAGTTATTAACAACTGACGCATATAGGTAATCCTTGTTCAGGCACATCTATACTTACCTTGTTTTTATCTAGAACGTGTTCTCGCTTCAACAGCTCGTCCAACAAATAAGAAAAACTCTCGCTGAAACCGCGGATTTATATACTGCCGGGCAACAACATTAGCGCCCTCTATTTACAACAATCCTAGGCCATATAACGTTTCACACACACATAACTTAACATTACAAGCGTCTACTTGACGGCGATACCAACATACAAAATAGAGCGGACAGCGATACCGGATAGCATGGTAATACAACCGTAACCGTAATTCACCACACAAGTACACAAGGGCGAAGTGCAAGAGTGATTGGACAATCCCCTAGCGAAAGGTTGCAACACCCCCATCATTGTACTCATGACAAATTATTTAGTATTACATATAAAAAAGGTTGTATATATGCATCATAAGCAATGTTATTTAACAGCAAGATGAAATTAAAGTAAAGTACTAGGAATAATCAAGTTCACATGTTCGTTATAATCAGATACTGGATAAATATCCAATCAGTGGCGGAGAAAGTATAAACGTGGTTGGGGCGCCCCCTACCTACAATTCGTTACAACCCCACCACTGAATATCATTTTTTTATGAAAGATATACTGCATATACTCCAAAATTCATATTTTACAGCGTCACCTTTTCATAAAAAGAAAAATTGTTTTAGTTTAAAAAATGGTTGCAATGAATCTGCCCTCAGTCAGAATAAAAACAAACTGCTCTTGTTATATAGTTATGAAATATTCATTTAAAGTACTCAAGACTTAATTAAATAGTACAGATCTAAGATCCCTATATAACTTGTATACACACAAAAATAGATTTCGTCCCCCCATTTTTCAAATCACAAAAAATGGCAAGCGGTAATCTGCCAGTTCTAAGCTTGGAATACAAATGGTAGCATAATTCTGACACCCTTTTCAAACAATTTCGTCTCCTTAAAGTCACATTCAAGATTCTGACAGCAGGAATTTGATTGGTCATTTCCAAATGTCACCTGGATATGACCCCTAATGGGATGTTATCAGATCCTCTTATCGCACGAAGTGATTACACAGCGCTTAACAGTGATTAGGGTCTGACATATTCTGGGACTGGAATATAAATTACGCAATCTAGGTACGAATGATCAGGAACATTTCCAGGCATACAGATTCCCAGTTTGCAAATCGAATCAGTCATCTTATGCACAGTAAAATTCTTGAATATACTAAGTTGGTCATGAGGTGTCAACGATTAATTTAGTCGGAAATACATGTGTAATCATTTGAACAAATTCTTCCATTAAACATGCAAATATTAGAATCCGTACATATTTTGGAGGGATGGGATTTACACTCTGTATGCGGTGTGAAACCTGTACGTGTATGTAGTGTGAGGCGCATGTTGTGAGAGACTGCGATATTCGTGTTGCGTCTTTTTGTATAGCGGAACCCTTGTCCGTTTTATAGTGTTATATTACTGAAGCATGCTGTCGAAGACACCAAGCAACACACCCCAACCGGTCAACATGTGAATTATCTTCTATTGCTCTAATGCTAACAGTCGTTCGATCAGAATACACGATTCTAACTTATGGTATAATCATGAAAATTGCGAGCAAGTAGTATCTTTTGATTCTCCTTATTTTTTTAACAATTTTTACCGAGGTCAATTGTACAATATTGAAGCAAAATCTCAACTATTTGTGTTATTCCGTATGCTGCATAGTTTATGAAATTAGAAGATGGAGCTGATATTTATCAGACTAAGTTATTTTGATAGATGATAACAACAACGAATCCGTGTACCTTGTGGACTCGGAAAACGGAACCTCTGGTGCAGTGGAAGTGGTGTATGGGGGACAGAGGACAACTGTCTGCAGTGAAAACTGGGGAGATACGGAAGCGGAAATATTGTGTCGGATGATTGGGTTCAGGTACAGAGAAATCATTAGTATTTGTTCGATTGATATTTACATTTTCACTGCGGTCCCACTATGTAACCTTACCAAACGCAGTTGGCAGTCATATAGACAATGAACTTCAAGCGCTTATTATGACGTTATTATCATTTTGACGTCACAACTGTCGTGCGAGCGATCACGGATGTTCAAATGGCTATTCCATCCATGACGATAACGAATGATTATTTCATTATAGATGCAAAATTCATTTGGATTTTATCATAATAATGTAACCGAATGTAAATATAAGCATGCACTTTGCCTCTGTCCATTTTGCATTCATATTGGCTATGAATGCCAACTGAAAGACGTTCAATGCTTGAATAAACGTCATATTAACTACCAGGTCATACGAAGACGGCTCCTATGTATGCAATGTGTTGCGTGTATGAGGTGTGGGTGTGTGTTTTGGGAGACTGCGGTACATCCATGTTGTGTCTTCTTGAATATTGGAACTCATGTCCTTTTTATACTGCTATATCACAGAGGCATGCCACCGAAGACACCATGCAACACAAGTCACCCATTCACATTATACTGACAATAGGCGACCAGTCGTTCCACTCCCTTAAGATACGACGTATAAATGAAATAAAGATTTTTGATTCATTTTACGATACGCCGTTGATCAAGTCCCTGTTGTGCGATGGTTAAGTCATGTAAAATAACCTGGTAAATGGACCAGTAACGATAAAGAAATCAGTTACTATTTAAATCCATGTATATTTCCTATCAGATCCTTTCGCAATATTTGTATCTATCGTTGAAATGCATATGTGAATTGTTGTAGGTATAGTAATCATCAATGCTTTATTTAACTGTGAAACAGAAACCATATTTAATTAACTATTTTTTCTTTCCATTTTGTTTTAGAGATGGAACGGCGATATATTTCCAAAGACACCCATGGGAATCCAAAGATGACTTGATATTAAAGATAAATGTGAAATGTTCAGGGTCGGAAACAAGTATTTATGAATGTTCATTTAGTAGAGCCTCGTATGATTGTCAAGGCCCATATCTAATGGAAAGAGGCGGAGTTTCCTATACAGGGCCAACAGGTAATTTAAAATTAAATATTGAAATTATTCTATAAAGATGTAGTATGACCACTATCATGGTCAGAAATTGAGGATGAATTGGTTGTATGCCTCCTACTTGTTTATATGGTTATGTCTTAAATTATGACGAAAAATGCATTAAAGTTATTATAATATCAATCGACATATGGTTATGATAATAAGACTCATCTTCGTGTATTCTGTTCAGAATATATTCAGCCCATTCACACAAACATCAACACTCAATACTAGTCATTCACATATACACTTGTCAATTTTTGTTTGTATATATTTTGTCATGTTTTGTCACGTTTATAATGTATCATCTCTTCTGTTTTATTTATGTTCATTGTTTCTCCTTGTTGTCTTTGTTGAGAGAGAGGCATGTAGTTATCGTCTATTGCAACCGTAAATATAAAGCGACATCTAATCAAGTCATTGTAAGAATATAAGTTTGACACTTTGCTGTTTATTTTTGTCTCCCTTTCAGATGATGCAAGGTCTTGGAATAACGTTTTTCTACAAACATTTTATGGCATAATTTGTTTTCATTTCAGTAGCGTTTATATATATATAGTCCGTCACCATTTCTTAAATGTTGTTATTTTTCAGCATGGACGTTTGCCAAGTGAAGTCAGAAATGATGTAGATCTTGTCTCCGACAGAGATAGGGATAATTAAATAGTGGAGCTATTGATTAATTCTTTTAAAACCTGTCTAGTCTGTATGTACTGTAACCAGACTAGAAATATCATTGGGAGTAAGGTAACCACTTTTGGATTGAAGGGTTGAGGCCAAATATTGGGGACGATAAAGGTTACATCGATAAATAATATTCATGACCTGTACTTATATTGTTTGACATAACAAGCTTAGAGAACGATAAATGTATTTCGGACCTGCTTTTTATATAAGCTGAATGAGATAACATCAATACGTTTGTGATGGTAGACTAGATTTTCTATTCAGCTTTATTTGGCAAATCATCAATTCATTTGTGTTTTACATTCAAAATGTAACAGGAAAACATCACTTTCTTTGGGTTTTTTCCGATACTGTCTTCCCTCCGCTACATTGTTTATTTCAACTTTGTTAAAATCAACATAACGAATATTAATTAATGATTTGGCTCTTTAATATAATACAAATCCTGTTTTGATTGACTTGTTTTCAAAGTGATTGGTTGGTGAAATATGCTAAATGTATTACATGTATTTATATCTAGGATAACATCATGATTACTTTCTCCTGTAATGAATGTGTTTATTGTATGATTGCATTTTATTCTGAGAGGCTGCGGTAAATTAATGTTTGTCTCCTTGTAATAATAAAACATACTTGACGTTGTTATAATGCTAGGAAGTAGCAGGTCACGTTAAACAGTGATCTATAATATTTACATAATTTTATGCTGTGATATCAATGGGTGATTTTGATTTGTTGTGATATAGGAAATATGATTGAGGTAAAACAAGTCAACCACAACACAGATGCGTATAATTATTCCAAATTTTGGGCCCCGAGTAGAACCACGTCTACGTCGTGGGGCTCGGTAACATACTAGAAGTATGGCAAAGTGTTCTACACATAGCGAATATACACTTTTCTGTAGTTTTTTGTTGTTTTGTTTTTATTTCACCAAACTTAAAAAGACACTGAACATTCACATACTGTAAACATACTTATTTTCGTGGTAGTTTTATTTTCGCGCGGTATTTGAACTATTTTGAAGTGCTAAATCATGTACAGCGGTACATGTAACTTTTGTAAGAAAGTGTATTTTTAATCAATGGATTTCGTGTTAATTGTACATTTGTTTCGCAATTGCTCTAAAGTCTGACTGTGCTAAGATAAACACATTTGTAGTGCATGAATTAATATATTCGAAAATGTTAAGTTATAAATGCCATAACTGAGCTAAAATTTTGACGTGCTAATTTTTTTTCAAGTAATCTATTGAAACCATCAGATTTGATGAATTTAAAAGCTTTAAAAACATGCAAATGAACTTACAAACACGTATGATGCCGTATTAAAATTAGTAACAACTCAAAAAGCATACACTGTACTGTAAAAAAATAGTTTTTATGCCAAACTAGAAACATACCTGCGTAAATCACTTTGAAATTACTTATAACAATGCAAAACTGTACATGTAAAAATAATTTGGCTTTATAGTAAGCCTGTATGGACTCGTATCACTGCACTGGAAAAGTAGAAAAGGTAGTACTTCCAAAAGTCATTTTCAGCTCCTATTTGTACTTGTAAAATTAAACCAATTTGTATTATGTATTGAAATTCCTAGATGTTAGTATTTTGTGATGTTGACTCAAACAGGGGCTGATAAGTATAGGTGTTAGGGGATTAATTATTATCACATCAAGATTCGAGTTCTCAAGCATCATCAACGGATTTGTGACAGATTACACGATAGCGTCATTTGATCGCAAAATCGGCTCCACGAGTTGTACAACGATTTCACGCAGTTTGTTGTGGGGATATAATGTTTGTTATTTTCCTAATTTGTTTCTTTGTTTGATTGATTTATTAACGCCCTATTAACAGCTATAGTCATGTAAGAATCATATATGCGCTGGTTGCATGTATGTTGTGCGAGGTGTGTGTTTTGGGAGGCTGCGGTATATTCATGTTGTGTCTTCTTGTATAGTGGAACTGTTGTCCTTTTTATAGTGCTATAACACTGAAGCATGCCGCCGTAGACACCAAGCAACACGCCCCACCCGGTCACATTATACTACCAACGGGCGAACCAGTCGTCCCACTCCCTGTATGCTGAACGCTAAGCAGGAGCAGACATTACCACTTCTATAGACTTTGGTGTGTCTCGGCCAGGTGTGAACATAATAATTATTTTCTCGTTTTTGTCAGAAGTGGGATGTAGCTTTTGTTGGTTCAATGGCTCGTGAGGTTCACATTGTTATTGTGTTGATGTAGAGTTGAATGATGAAGAACTCCAATTTCTGTCGACATTTTATTTCATCCTGTAATGCATATTTACGTTTCAATATACAGTTCAACTAACAATATACGTGTAAGCATGGTTACAGAGTAATGCTGTGGTTGCCCCCAAAATGGGACCAGACACAGGGTGTGTACGCTATCCGTCCCTCTGCTCTGTATGTATATATATCCGTATGTATCACTGGCCAGTCCAATATATATACTATTCAGATATCGCATGCATGTATAAATGACAGGTATTACATGTAAGTACAACATAACATTATGACATTGACAGTTTAGGAAGTTATATTAGACTGACCGGTCTGACTGTTACATACATGTACGTTTGGCTTTGGGACATACATGTACATAGCAATATATCTTCCTGTTTAATTACGGTCTAGTTTTAGACAATGACAATATTTTTATGAATTTCTAAAATAAAACTGATAATGTTATACAGGGGACAGAACCCAGAGCCATCCTCACAGGGGCGAACGCTCAACTCAAGGCCAAAAGTGAGGCGGTGCCAAGGGAGGCATTAGGAAAGATAAAGTCAGTTAGGAAGAAGAGAAAAGTTAAGATACTAAATTTAGTCGCCTTTTACGATCATGTAATAGGGGCAGCATGTACAATTCTTACATCCTACCTGCTTTGTTTTCTTCATTTTGTGTAATTTTATATGTTATAAGTATATATTACAACGGTATAATGTGATTATGACCCAGAACGTGCAGTATATCTTGATATACAATATGTACACGTGCCGTGCAATATGCATGTACAATGTTTTACTGTAACAATGATACGCCTTATTAATGCCATATAGAGAGGTTATATGCATGAGGTGAGTGTGATTGTTCTGTGAGAATGTGGAAGTTTTCAATATATATCATTACTTTGCAAATACGTTACCATTCTATTTGCTATAACAAAACAAATGTGAATAATTCAATTGTTTAGCCTCATTAAAGTATTAACTGAACAAAAACAAAATAATACACACGTTTAATGTTATTTGCTGATCTGGACGATTATAACTAACATACCTCACAAAAATCACAAACCCGACAATATCATATTCATTTATCATTTATATTGTATTGAAATTGTCTGTATACTACACTGTATAACTATAACAGTTCCAGTTTCGGCAAATGCAATGCATGTCTGTTATGTTAAAAAATATTAAAATGTTCGCCTTTATATATGAGTAATGGCGTCAGTATGTGTACCGTCTGTAATTTGTTCGTTATGAACCTGTAAAGGAATGCCGGCCGCTTCCATGTAAATATGTGTTCTTTTTGCTTTCATGCGCATTGTGGGTACTGTGCTATTAACGGATAACTGAGGCAGCCATTTCTTAGAACACCTTTATTGATGACGTAAGCAATACATGTCACATAACACAGACTACGATACAAGGGACGTAACTCGTACATACTTTAGACCACGACTATAGCTATTATATGACATCTCCCTTCCAAATTTACCTTATATATCAAATGTTGAAAATTGAATGTATTACTTCTGCAGATCATCAATATAGTAGTTTGCTTATTATATAATTACTTCATATTTGAAATTATTGAATAAATCTTGTTAGTATACTGCAAATTACCTTGTTTCTTATTTTTAACCATTAAAATACTTTAAACAGTCAAATATAGTAAATACTTGAAATTTGAAATAACAATTAACCATTGTCTGACATATATTTCACAAACAATATCAAACACTTAAACAAATGTTCGAACACGAATTTGGTACAAGTCATGGGCATTATCTAGTTCTCATAGCGTTTTGGTTTGATTATTGCCCTACCACTCACTCGACTTGTTTTTTGTTCACCTTTGTCATTTGGTGTTAGTTCCTTGGATATCGATGTATCCATAGTAAGCGATCGCGAAGTGTCTTTGTTTGTTACTTTAGTTTTCATTGGAAGTGGTTCCTGTTGATTGGTTTCGCGTTCTCTTGGTAATGTCTCGTTAAGCACTGAAGATGGAGTTGGTGCTTCAGGAATGTGTGTGTACGCTTACGGATGTTGGTAAAATTGTTCATCACAAAAGTTCTCGCGAGTTTTCAGAATGTCTCTCTTGTTCCTCCTATAGGTTCGACCTTCACTCTTTAGAATGTATGACCTTGGTGTGTTATCATACCCTATACACTTGGCTGGTGTCCACGTCCTCCCTGTATGCATCCTTACATGCTCGTTGGGTTGAATTCTAGACATTTCTTTGACACCAATGTTGTAATTTTTCTTCTGTTTTTGTTGGTTTTCTTCCAGGTTTCTTTGTATCATCTTGTGAGATTTGTCTCTAGGCTTCAGCAAAGATCTTTTGATAGGAATAGTAGATTTTGTTTTCCGTCCCATCAGTATTTCGACTGGTGAGAGTCCTACACCAGAGACCGGTGTGTTTCTCAGTTCTAATAAAGCTATTTCAGGATCACGATTATCCTCCCTTGCCTTTTTTATAAGCCTTTTTGCAGTTTGAACGGTTCTCTCCGCAAATCCATTGCTCTGCGGATATCTTGGTGAAGAGGTAACATGTTTGATGTTGTACTCATTCATGAATGCTTGGAATTCACCTGATGAATATTCTGCACCATTGTCCGTCCTCAGAATTTCAGGAATGCCATGGCGCGCAAAGTGTGACTTCATGTATTGTATCACTGTACAACTTGTAACATTAGGAATATTGGACACCTCAAAATACTTTGAGTAGTAATCAGCCAAAATCATGTATTTATCACTGCCAAGATAGAATATATCACTTGCTAACTTTTCCCATGGCCTATCAGGAATTTCATCCTGCACAATTGGTTCCTTTTGCTGATAATT
>SAYR01002266.1:82622-92829 GCA_004382745.1 Argopecten irradians irradians
GGTATATAATATGAATAACAGTGTAATAATGAGTCTGTTCGATAGCGGGTTATTACACGATATAGGAAGACCTAGATATGTCAATTTGAGTGGAGATCTTATAGTGTCTAGTAAACGAATTTATCACAGGTATAAGTCCGTTATGTCCATATTGACGAGTAGTGTACGTGCGTCGCCTCAAAGAATCTTGGCGTATTCAAGAACAATATCATAATTTATTTTCATATGTTTCTGGTTATAAGAAATAATTACCTGCAATGATGATTTCCTTTCCTCTGTGTCTTTGTAAAATCGCCATCATCATTTGTTGTAACTGCTATTGATGACTGGGGCAGTAAATAACCTTTGAATTCGATGATGGGTTGTGGATGAAATCATCCCTAGGTTCAGGAATTTGGCCATAAGAGAAATCTTCTGGAAGTTGTTGCCACTAATAAGAATGACTGCTGACATCAGTAAATTCCCCGAAAACATTCTTTTAATTTTTGGCTGGGAGTTCCATGTGTACACCGTGTGTCCTCCAGTGCATATCTAATGAAAACAAATCATACTTGTATGAAATATAGCATTCTCATAAATGAATACATAAACAACAAACATAGCAGTCTAAAAGAGAAAAGAAAGGAGATTTAAAAGCTGATTCACTTATTTCACTTACATATTGAAAATTGGGTAGCTCGTTCATTATACATTTTTTGTACTACTAGCTATAGGTATTTTTTCTGTGGAGTCGTCCAATTATTGTATTTAGAATTCTGACATTGGCCTGGCTTGAAAGAAGGTATAAGTCAGTTATTATCAAGCATTTATCACTAGTCCAATAGTTTGGTTTTATTAGTTTAATGTCCTATTACAGTCAAGTCATGTAAGGACGTGCCAGGTTTGTTGGTGGAAGAAAGCCATAGTACCGGAAAAAAACCAACCAACTAGCCGTCTGTACCTGGCAACTGCCCCAAATGGAATTTGAACCAGCATCCCAGAGCTGGAGGCCGTGTGGTAAAATGTCGAGACATCTAACCACTCAGCCACCGTCACCTCTCTCTAGTCCAATATTAGAACCATATGCCCTAAGTATCATTCTGCCATACATACAAGTTGAAATGAAACAGTCGTCGGTAGAAACTTACCCAAACAAGTTGAACAGCACTTCCAACATATCTAAAGCTGATGGAAATTTTCCCATCACAGTTTTTTTTCTGGCAAACAGTAGGAATCCGTAGATGGGCTAGTTTTTTCAGTGAGGATTCATAGCAAATGGACTTTTTCTCCTGAACTACATCCACCTCATCACCAGAAAGGTCTTCAATGTCTTCCTCCTCCTCCTCCTCTTCTTTCTCCTCTCCCTCCTCCTCATTAGGAATATCAAAGTCAAGGAGATCATCTGCCATTACCTGAGTTTCCAAATGGCTATATAATTCATCACCATTACTGCAATACATGTGTAAAGATTTTGGTAAAATTAGTGGTCTGAAAGTGGAATGTTCATATTTGTTTCTGCAAAAATACATATTTCTGTATATCAGTATCAATATTCAAATTAACTCTAATTTTTGTTGAAATTAAAACTTTTTTCATAAAAAAATTCTTTCTGCTAGAAATCCTTTATTGGCAAAAGTATAAAGATTATTATTCTTACCATAAAGACATTTCAAACTCTAAATCATCATCACAATCATCATCGATGTCACTTTCAGCAGGGCTGTATGTATCATCATTTCTCAATGCCTCATCATCTTCGGAGAATGAAAACCTGGTAAATAACATATAATTAATATTTCTCAATACATTTTTCATCATAATGAAGACTATGCATTACTTTTAACTTGTTAGCAATGATGATTATCCATAAAATGTTACACTGGTGATCACGAACAGTCTACATCTCCATGTCAACAGAATGATGCCATAATGGCTAATGTTTTGGATGTAAGTTATATCAGTACAGATTCATTTCTGTTTTGGTATAATAATATATTACATATTTATTATTGTGACAAAGAAATGTAACTACAAGTAGATACCTTATAAAAGATGACTCTGCTTTTGCTGCCTTCTCTCATAGCGTGTTAACAAGCTCTTATGTGTTGGCTCTTCACTGTCAGTTGACAATCCTCAACCCCAGATATCTCACAAGAAGATTTGACACTCCCTCTAAAAAGATAGCACCACTTATCAATAAAAAACCCGTTGGCATCAAGATAATAAACACATGATATGTAATCCTAGTTGATAACACATGTATATCATAATATAGTTTGTAATTATCATAAAATTAATTACGTAGCATAAAATATTTCTGGAAAATAATCATCAATATAACAACATCCAGAATAATTTGAAGTAATAATTTCGTATAATTCTATAAAACATGTACATTATACTTACTCAATATCAGATATATCTGGAACTACCAGCTTTGATCCAGGTACTGCTGGAGTTGAAATACAGCTCCAGAGCCGACAGGTGTGGATGATGCAGCTTCTAAGACTGGGTTTTGGATGCGGGCTGTTTGTTTATTGCTATACCTATAACAAAAAATATTTACTAAAAAGTTGCTGAAATTACATAATCAGTATTTCCTTACACTTACATGTATCAGTAACATGTAAATCAAGTATAACAGCATTCCATAATTAATTAAAACAATATTTTTTTACTTCTTTATAATAATCGCTAAGCGGATTCACACGCTTTGCAAAAAAATCTTTCATTCCCCCGACGAAATTAATGTAATTGAAAAATAGAAGGTCTAGTATAAAAACAATAACAACTAATAGAAATACCTAACGTCACGGGCGGCTGAGAGACAAGTTTCATAATAATATAAATAATATATGTTACACATATTGCTGTCACAGGTATTGTGTGTACAGCAAACGGAAATTACACATGCGTGATTATTTATAAATTAGAGTTAGTATAAATTACATTTCATTACCCCTTATGAGGCCCCTTTTAGCGATCGTAAAACTGTTCAGACCTATTTTATCGAGTTCGTCTGCGTAACAAAAAATGAGTCAAATCGAAGTCTGAAGGATCGTTTTACACATGTCATATAATCTAAAACACTTCATATTATTAAAAAACGCTCGCTAGCATAGTACATCAAACATAGTGTAAATATGTAGTTAATCTGACACTGACATGTGTTGAAATCTTACTTACCACGAGTCCAACAGAGTCTTGGCAAGCTCTGCATCAGATGCGGCTTCGATCTCTACTTTTGCAGCATTCCACCGCTCAAGTTCAATCCCTAAAGATATCCTTCGATGCTGCCGACTCCATTCCAATTTCCTCCTCTTTGTTCCCGATTCAGACACAGTTTTTTTTCTAACACGCTTTCGATCAGCCATGTTGTTTTGTTTACGCTTAGTATGCAGCAATGCGCATGCGCGAAACTTCGACAACCCAAACCATTGCAGCCTCATTTGCATAGTATATCGTCCGTCAGTCGTTTTATATTAAACAAGGATTTCCCTCAATTTTGTATTCAAGACACGTTTGTTCAATTTCATACGCATTAAGAAATTAAATTGAGGTACTTTTAATATGATTTTTCGTCTTTTCTCCTATTTGTCCGGTTTTACAAAAAAATATTTATTTGCTTGAGCGAAACCTACCTTTAAGTATTTTTATTAATGCCGTTGAAATTCCAAATCGTTGATCAATACGATTAAGCAGGTACAACATGTATGTTGTACCCTTATAGTCAAAGTCACGCACGTTAAACAAATGCAATATATAACCACTGAGGAGTTGATGAAATTATTTTTAGACAAGAACATGCATCTTCTATTGTTAATACAACTGTAAGAGTGTTTTCAGTAGTTCTAGACAAAAAATTCTTTATTACACAGGCAAGGGTCAGGGTTCGGCATACAAGGCTATGTGCAATGGCGATTGAACATTTCACATACAATTGGCTACAGTGGACTTTTCTGACATATCACAGTTAAACCAACTAATCTAATTTCCATTAGAACTGGTTTGTTTCCAAGATATGTGTAAGTTTAAATGTACTCTTAGACCGAATTGTCCCTTTAAAGAGAAATAATTTATCTTTCCATTGAGTGCTTGATGAACAAAATTGGCCAAGTATT
The DNA here is from genome assembly GCA_004382745.1 of Argopecten irradians irradians. NCBI lineage: Eukaryota > Metazoa > Mollusca > Bivalvia > Pectinida > Pectinidae > Argopecten > Argopecten irradians. The sequence continues at coordinate 86,723 of SAYR01002266.1, forward strand.
GACGAAGTTATGGCTTGATGAATTGGGAAATTTACGAAAAATATGCTAGGTAGACATTTCCCTGTCCCGTCGAAATGTCGTCTCGGCTCTAATGGGTACCTCAAAAACCAAGCCAAAATCACAAAATTTACGCTTGTGGTGGTAAACAATGCCCATAACTGTATTTATCCACAATCTCCTTTGGAGTTGTCATGACCCGTACTTTGTAGAAACTCCATTAAATACAATTTAGACTTCCACGTCCACTGGATAGTGGATTAGGAACAGAAGCCTCCATCACAGCGAGAGAAACCCTGACAAAAGAAAATAAATACCTGCATGAGCAATTAAATATATTAAGGCAACAATTGGAGGACAGAACAAGGGAGATAACAACTACTCGTCAGACTTGTGGTAGGGATGAGCAGACCGGAAATAGGGGTCTGACATCAACGTTCTTGCCTGCTGGTGCCCCAGCCACAGGTGGTGGAGCGAATCCCAGAATGGCCACTGGGAGAGACTGCCCGTCCAGTAGTTGTGGAGAGGGGAACACTACTGGGGGTAACGGAGCAGCGGGAGGAGTCGTGCTCAGCAAGGGCGGAAATCATAATATACCTGTAATGGGAATACATGATATTCATGTACAAGGCGGATATAGCCAGGGACTATATTACTCAAGGGAGAGTAATGGAGAGTCGCATATTACAGGCCCATGTCTTGAGGGAAATAATCAAGGCATGTGGGGGTCTACTCAGGCTTCGAGAGACCTGGATCATGCCCGGGGAGCTTTCTCTTTGGAGGGTCCTCCTGATCGCACAAGGTATCAACGAGTAATAGAAGAGTTTGATCCCATAGGACATAGAGGAGACTTGTTAAGTCATAGATCGATTAGACCTGTAGAGTATAGGAAACCACAGAAAAATAGGAAACCTGCAGCATATGATGGCAAGACTAGTTGGCCAGATTATTTAGTCCACTTCGAAATGGTTTCTAAGCTAAACCAATGGGATGAAGAGGAAAAGGCATTTGAGCTAGCCGTAGCCCTACGTGGGTCTGCGCAGGCGCTGTTAGGCAGTTTGGCACCCTCTCAACGTGATGATTATCAGATGCTGGTAAAAGCATTGACCTCCAGATTTCATCCAGATAATTTGACAGAAATTTACAAGGCCGAGATGAAAAGTAGACTTAGGAGGAAAGACGAAACATTACCTGAACTGGCTCAGGACGTAAAAAGATTAGTCAGGCTAGCTCACCCAAAGGACAATGGGTCAATGAGAGATCAAATAATGATGGACTGTTATATAGACAGTTTGAATGACTCTGCTATGGAATGGGCTGTACAACAAAGACAAGTACGGACTATAGATGAGGCAGTGAGAGCTAGCATGGAATACGAGTCTTTTCAAATCAGGAAAAGGAAAGTAGCCTCATCCAGAACAATAATTCGTAGTCATTCCATGGACGAAGAGACGGAACGAAAACAGACATCAATAGAAGATCTAGGATATTTACTGAAAACTTTGGACACTCTGAGGATTGCTTCCATGGGAGATAATCAGGATAGATTTTCAAAGGAAAAGGCAAGAAATGAGGAAAATGACAAAGTTGGATTTAAAGGGCTTTGTTTCTTTTGTAAGAAATCAGGACATAGAAAGGCAGATTGCACAGAGTACAAAAAGTATCTTAACAAGAAATTTAAGAAGACAGGGCAATCGGAAAACTAGATTCGGCTGGTGTAATGGACCATACATTAGCCAATAGTAAGGAAAGGTCTAAACCTTTAGTACAAGCTAAAAATAAAGCAACTCCAGACGGACTCTATATTGAAGCAACAGTTTGTGGTGTAACTTTAAATTGTCTCTTTGATACAGGATCTACAATCACAGTTCTTCATCCAGATAAATATAATAGTATCCCGGCAGATCAAAGACCGGAACTAATAAGGACCAAAACAAATATTAGAGTAGCAAATGGTGCTACAATTAACACTATGGGTTATACCATGGCTACATTAGAGATCAATGGGAAGAAAGTTGAACATGAAATGGTTGTTGCTGACATCAATTCTCCAGCAATTATCGGATATGACTTCCTGCATGCCCATCACCGTCAAATGGATATAGGAACTGGTGTTTTACATTTTGATGGAGAGGAATTAACCTGCAAGAAGGAGAGTAAAATGGATTCAATATTTCGTATTGTCCTGGAGGAAAATGTAGTAATCCCTGCACAGTCAGAGATGGTTGTGACAGCTAAGATAGAGGGAAACAAAGATACGGAAGCTGTATTGATTGATAAAGGAAATACCTGTGTAACCAAGAAAGGTATTGCCGTAGCTAAGACATTAGTGGATCCAAAAGGAGGAAGAGTCCCATTAAGACTTTGTAACACCACTGGGGAACCCTATACTTTGTACAAAGGAATGTGTCCAGCAGAGGGAGAAGCTGTACAGCCACCATTAGTTATATCAGAAGAAACTACAGATAATTTCAGAGTAGGTTCAATTAGAGCCCAAAAAGATTTTCCAGAACATTTAAAAGATCTTTTAGAAAGGAGCCAGGAAAATTTACCAAAAGATAAAAGAGAGAATATAGAACAGCTGCTGCTGAGATTTCAAAACAGTTTTGCTAAAAGCAAGAGTGACCTGGGAAAAACAAACATCATTAAACACAAAATCAACACAGGGGAGACAACTCCAATCAAACAACCACCAAGACGAGTCCCACTCAGCAAACGAGAAGTAGTAGGAGAAGAAATTAAAAAGATGTTGGATAATAAGATAATAGAGCCTTCTACAAGTCCTTGGGCAGCTCCAGTAGTTCTGGTTACCAAAGCTGATGGTTCCATAAGATTCTGTGTTGACTATAGACAACTTAACAACGTAACTTTAAAGGATTCTTATCCCCTTCCATGGATAGATAGATTCTCTGGATGCTTTAAAGGGTTTCGACGTTGGACCTTGCTAGTGGCTACTGGCAGGTGGAAATGGACACTACAGATAAACACAAAACTGCTTTTGTTACTAGTCAAGGCTTATTTGAGTTTAACGTAATGCCTTTTGGTCTATGCAATGCTCCAGCAACCTTTGAAAGACTAATGGAATGTGCATTAGCAGGACTCCAGTATACTCACTGTCTGATATACTTGGATGATATAATCGTATTTTCTTCGGACATAGAAACTCATGTAGAACGGCTTGCCGAGGTTTTGACCAGGATAACAGATGCAGGATTGAAAATTTCTCCAAAGAAATGTCATTTCTTTAAACAGAGGGTCAACTTTTTGGGACATATTGTGTCAAATGAAGGAGTAGCTACAGACCCAGCAAAAGTGGAAAAAGTTAAAAACTGGCCACAACCTAAAAATGTTCATGATGTAAGAAGCTTCTTGGGTACCTGCTCCTATTATCGAAGATTTATCAAGGATTTTTCCAAGCTCGCTAAACCTTTACATAAATTGACGGAGAAACAGGAAAAGTTCCTATGGACAAGCGAATGTGAAAATGCCTTTCAAGAGTTGAAAAGTAAATTATCTACTGCACCCATTTTGAGATACCCAGATCTTTCACTACCTTTTATACTGGATACCGATGCAAGCGGAACAGGAATCGGGGCAGTTTTATCTCAAGTTGAAGATGGCAAGGAGCAAGTTGTAGCTTATTTCAGCCAAACTTTAAACAAAGCCGAAAGGAATTACTGTGTAACTAGGAGGGAATTCTTAGCTATAGTTGTTGCTATAAAACATTTCCACCATTATTTATATGGTGTTCCGTTTGTTGTTAGAACCGACCATGGGGCTTTAAACTGGTTGTTAAAATTCAAGAATCCAGAAGGACAGATGGCTCGCTGGTTGGAAATCCTAGGGACCTACCAAGTTACCATAAAACATAGGCCAGGAAAACTACACGGTAATGCGGACGGATTATCGAGAAGGCCATGTCATCCCTGTGACTATTGTCATAGACAGGAAGTTAAGGAAAATAATGACGGTCAAATTAGATCTCTAACCACAGATACAAATATGGACTGGTTCCAAGCCAGGACCAAAGATGAACTCAGAGAAGCACAGAAAACTGATAAAGTCCTAGCAACTGTAATAGCTTGGAAAGAGCAATATAAAGAAAAACCACTATGGAAAGATGTATCACATCAGGATCAATACAGTAAAGCATACTGGTCTCTCTGGGTGCTGGATACTGCCAAAGCGCTACCAACGAAGAATTCTAATACCACCCCGGGTCCAGTTTTTGTCACAATAACAATTAGAAATTATCATTGGCTGTGTTTACAGAAGTCAATCTGGCGATGAAAACAGCAACAAAGAATTAAATACATTGTAGTTTGCTATTTTTGCTGAAATTTTCATGTGAATTTTGTTTTGAAAAAAAAGACGAAACGGGAATCATCTATCAGCGACAATATTATATCAGATTATTGTGTATGTTTAAATAGTAAAATGTAATCTTTGTTGGTGACTTTATGTATAAGAAAATAAACTAGATTAGTCCCTCACTTAGGCCGCTTGAAATTGACTCCAGGATATTGTATTAAGAAAAGCATGTACAAGACTAGATATATAGACAAGGTCCATTAATCATAGAATTCGAAGCGATTATAACAAAGGAAGAGGATGGCATTAATGATTTTGTCCTTGGTCAAGGTCTGTCCCATGTTCGATATTCCTAATATTAGAATTGTCCTAAAAAAGTTGTATGGTCTATAATTTTCGTCTTTGTTTGGCATAGTGAAAAACTGTTTAAGTGTTATACATATTTTTCTTCCGTCTGCCGAGGTTTGAAACTTTCTAATTTTAACCATTTTTTATAAAGTTGCAGCACTGGAAAGTATATTTTAATTATAAAAGTAAAGAAATCTTTTAAGTGTAACACGTGAAAAATAGGCTGCGAAAAAGATGCCGAATCATATCCGACTCTTCCGAACATTGTTCGCGAACAAATCTTGAAGTAAAACGAGAGTTGCTTGAAACGAGAGAAAATATCAACATTTTTTCATAAACAAAACATGTGGTCGACTCATTCAGACTCTACCATACAAAGAAATAATGCTCGCACATTACCCACAACATTTATACGGTAATGTGTAAATTGGATTGTTTCAAATACATCATGCTGTGACATATTACCAGGCATGAATTTTGCTCATATAGGCCAGAAGGAAAACGTAAACAAACACATGTGGTGCTATCGCTAGTTACCTGGCTCACCACGTGCAGATCGGTGTTCGAACGTCAGTCACGTGATACAATGTACGATGTAGGAATCCGACAAAACCCGAAGTCAACTGAACATGGGCGGTTGATTGAAGGCGGCTTTATTCAAACCAGGGAATATATGATTCCTAGATTTCGGCTCTCTTATAGGCGAACATATGCTTTTGGGGAGTAAAAATCATCAAGTTACATGTGCAATTTTTTAAATATCAAATGTTTAAGTTAAATATCGTTACAGTGTAATTAGCAGCAATACAACCTTTAAATTTCACAAATTGCCTGAAATTTTGTTTGGATTTGATTTTAATTTTCTTTCGCTTCTCGTAATGTATTGATTCCTTTCCTTAAAGAGGATTTTGCTTTGTTCTGGTCAGTAAAATGTATAATTTGGTATTTGGCTATGTATGTAAAATTTCCTTGTAGATTATGCCATATTTCTGGTTTACCCTTCAGTGCCTTATATTTAATATTCGCAGGTTTACACTTTATGTAGCAAGTTTGAAAAACTTATGGCCAATCCATTTACACCCATGTAAAATATCACATAAAACATGGTCCAAATAAAAAAAGATGATGAGCTTTATCCACTTTCTGATTCACTAGTAGCCAATTTGCTTTAATTTTTTCTCCGTACTTACATGTATACACATTTTTGTCGACAAAGTATTTCCAAGAATCTATGAGTGTCCAGTTCGTTGTCAGTGTTTTACATTTGGTCTCTATAAAAGACGCTTTCTTTTCTGTCGATTTCAAGATCGGATACTGTATGTTAAAGTTGTATGACTATTGTGTCCAAATGGATTCCTGCAGATCTGTAATGCCATCCTCTTCCTTTGTTATAATCGCTTCGAATTCTATGATTAATGGACCTTGTCTATATATCTAGTCTTGTACATGCT